>CAMTDV010000005.1:32290059-32611145 GCA_947069175.1 Scalesia atractyloides
GACTATGTGGTCGTGTCTGACTCCCTAGAAGGTCTCGCGCCTGTAGGTTTGAGGATACCTAAGGCGCAGACATACCGGTTGCCAACCCTGACGATCCTATTGATTTACAATCCAGCCTAGAACCGTTGATTAGAGAACCCAGGAATAGAAAAGCTGCAAGCCCTGAGAAATCTGCGCCGCCACCCAAGAAGGTTGCGAGGGCCTAAATAGGGAAGAAAAGCAACTTGGATGCGCTTGCAGAGAAATTTTCTCCTGGTACGGGTAATTAACTTGTCTTTTATATACTAGAAGTTCCTATTTCTCATTCATGCTTTTTATATGTAGAAAAAACAGTGAAAGTGGCGCAGGCCACATCATCCTCACTGCCAACAGAGCGCAAACCAGAAGGTGAAGATGTTGAGAAGGCTGGGGTGATGTGAACCCAAGCACGACTGTCTTTGGTTCAGACCCGACCATGCCTGGCATGCCAGAGAAAACTGCTCTGGAAGAAGAGCATCAAAAATCATTTGTTGAAGATCCTGCTGGCGAGCAGGTAAAAGATACTGCCCTACCAATGTTGAGAAAAAACCCACTGAGGATCCAAAGATGCCTCCGCCTCACTCGGAAAAAGCCACCGATAAACAAGCAAAGAAAACTGAAGAATCTCCCATTCGTTGTCACACCCCCGACCCCAGCGGAAACAAGAGTCGGGGCATAATTGGGTTATCACCAAAGCACATGACATTTACTATTATGTTTCATAATTAATAAAGTCAAAGTTACATTTTCAAATATCCAAACATGTTCATTCAATACAAAGGAAATAACCAAACATAACAATCCCAATTCTAAATCGTTTTATTCTTCTAATCCAGGTCCTATGTGTTCCTAGCTACTGCTGGTTCACCTGTATCATGTGTAAAATGGGAGTTTTTGGGTCAACATAAGTTGGCGAGTGAACCTTATTAGATAAACATTTATTAATGAATTAATGGTTAGTTTATCAATGAAAAATTGTGCATAATCATAAATGAGCAAATGTAAGTAATCAAGCAATGGCAAAAAGCAGTTACAATTATAACATACAATAAGACTTGATTGCATACATGAACATACCAATATCATACGATAAATAACATAAGTGAACTGTGCGATCAAGGCTCAATCAAACGGAGCCTATCGTATTGCATGTACTGAAAATGTAAAATGAACTGTGCGATCAAGGCTCAATCAAACGGAGCCGATCGTATTGCATGTACTGAAAATGTAAAATGAACTGTGCGATCAAGGCTCAATCAAACGGAGCCGATCATATGCGGGCACGCCAGGTTCAACCGCATAATAAAATGGGGAATATGCTCAACGCTCATAAATGGGGAGCGGCGGCCTCGGTAATTGCATGTACTGAAATAATAAATTGCATCCAATAATAACTACTTAACAGCAACAAACTAAATACACATGTTCATGATATGATGTATGCACAATGGTTTAGTTATAATATGTATATAAACAAAGACACACGATACACCCCAAAAACGTGATTAAAACGGGGAATTTGTAAGATTCACTCACATTGGGTGCGTTGGATTGGAGATGGTGAGATGCGCACGATTTAGATGAGCGGATCAACGAGGAATACTAACCTAAATAATAATGGAAAAATATAATAAATGGATGGATTTTATTAAGGATTTTAATGAAATTTTTAGATATATTTTTGTGAGTTTATGGCTATTTTCTATCTTTAAAAATGTTATTTTTAAGTATTTTCAATTGATTTTTAAATTAAATTAAATAAATAAAAATATAAAAAAATATTATTTTTTTAGCGTTGACCGTTGACCATTGACCGGTTCGGTCAGCGAATAAAATCTGCGCCGGGTGGGATTCGAACCGGCGACCTCCCGTTCGCGTGCACGCAGCTCTACCAACTGAGCTACGTGTCTAACCCGAAATAATCTCGTGTTTAATTATATTTATACACTTATTCGATTAAACTGAATTTCCTTTATTTGCAAAAACATTTTAATTCAATCGAACCGGTGCTCGTGACGAGTTTCGAACGCGCGACGTGTAGTTCATGTTGCACACAGTCCACCGCTGGACTGTGTGTCTAACCCGGTTATTATCTCGGTTTTTATTATACTTAACAACTATCTGATTTAACCCGGTTTAGTTCTTGATCAAAAAAGGCATTTTATTCCACAAAGTGTGCGTGTAGCAGGGATCGAACTCGGGACGTGTATAGTTTTTGTTTGCACACAGTCCACCGCTGGACTGTGTGTCTAACCCGTTTAAACTTTCGATTTAATTAATCTTAAGTCATTACTGAACTCGTCTTCTTCATTACGAACGCAGACATCAATCAACAATCTGATTCGTGATTAAATTAGTTAATAAACATGATGTCTAGTTTGAATGCATTAAACCGAACAGTTTGGGGAAAGAAGGTACCGAACAGGTTGTCTTCTTCAGAGAGTCCGGCGAAACTTGTCGGCTCTGTTTTTGAACCTTCGGCTGAGAGAATCTATCAACAGGCTTAAGGGATTAGATATGAAATTGAACTAGTGAGTATTGATTATCAGTACGTTGGAATGTGCATACCGGTAATTATTGAGTTTCCGGCAATTCCAGAAGTTTTCCGGCGAAGATAAGATTTTCGATAAACGTTGACTAGGATCGATTCTGATGGAGGAGTTGTGTTAGAGACTGATTAATCACATGATTTAAACAGAAAGAGTCGGAGAAAATACCATGTGGATGTGAGTCCCGGTTTTCCGGTGACTCGCAGAATTTTTCCGGCGAGCTGATTCAGATGATCTGGTGGTCCGAAAATGCGATGAAATTGAAATGGAGTATTGATATGATAGCTCTGAATCGCGAGAATGGTCTGAAGCTTGAGTTATTCAGAACTTTGATGACCTTCCGGTTTCAAAAACCGAAAATGATGAAACTTTAAGTTCAATCAATTTCAGCTTGATTAGAAACCGTTATACATCGGTTATAAGCTGAATATGCGAATTAAACAACGATTAGACGATTGATTTGCCGATTACCGTTTCTCAGATGGCGCCATCGGTTTTACTGATTTTGTGTATAAAATTCATTTGTGTTCCTAGAGTTAGCAGAAAACACAATGTGGCGGAGTGGTTTAGGGAGTGAGTGTTAAGTTGTTGAAGAGTCTTGGTTGACCCGGGTTCGAGTCCCGGCAGCTTCAAATATTTTTTATTTATTTTATTTTAACTTTTTATCAAATGTAATTTTTATAGTTTAGTTTATTTATTAATTATGTATCGTTTTAACTCAAAATAATCATAAATATTTAATGCAACTTTTATAACTTGGTACTTTATTACAAAACGGAGCGGGTTTTGGAGACCCGATTTTTACCAATGTTACAGTATCCCCTACTTTTAGGAATTTCGTCCCGAAATTTAAGTAGTTGAAGTAGTAGGAAAAAGATGCGGGTATTTTTCACGCATTGAGTCCTCACGTTCCCAAGTAAACTCAGGTCCCCGTTTCGACTCCCAGCGTACCCTAACAATTGGAATGCGACTTCGTCGAAGACGCTTCTCCCCGAAGTCCATGATCTCCACTGGTCTTTCAATAAAATGCATAGATTCATCAATCTGAATATCTTCCAGCGGAATATGGAGATTCTCATCAGCGAGGCACTTCTTCAAGTTCGACACGTGGAATGTGGGATGAATCCTGTTGAGTTCTTCTGGTAAGTCAAGCTTGTATGCTACAGGACCTACTCTTTCGAGTATCTTGAAAGGTCCTACGTAACGTGGTGCTAGCTTCCCCTTTTGACCAAAACGAACTACTCCCTTCCACGGTGATACTTTTAAAAGCACATGATCACCAATGTTAAACTCTAAGGGCTTCTGTCGTTTATCTGCATAACTCTTTTGACGACTTTGAGCCGCTAGAAGATTGTTTCGAATTTGATGGATCTTATCTGTGGTTTCTTGGATCAATTCTGGACCAGTAATTTGTGCTTCCCCAATTTCGTGCCAACACACAGGAGATCGGCACTTACGACCATATAAGGCTTCAAAAGGTGCCATGCCGATGCTCGAATGATAGCTGTTGTTGTACGAAAATTCAACTAATGGTAGGTGGGCGTCCCAATTTCCCTTGAAGTCTATGACACATGCTCTAAGCATATCCTCAAGAGTTTGAATGGTGCGCTCAGACTGTCCATCAGTTTGAGGATGATAGGCGGTACTGAGATCTAATCGTGTGCCCATAGCGGATTGTACTGCTTGCCATGTTCGTGAGGTGAAACGACCATCACGATCAGAAATAATACTTAATGGTACCCCATGTCGGCTTACGATTTCGTTGATATAAATACGAGCAAGCTTTTCGTTCTTGAAATCTTCTCGAATAGGAATAAAGTGAGCTGATTTTGTAAGTCGGTCTATAATCACCCATATAGTGTCATACCCACCAGAAGTGCGAGGTAACCCGGTAATGAAATCCATGGTTATATTTTCCCACTTCCATACAGGTATTTCCGGTTGGACTAGAAGTCCTGAGGGTCTTTGGTGTTCAGCCTTCACCTTGGAACATGTGAGACACTTGGAAACGAAAACGGCAATATCCTTCTTCATTCCAGGCCACCAATAGGTGTATCGTAGGTCTTGATACACTTATCAGCTCCTGGGTGTATAGAATATCGCGTTTTGTGAGCTTCATTCATAAGTGTTTCACGAAGATTGTTGTGGTTAGGAATCCAGATACGATCTAGGTAATACAGGATACCGTCTGATTTAGTTTCAAGTTTTAGCTCGGCTCCACAAGACATCTCTTTTCGTACATCTTCTTCTGTTATTGAAACGTGTTAAGCTTCACGAATTTGATCTTTAATGTCGGTTATAATTTGCGAATATAGAAGATGAATGGAGTTCGCATAACCCTTTCGACTAAGTGCATCAGCCACCACATTTGCTTTACCAGGGTGGTATCTAATTTCACAGTCGTAATCATTCAGGAGTTCGACCCATCTTCGTTGCCTCATATTTAACTCTTTTTTATTGAAGATATGTTGAAGACTCTTGTGGTCAGTGTATATTTCACACTTAGTACCATAGAGATAATGTCTCCATATCTTAAGAGCGAATACAACGGCTCCAAGTTCTAGGTCATGAGTGGTGTAGTTCTTTTCATGTGTCTTGAGTTGTCTCGAGGCATAAGCTATGACTTTTCCTCTTTGCATGAGAACGCAGCCTAATCCTTGCCCTGACGCGTCGCAATAGACTACAAAATCATCACAACCTTCAGGAAGAGTGAGGATTGGTGCATCACAAAGTTTTTGTTTAAGAGTTTGAAAAGCTTCTTCTTGCTTGGGTCCCCATACGAAAGGTTTTCCCTTATGGGTTAAAGCCGTGAGTGGCACAGCAATGCGAGAGAAGTTTGAAATGAACCGACGATAATAGCCAGCTAGTCCAAGAAAAGATCTTACTTTAGTTGGTGTACGTGGAGCTTGCGATTCTTGAACTGCTTTGATCTTTGAAGGGTCAACATGTATTCCTTTGTCATTGACTACATGCCCGAGGAATTGCACCTCTTTTAACCAGAATTCACATTTAGAGAACTTGGCATAAAGCTTTTCCTTTTCTAGAAGTGCAAGAACGAGTCGAAGATGACGCTCATGATTAGCTTTAGATTTTGAATAAATAAGAATATCGTCGATGAAGACTATAACAAATCGATCAAGATAAGGTTTGCAAACTCTGTTCATTAGGTCCATGAAGACAGCTGGTGCGTTGGTTAATCCAAATGGCATAACCATGAATTCATAGTGACCATAACGAGTTCGAAATGCAGTTTTTTTGGGACGTCTTCTTCATGCACTCTAAGTTGATGATAGCCAGACCGAAGATCGATTTTTGAAAAACAACCGGCACCTTGTAGTTGGTCAAGAAGATCATCAATGCGAGGTAAAGGATAGCGATTTTTGATGGTTAACTTGTTGAGCTCTCTGTAGTCGATGCACATACGAAAAGATCCATCCTTCTTCTTTACAAAAAGAACAGGTGCACCCCAAGGTGACGAGCTAGGACGTATGAATCCCTTGTCAGTCAACTCTTGCAATTGACTGGCTAGCTCTTGCATTTTAGAGGGGGCTAACCTATATGGAGATTTAGCAACTGGTGTAGCACCAGGTATAAGATCAATACGGAATTCGACGTCTCTAACTTGAGGAAGTCCTGAAATGTCGTCAGGAAAAACTTGTGGAAAGTTTTTTACTACAGGAATGTCTTCAAGTTTCTTCTCTGTGGTCCCCTTCTTGATGATATGGGCTAAAAACGCGACATAATTCTTACGAAGATATTTTTGAGCTTGAAGACAAGACATTAAGCTGAGCCCTCTCGACGAGGTTTCTCCAATGATTCGAAGAGTCTGACCGTTTGAAAGAGGAATGCGAATAAATTTTTCACAACATACAACTTCCGCCTGATGTTGACTGAGCCAATCCATACCGATTATGATGTCAAAACTTCCCAGCTTCATAGGAATAAGGTCGACTGAGAAATCATGGTCGTTTAAGGTGAGTGTACAGTTGCGTAAAATAGAGTCTAATGAAACTGGTTTTCCGTCCGCAACTTCCACTGTTATGGATTCCGCGAGCTTATCCCGATTTTTGCTTAAGATGGGTTCAAATTCTAATGACACAAAACTTCTATCCGCACCAGTATCAAATAACATAGAGGCATATCTACCATTTATAAGGAACGTACCGTTGACCACATTGCCGTCAGCTCTAACCTGGTTCGCGTTAATATTGAAAGCTCTTCCTCTTGCAGGTGGAGGAGCTTGGTTCGCTTGGTTCACTGGGTTGGCTTGGGCCTGAGCATGAATAATATTAACCAGCCTTGGACATGTGTTTCTGAAATGACTTGGGTCGCCGCAATTGAAACAAGCCCGCATAGGTTGGCCCATAGGGTAATTGGGTTGATAGTATGTTTGGGCTAAATGTTGGGTGGGTGGAAATGGTAGTTGTTGTTGTGCTTGACCCATTAACTGTTGGTGGGTTTGGGTTAAAGGTTGGTGGCGGTTTGTTCATTGAGGCATGCAGCAGTTTTGAACAGTATGTCCTGCGGGACCGCAGCCGGTGCAGTATTGGCAAGGATGATCAGGGGAGTGGTGATACTGACAACGGTTACATTTTGGTAATGGGTCTGTGTAGGGTCTTCTATATGGTGCGGGTGGAGGAATGACTTGGGTTATGGGTGCAGCAGGAATAGGGGTGTTGATTTGGGTAACAGCAAAATTTATGGTGTTACGCTTCCTCTTGTTAGCAAACTTAGAGGAAGGAATGGGGTGGTTTGAAGTTTGTCCCTCAACAGGGGCTTTCTTCTTCTCTTCTTTGAACTTCCCGTTGCGAATTCGGTTTTCGGTCAGTTCAGTTGCCAACTCCATGGCAGCTTCAAGTGTTACCGGTGAAACGCTGAGAACTGAATCTTGGATTTTCGAGGGAAGTCCTCGAATATAATGCTCGATCAAACGATAGGTTGGTGTGAACAGATTTGGAACCATTTGGTTCAACTCCAAAAACCTCTTGTTGTAAGTAAAGTGATCACCCTCCTTTTGCTTTAAGGCATGAAATTCATCCTCCAACTTCTTAATTTCACTTCTAGGACAGAAACGCCTAGTCATGATTTCCCTTAACTCCTCCCAAGTTAAGGCCATCGCATCTTCAGTTCCCCTCTTCCCTTTCTCAGTATTCCACCAAGTGAGAGCTACACCAAGTAGTCTCCCGGTGGCGTAACGAACCTTGCGATCCTCAGGACAATCGCAGTTTAGGAAGGTGTTTTCCATCTCCTCGAACCAATGTAGGAGAGCAGTGACACCCTCTGTCCCTTCAAATTTAGGAGGATCACAGGACTTAAAATGTTTGTAAGAGCACTTGTTGGTAGGAGGGTTGTCGATGTTCTGGTCCTGTTGTTGAGGAGGGTTAGTAGGATTTGTAGCAAGGGCTTGTTGTACTTGTACCACGATGTCAGGCAATATCGTGGCCATTTGTTTCGCGATATGAGTGGCCAAACGTTCCTGAGACTTTCCCGATCTTTACCCCTTCGATGCTGTCTAGACGACATCTACAGGATCATAAAATGAGAAGATTGTGAGTTTATGGTGTCTTTTTAGGTGTCATGTGTCTTTAAGAAAATGAAAATAACATAAAATTCAATAATGCAACTACATCCATAGGATGTCTTGGGTTCGCTCATGTTGGGCCTCAAATGTCCCCCATACCTTCACCTATATAGTCATGTGGGCCCCCATGGCTATTGGCTTGGTAGGATTCACATTAGTATTGGCAATTTAACACTCGCATCCCCCGAATGCAAACCACAAAATATGTTCATGAGATGTTTGGTCGGGAACGTGTCCAGGTGTAGACACAATGACAACTCAAAGTGGGATTAGTTCACACGACGTTTGGTATAGCATGCTTTGGCCTAATAGGTACTTCGTACTCTCATCGTTAGTCCCCAGGTAGGCAAACTGGTCCTTTATTTTGGATTTATACGAATGCCAGCCTAGACAGGACGTTCCGACTACCGGTACTGGTACCCTTCCAGTTACTACATGCCCGTCATGAGAACTCACTTTGATGAGATTTGAAAACACGAAAATCATTGTAAAAACAATCATGATGTGGTGTGTGCTTTCATGGATGTGATATGTTATGAGCATACGATTTCATGATAGGCATTATATGATAATACATACTTATGAACATGCTTGCACAATATCAAATGTAACATTTAACATAAAACATATAAACATCATGAAATTTGGCATATAACACACAAAATTCTTATAAGTTTCTAATCGACTATAGTATAGGCTCTAAGGGTCTAATAACCTATCCTATATCCTTATAGTCATGGCTCTGATACCAATCTGTCACACCCCGACCCGCAGCGGAAACAAGAGTCGGGGCATAATTGGGTTATCACCATAGCACATGACATTTACTATTATGTTTCATAATTAATAAAGTCAAAGTTACATTTTCAAATATCCAAACATGTTCATTCAATACAAAGGAAATAACCAAACATAACAATCCCAATTCTAAATCGTGTTATTCTTCTAATCCATGTCCTATGTGTTCCTAGCTGCTGCTGGTTCACCTGTATCATGTGTAAAATGGGAGTTTTTGGGTCAACATAAGTTGGCGAGTGAACCTTATTAGATAAACATTTATTAATGAATTAATGGTTAGTTTATCAATGAAAAATTGTGCATAATCATAAATGAGCAAATGTAAGTAATCAAGCAATGGCAAAAAGCAGTTACAATTATAACATACAATAACACTTGATTGCATACATGAACATACCAATATCATACGATAAATAACATAAGTGAACTGTGCGATCAAGGCTCAATCAAACGGAGCCGATCGTATTGCATGTACTGAAAATGTAAAATGAACTGTGCGATCAAGGCTCAATCAAACGGAGCCGATCGTATTGCATGTACTGAAAATGTAAAATGAACTGTGCGATCAAGGCTTAATCAAACGGAGCCGATCGTATTGCATGTACTGAAAATGTAAAATGAACTGTGCGATCAAGGCTCAATCAAACGGAGCCGATCGTATGCGGGCACGCCAGGTTCAACCGCATAATAAAATGGGGAACATGCTCAACGCTCATAAATGGGGAGCGGCGGCCTCGGCAATTGCATGTACTGAAATAATAAATTGCATCCAATAATAACTACTTAACAGCAACAAACTAAATACACATGTTCATGATATGATGTATGCACAATGGTTTAGTTATAATATGTATATAAACAAAGACACATGATACACCCCAAAAACGTGATTAAAACGGGAATTTGTAAGATTCACTCACATTGGGTGCGTTGGATTGGAGATGGTGAGATGCGCACGATTTAGATGAGCGGATCAACGAGGAATACTAACCTAAATAATAATAGAAAAATATAATAAATGGATGGATTTTATTAAGGATTTTAATGAAATTTTTAGATATATTTTTGTGAGTTTATGGCTATTTTCTATCTTTAAAATGTTATTTTTAAGTATTTTCAATTGATTTTTAGATTAAATTAAATAAATAAAAATATAAAAAAATATTATTTTTTTTAGCGTTGATCGTTGACCGTTGACCGGTTCGGTCAGCGAATAAAATCTGCGCCGGGTGGGATTCGAACCGGCGACCTCCCGTTCGCGTGCACGCAGCTCTACCAACTGAGCTACGTGTCTAACCCGAAATAATCTCGTGTTTAATTATATTTATACACTTATTCGATTAAACTGAATTTCCTTTATTTGCAAAAACATTTTAATTCAATCGAACCGGTGCTCGTGACGAGTTTCGAACGCGCGACGTGTAGTTCATGTTGCACACAGTCCACCGCTGGACTGTGTGTCTAACCCGGTTATTATCTCGGTTTTTATTATACTTAACAACTATCTGATTTAACCCGGTTTAGTTCTTGATCAAAAAAGGCATTTTATTCCACAAAGTGTGCGTGTAGCAGGGATCGAACTCGGGACGTGTATAGTTTTTGTTTGCACACAGTCCACCGCTGGACTGTGTGTCTAACCCGTTTAAACTTCCGATTTTAATTAATCTTAAGTCATTACTGAACTCGTCTTCTTCATTACGAACGCATACATCAATCAACAATCCGATTCGTGATTAAATTAGTTAATAAACATGATGTCTAGTTTGAATGCATTAAACCGAACAGTTTGGGGAAAGAAGATACCGAACAGGTTGTCTTCTTCAGAGAGTCCGGCGAAACTTGTCGGCTCTGTTTTTGAACCTTCGGCTGAGAGAATCTATCAACAGGCTTAAGGGATTAGATATGAAATTGAACTAGTGAGAATTGATTATCAGTACGTTGGAATGTGCATACCGGTAATTATTGAGTTTCCGGCAATTCCAGAAGTTTTCCGGCGAAGATAAGATTTTCGATAAACGTTGACTAGGATCGATTCTGATGGAGGAGTTGTGTTAGAGACTGATTAATCACATGATTTAAACAGAAAGAGTCGGAGAAAATACCGTGTGGATGTGAGTCCCGGTTTTCCAGTGACTTGCAGAATTTTTCCGGCGAGCTGATTCAGATGATCTGGTGGTCCGAAAATGCGACGAAATTGAAATGGAGTATTGATATGATAGCTCTGAATCGCGAGAATGGTCTGAAGCTTGAGTTATTCAGAACTTTGATGACCTTTCCGTTTCAAAAACTGAAAATGATGAAACTTTAAGTTCAATCAATTTCGGCTTGATTAGAAACCGTTATACATCGGTTATAAGCTGAATATGCGAATTAAACAACGATTAGACGATTGATTTGCCGATTACCGTTTCTCAGATGGCGCCATCGGTTTTACTGATTTTGTGTATAAAATTCATTTGTGTTCCTAGAGTTAGCAGAAAACACAATGTGGCGGAGTGGTTTAGGGAGTGAGTGTTAAGTTGTTGAAGAGTCTTGGCTGACCCGGGTTCGAGTCCCGGCAGCTTCAAATATTTTTTATTTATTTTATTTTAACTTTTTATCAAATGTAATTTTTATAGTTTAGTTTATTTATTAATTATGTATCGTTTTAACTCAAAATAATCATAAATATTTAATGCAACTTTTATAACTTGGTACTTGATTACAAAACGGAGCGGGTTTTGGAGACCCGATTTTTACAAATGTTACATTCGTCCTGAGGAGACGCTTGGGGATTACTATTATTGCACTTACTCTGCCAAGAGAGCTTCCGCCCTACATGAGCCGGTGTGGAAACTTAAACAGAGCGATACCTTTACCGACTTGCAAGCTTGCAGGGAGTGGTATAAGGGCATCTATCCGCCAGCAAAGGTGAAGCGTCAAGAAGACAAGTCTCACGACCAAATATACCAAGCTTATCTGCTAGAGATGGCGCAAGCCTCTTTTGTGACTCACGTGTCGTGCGCGAATGGCGCAGCATGAACAAAGAATGGGACGAGTTTGAGTCCAAAAGATTCAAAGTTGGGATTGAGAATGAGAAGGTGAGGGTGGATCTTGAGGCGAGAAGTGCAAATTTGAAGATGAGAAGAAGACGGAGGAGTGGTCCACCATTGGTTGGAAAAAGAAGGTTGAGGCAGCAGCGGTGCAGTATTCTGAAGATCGCAAGTGATGGTTGGAAGCTTGCGAAAGGGACAATAATGAAAAAATTTCCTTGCGTAACGAAAATTGAAAAACTTAAGCAAGAGAAAGCTGATGTTGTGTTTGCTGCTGAAGAAGCTCGTTCTCATCGTGAACAGAGCGAACAAAAACAGGTAGAGACGCAAATGATTCTTTTACTTAGAGATAAAGAAATTGCTGGTCTTACTTCCATGTTTCTTGACCAGGAGTTATTGAGGGCGGAGGTAGACTCCTTGAAGAAAGATGCCAAGTTATATGAGGTGGAGAAGGCTGAGCTGACCCGGCGCTTAACAGAAGGTGATCAAAAGATAGAAGCCACAGAACCTGCTCGTGCGACGGAGGAGAGTGTTTCTGAATCATGAACAAGCTAACTTGGATTCAACAGTATGGAGTCATCAAAGTATGGGACTACTTTCATAAACACTGATAGCTTACTATTTGTATCTCCTGACCCATGCACTTGTATGTAGATTGCCAACTCAACTTTGAATTCTACTGAGCTTGACGAGGCAGTTGCTCAAGTGATGGTTGCTACGAGGATTGATGGGTATGCGCAGGGATATACAGAATGTTCAGAACACGTGTCCCATGCACTCAAGGTACAATGGGACAACAGTCACTCAGCAACCCGTGGGATTAACACTGCTGCTGCTTTTAAGTCTGCCAAAGAGCGCTATGACCATCTGCAAATCCCTATTATGGACTTGATTGACAATGCCTTATCCCATGATGACTTTGTTGATCGCTTAAAAGAAATATTTGTTGAAGAAGAAGAAGAAGCCGCGAAGAAGTAGAATGACTTTGCTTCTTTGTTTGTATATTTTTAAGACAAATTATAATATTTGTGGGTACAGATGCGTGGCCGCGCAAGTATTTTGTCTTTATAAAATATATTTTTTGAGTTACAATGCGTGCATGAGTACAATTACTTGTTTAGGATAGACAAATGAACATAATTGGCTAACTCATGTAAGAGCGTAAGTTGTTGTGTTATCTTGTGGCTCATGAGTTGTTAGTAGCCTTAGTGTTTTGTATTTCCAAAGTAATTGCATGCATTTGTAAGCGAGACATTTAAAAAAAGTAGATGTAAGTAGCGACAGAACAGAATTGTATTGATAAAGCATTAAGCTACTGCTGTCACTAAGATTACAAAAATAAGAAAAGCTGTAAGCAGTCTCTTTGCAAAGCGCGGGGCTATCGCATTGAGGACTGAGATTACATGTAGCATCTGTGCAACTGTTGGGCGTTCCAGGTCCGAGGGACGCTGGAGCCGTCCTTGTGCTTCAAGGTATATGCTCCTTTGCCAAGGACTTCGTTGATCACATAAGGGCCTTCCCATCGTGGCGCAAGCTTTCCTGGTCTTTCAGCATTGGAGGCTTCGTTATCATGGAGGACGAAATCTCTTGGTACAAATGTGCAAACATGTACCCGCTTGTTATAATACTTCTCCAGCTGGGATTTATATTTGGCTTCACGAATAGCTGCGTTTTCACGTCTTTCTTCAATTAAATCGAGATCCAAGCGACGTTCTTCCTCGTTGTTTTTCTTTTCCAAGGCAAGCATTCTTGGAGATGGAAGGCCTATTTCAGCAGGGATTACTACCTCAGTTCAATATACCAAACTGAATGGAGTTTCTCCCGTGCTTGTCTTGGGCATTGTTTGATGCGCCCATAGAATACTGGGCAGCTCATCTACCCATCCACGTCGCGCCGTGCCAAGGCACGCTTTGATAGCATCAACTACTTGCTTGTTGAAACTCTCAACCTGACCGTTCGCTTGAGGATGCGCGACGGAGGAAAAACATGCTCAATGTTCATCTCCTGCATCCATTTTTGCCGATCTTCAGATGCAAAATTAGGGCCATTGTCTGTGACGATACGCATGGGTAACCCAAAACGACAACTAATATGCTCCCATATAAACTTTCGGATTACATAGCTATTGTCGATGCTAACGGTTTTGCTTCGACCCACTTTGTGAAGTAATCGACCGCAGCAATAATGAACTTTACTGCGCCAGGCGCATCAGGGAAAGGGCCTACAAGGTCAATAGCCCATTGTTGAAAAGGCCATGCCGATGTTACTGGAACAAGTGGATTTTTGGGGCGCAATGTTTTTGGTGCATATAATTGGCAAGCCATGCATTTGCGCAGAGTGTCAACAGCGCTCACGTACATCCCTGGCCAATAGTATCCTACGCCTATTATCTTAGCGACGACCATGTGCTGTCCCGTGTGTATGCCACATAATCCTTCATGGATTTCTCTGATCAGGTACTACGCATCATGCTTATCGACACATCGCTATAAAGGACCCATGTATGACTTTCGATATAAAATACCATCCGCCATTTCGTAGTTTAAGGCCTTACACCGTATCTTTCGTGCCAGCGCCTTGTTGTCAGGAAGCTGACCATGTTGCAAAAACAGGATAATCGGAGACATCCAAGATGGACTCCCCATTTCGACCATGTTGACTTGCTTTAGTAAAACATATGGATTTTTTAAGACTTCAATTCTGACCTCTTTTGCTAAATGTTGGAAACTTGTGGCTGCAAGTTCACTCAATGAGACAGCATGTTTGTTATCACTTCTGTTGACGTGTACGACTTTAAACTGTCGAAATTGACTGATTAACGACTTGGCTTGTTCCAAGTATAATGCCATAATATCGCCCTATGCATCATAAGTACCATTGATTTGTTCCGCTACGAGGCGAGAATCAACGTGTGCAGTTAAATTTGCAGCGCCCATCTTTATAGCGAGGCGCAAGCCTGCTAGAAACGCTTCATACTCGGCCTCATTATTTGTGCTCTTTAAATCCAGACGTATGGCGTAAGTGAACCCTTGATTATCTGGACTAACTTGTCGGAAGTGTGCGCCAGCCCCATCACTATTCGATGCGCCATCTGTATGTAATAACCATTCTCTATCATCCGTAACAGGAACCGGATTTTGGATTTCTTCGCATTCTTGTACTTTGTCTGCTGGAACCTCGGCTACGAAATCTGCAAGGATTTGCCCTTTAATTGCTGGTCTTGGCTTGTTGACAATGTTATGATCGCCTAGTTCGATAGCCCACTTGGCTAATCATCCTGAGACGTCTGGTTTGGAAAGAATCTGGCCGAGGTGATAATTTGTTACGACATTTATACGTGCCCAGAAAAATACTTACGAAGTCTGAGCGAAGCATGGACTAGCGCAAGTACCAGCTTTTCCATCATCGAATACCGAGATTCTGGGTTATTCAACATCTTGCTAATATAATAAATAGGTGTTTGAACACCTTCTCTTTCAACAAGTAAAACTGGTCTGACTGCCATTTCGGATGCAGCAAGGTAAAGGACATAGGTTCTTTGTCGCGCGGCGCTGTCAAAGTTGACAATTGAATTAAACAATCCTTCATATCTTGAAAAGCTTTATCCACCTCTACTGTCCATTGAAACTTGTCTTTCTTTACGCAGTTGAGCAGAGTATGGATGAAAGGATAAGACTTTGCAGCGTGATTCGTGAGAAAACGGTTGAGGGCAGCTAACTGTCCCGCTAGTCGTTGCATCTCTTTAACACTTGCCAAAGATGTCATGTTTTGAATTGCTTCAACCTTTTCTAGATTAACTTTGAACCTATCCTTTGTGACGATGAATCCGAGGAACTTGCCCTCTTCCATGCCAAAAGAACATTTGCTTAGGTTCAATTTCAAATTGACTTTTCGCAGTGAATCAAAAGTTTTTTGAATGTTCTCCAACATCATTTCTTTCGTATGGCTCATGATGACTAGATCGTCAATATATACTTCGACGGTTACCCCAATGTCATCACCAAACACAGTATCCATAAGCTGCTGGTAAGTGGCTCCCGTGTTGCGGAGACCAAAAGGCATTTTTGTATGGCATTTTTGTATAACAGAATATACTCTTCTCCGTGCAGAAGGCCGTCTTGTCTTCATCCTCTTGTTTCATCAGCACTTGATGATACCCTTTGTAACAGTCGAGAAAAAATTTCCAACGAAACGATGCTAAGGAGTCAACTTTCTTGTCAATCTCAGGAAGAGAGTAACAATCTTTGGGGCATGCCTTGTTTAAATCTTTAAAGTCGACGCACATGCGCCAACCGCCGTTATGATTTTTACCATAACGGGGTTCGCCACCCAAGTTTGGTACTTGACTTCTCGTAAAATGCCAGCTTTTAGTAGTTCAGCAACTTGCTCATTCATAGCTTGAGTTTCTCAGTACCCAGGCTGCGCTTTTTCTGAACCACTGGTTCTGCTGATGGGAAGACATTTAAACAATGCTCAGCAACGTCGTGCGGGACCCTCACCATGTCTTCAGGTGTCCAGGCGAAGATATCTATGTTACGAAACAACAATGCCTTGAGCTTTGCGCGGATTGCCATGGATATCGCAGGACCGAGGATAATTGGTTGCTCTGGATATTTGTTATTTAGAATCCATTTCTCAGGTTCATTCGGCGACATAGGTTTAGCAGCCTTGGCGACTGGTTCTTCGATAGACATAATCTCCTTTCGAGCAAACATGATAGCTACGCCTGTTGGCGTTGGGAAACCACAAACAGCATGTGGCGCAGATGTGATCATGCTGAAATCACGTTGCGCACAACTCCCTAATAAAACATCATGACGAGAAGTCGCCGGCATCACCATAAAGTTTACTTGAATGGTTCGTGAGTGTTTTCCGTCTGAAAGAGTGACAGGAAAAACTATATGTCCAAGAGGAAAGACAGCCTCATTGCCGAATCCAGTTAACGGAAAGTCAACTGGTTCCAGGCGTGCCTTATCCTCTGGATCTAATTGTTCGAAACATTGCTCATATATGATGTCCATGGAGCTTCCCGGATCTATGAACATATAGTCAGTCTGGTAATGACCAAAAATACATGTGACCACTACTGGTCTCTCTTCCTGTGGTCCGCAAGGAACAACAGGAAAATCACTTGTTGCTCGCGCCATTTGTCATTTCGAAAACGTTGGAAGTTGCGCTTGCGCGACGTGCCTCCTTGAATCATAGAAACTTGCTTCATCTTTTTGTTGCTTAGACCCTCATCCCTGCGCGTGAGTTGTCTAACCTCCTTTCGTACTGACTGTACTAAATGTGTCACTTTACCACTTTTCAATGCTTTTTCAATCTTTGTGCGCAAACTGATGCAGTTGTCACTTGTGTGCCTAGTATCTTTGTGAAAGTCACAAAAGAGATTCGGGTCATGACCCTTCTTGTTTATCATGGGTTGAGGTTGCTTAAACTGGTAATTTTCTGTGCTCAAAACTTCCGCGGGAGATTTCGTTAAAGGAGTCTATTGTCGATCACGATTCCCTTGTTTGATTGCTTTCCGGGTAGTAATCTTGTTAATCGTTGCGCGAGCATCTACTGGTGAGTATGGGGAATACGAACTTTGGTTCGAGTCCTTCCAGCCTTTTTTAAACTTTCGGCCACCTCTACTCAGATCCTGAGGGCGATTCTGAGGTAGTGGTGGTCTGTTAGAATTAAGGTTCCGCTCAGTCTGCGTATAAACTTTGGTTGTTGCCATTAGTTTATCACAGCTTTTTGGAAGGCCAGTTGTTCCAGAAAGTACTTTTATCATTTCATCACATCGTACCGCATATTTGAACTGTGCGTGGATAAGATCCTCATGAACATCTCCAATTTCTAACACTTCTTTGTTGTAACGAGTGATAAAATCCTCTAGGTTTTCGTCATCTTTCCGCCAGATGTTCATCACATCTGAGGAATCTCTAACATATCGCCTTTGTTGACAAAAATGAGCAAGGAAATTCTCTTTAAGATCGTTCCAAGAGGAAAGTTTACCTGTGGGCAAATTATCAAACCAAAGGCGCGCGGTGCCAGTAAGAGTCTGTACGAACAGATGACACTACATTGGTAACGTCCAACCTCCAATTAGCCCTGCGTCGGCGAAGAGACGCATGTGATCATCAGGATCTGTTAAACCATTAAACTTTCCTACGTTGGATGGTAACTTTGCTCGTTCTAGCGGAGCCAACGCTATTTCTCTTATAAACTTCGATTGCTCAGCTGCTTCAGCGGGTCGATATACCAGATTGTAATCATGTTCCGCTTCAGGATTGTATGTTGCATGTATCTTAGGCTTGTAGCTAACATGATCTGTAGACAACCGATTAAAAACACTTACACTATCTCCTTCCTCATAAGTCTTATCATATTCATCATGCTGGGTGTCCTGCTTTTGGGATAGTCGCGGGCCCAAACGTGAATGAACAGATGTACGACGTTGAGCATTATCTTCTTGTTTTCGATTACCAGATCGTACGGAATCATTCCTGGTTTAAGAATACGTCTCAATTCCATCTACAGACATGTACAAAGGCGCACGAGCATGAATATGAGAATCATAGCTCAACACTCAAGGTGCCGGCGAAGCACGGACCTGAGGAGCATTAACTGGAGCTTGAAAAGCTGGAGTTCTGGTCTGAGCACATAGTTTAGCATACATAGCATTTAAAGCAGTTTGAGATTTAATCAACCAAGACAACTGAGTCTCACCGGGCAGTAGGATTGTTGCAACATCAACATGAGGAGCTGCCGGAGTTACTGGAATGCTCGCATGATCTGGATCATACGGAGCATCAGCTTCACCGGGCGAGTCCTCCACAATTTGTTCGTCAATCTGAGGTCCACCAACAACGTAACGGATCTCATATCGAGGACCTCCTGGAAACGACGATCCATCAGCCATGATATGTTGTAGATCTAAGTGAAACGAAATGAAAGACGAGAAGAGAATAGAAAATCGATGGGCGCCAATGAAGAAACGTGGATCTAACAGATCGGAATCAGGTTAGATCTAGGGTTTGGTTTTTGCATAAAGTAGGTTAATCCTTCGTTTAGTTTGATGATGGTGATCGCAACTATACTCCGACGATACCTGCAAAACAGAACGCCGTTAGCCTCGCCACGGGGAGAAGGGGGTTCTCTCCGTGACCACCCTTCAGCGTGAGAATAAGTATCGGTAGTCGGAAATAGTTTAAGTGAAGTAAGAGAGAGAGTAAGTGAGAGTGAATGGGTTCTTTGTACCTGACGTTACCTATTTATAACTGGATTTGGACGCCAAAAGGAGAGGAGGAGTATTTCACGGTGTTAAGATCCCACCGTTAGTTTACTAACTTGTTCTTCAAGTCACACAGATTGTGGTATGATCAATGGCTGGGGAATCGCCACGTGGAGGATGGCGAAAACCTGATTTCTATCATGAGGGTGTGCCATCATCGTGATTCTTGAGATTGCACCAGATCATGCCACGTGTAATTATGTTGTAACCGTTCATGCCCTTGCACGATTGAGCATTAATGTCTTCTAGAAGATTTATAGCTGTAAACCTCATGTTATTCGCCACGTGTCCATTCTGTTGTAACATAAAAGATTCATTTGGCTTTGATCTCGTGCACAGGTGCCATCTAGCCAAGGAAAATGTTCAAAGCTAACTGTTTCCTTGTGCAAGTCTGCGCAAGGTAGTTAAATAATCCTTTTCCTCCTTAGATGACTGGAGCAGAGATTTAAGACATCCTTGTATGATATTTGTAATCGGCGCAAGGTTTTTAAGCAATATGGTTACTTAGGAAAATCTTTCAAAGTTAACTATTTTCCTTGCGCGAGCCCGCGCAAGGTAGTTAAATGATTCTTTCCCTTTTTAGGTGACCGGCCAAAGGTTCTATGAAGCCTTTCTTTGTACCATAGTCTGTGCAAGGATTGCTTGTTAGAAATGGGGATGGTTTCCTACTTGGCGCAAGGATTTGGGACCATACCCCTTCAATTCCGCTCATACCTCGTTCTTTCCAAAACCATCGTTTTCACCGATCATTCCGCGTTGCGTTTTCTCTTCCAAAAGAAAGATGCCAAACCTCGCCTTATTCGGCGGATTCTCTTGCTTTCCGAGTTCGACATAGAGATTAGGGACAAAAAGGGAGCCGAGAATGTAGCTGCCGATCATCTTTCGCGTTTAGAGGATCCCTCACGAGTAGGGAAGAGATTCGTGAGGAGGCGATAGGTGATAGATTCCCTCACGAGTCTATAGATTTTGTTGAGGCGGAGAAAGAGGGGTTGCCTTGGTTTATAAACTTAGCGAATTATCTTGCTAATGGGTATGTGATGAAGGATATGACTACCCCACAAAAGCAGAAGTTGTACAAGTATGCGAGAAAGTATATTTAGGATGATTCATTCCTTTTCAGGATAGGAGGAGATCGTATTCTTAGGAGATGTGTAGCGAGGGAAGAAGGTATAGAGATTCTTAGGCATGTCCACGAGGGGTTGACAGGTGGTTATCATGGTGCATACGCTACCGCGCAAAAAGTTTTTGATTGCGGTTTTTATTGGCCTTCGGTAGTTGAGGATGCGTTAAATTTCGTTAGGAGGTGCGATGCTTGCCAACGTACCGGCAATATCTCATCCAAGAATGAGATGCCCCAAAATCCTATTCAAGTTCTCGAAATTTTCGATGTGTGGGGAATTGATTTCATGGGACCTTTTCCCTCCTCTAGCGGGAATAAGTAGATCCTTGTGGCGATCGACTACATTTCTAAGTAGGTTGAAGCTCAAACTTTGCCTACAAACGATGCCCGAGTGGTGGTGAGATTCTTAAAGAAGTTGTTCACACGTTTCGGTATTCCTAAAGCCCTTATGAGC
The DNA here is from genome assembly GCA_947069175.1 of Scalesia atractyloides. Classification (NCBI taxonomy): domain Eukaryota; kingdom Viridiplantae; phylum Streptophyta; class Magnoliopsida; order Asterales; family Asteraceae; genus Scalesia; species Scalesia atractyloides. Next base: position 32,310,891 of record CAMTDV010000005.1, read on the forward strand.
GACCGAGGATCACATTTTTGCAATGCCGTGTTGGAAAAGGCATTAGAGCGTTATGGAGTTACTCATTATTTGTCTACCGCATACCCTCCACAAACAAACGGTCAAGTTGAGAATGCAAATAGGGGAGTGAATAGAATATTGGAGAAAACGGTAGGAAAATCTAGGAAAGACTGGTCGGATAAACTAGATGAAGCTTTGTAGGCATTTCGTAGCGCCTACAAGACACCTTTAGGGACCACGTGGCAAATCGTGCCATCTTCCGGTGGAATTAGAGCACCGAGCACTTTGGGCTCTTAAGACCGTCAATCTAGATCTTACTCAAGCGGCTAGGAGAAGGTTTTTCCAAATTCATGAGTTAGAAGCTCTTAGAGATGCAGCATATGATCGTTCGTGGAATATCAAGGAGAAAACGAAAGCGTTGCATGATAGGAGGCTTAAGGAGTTGAAAGAGTTTAAAGCCGGTGACCAAGTTCTTCTTTACAATTCGAGGTTTAATTTCTTTCCCGGAAAGTTGAAATCCAAGTGGACGGGACCATATGTCGTCAAGGAGGTGTTTCTGTATGGTACTATCGAGTTACTAAATGAAGCCGATGGATGCTTATGGAAGATAAATGGCCATAGATTGAAGCATTATTTAGGTGGCCCGATCTACAAGACCGAGAAGGATGTTAACATGCCAAACACCACTACTTAGTGTCTTGAGTGAAAGCTCAAGTGTAGAAATTGTATCGGTTGTAATTTCGTTTATTTTCGATTATTTTTCATAGCTAACGGTTGTTTTTGGTAGTTTGTTGGTCTTTGTTTTGTGTTTTCGAGTCATTTGCAGGGATTCATAACCAATGATGTGCGAGATTTGAAGAGAAAACGAGGTTCCAGGTAAGTACCAGTGTTAGAAAAACTTTGGGAATCGGTTTTTGGGAGTTTGGTTAAACATAAAAAATTTTCTAAGGCATGAAACTGGAGAAATTTCAAAACTTTATGTTGAAAATGCCTTCTGGTGGGCCGCGAGAGCCTATAGCTCTCTTTTCGCGGCCCGCAAGAGAGTTATACACGCTGACGTCACAAACACACTCGCGGGACGCGAGTAGTTTTGTTATAGGCTCGCGTCCCGCGAGTCCCTCTATCTGTAGCCCTACTTCGTGAAATCCCCAATTTTCTTCATTTTTGCTCTAATCTTCTCTTCTAAAATAGCTGACAACCACCATATACCTCCACCAACCTCCGTAAATCACCATCTTTTCACCAAATCAACCACCCCCATTCACCACACAAACATCACTCAACTGATTTCCACCATATTTTCACCAATTTTCACCACAAAAAGCGGGATTTTTCTTTGGGTTTTCAAGTTTCAACCGGATTCTCTTAGATTCTCTTGTTTAACTCAAATCCAAGGTATGTTTTCTTGTAATCTTTGTACTGTGAGTCGATTATTTCAGTTTTTATTTAGTTTACGGTTAGATTTTGTGTCGGGTCTTGTTCTAGTCTTGTGTTTGAGCATGTTTAGTGAAAGTTTGAGGGTGCGGATGGTTCGGTTTTGGTAATGCAGGTTGCGGAAGGGTTGGTTTGGTTTGAAATCCTTGTGTTTTGCGGCTGCCATAGATTCGGGTTTAGTAACATTCAGTGTGGGGATTCGGGTTGGTTAGTCTTGTGCTAAAGATGCGATTTTAACATGTTTTGACCCGTTTTCACTGATTTAACTATAAAGTTTTCAACTTTAATACGTTTTGACACTCAATGTTGGTTTAACTTGGCACTTGAGCTATTAATTGAGGACAATTAAAGTGCCGGAAGGGGGTAGTGTACATTGAGTCGTTATCTTGAGTCGTTTAGTCTTCGTTCTAGTTTGGTCATGGGTTTACTAATATGCACGTACAGGTACAAAACACCTCGCGCCCTACTCAATCTCCATTCGGGCGAGGTTGTTTATAACTTATGCTTTTGTAAACGGTAACCTGGATTTTTCTTTCACCATATTTTCCGGTTTCAACCGCGAATGGAATGCTATACAGTTGTTTCCACTTTTCTAAAGAAAAATTTCAAAAAAAAATCCAAAAAATTAAAAGATTTTAAAATACCAAAAATAGTTTGTGACTACTAATGATTTGCTTTGCTTTGTCTTGCCAAATTTGATTTGTTTTGCAGATGTCAGGTGAAGGTTCGTCGAGCAAGCGAGGTAGGAAGAGAGGGCCAACACCTCGTCCTCAAGGAGTCCCAGTTGAGCGGGTGCAACAAGAGGCACTGGAGTATGTTAGGGTAGTTGAGTATAGGGATCGGGGGTCCCTCATGGTCAAAGCACTAGGATTAGGGATAGCCCGCTGTTGCAGTTTGAGCTCAATTCAGGTGAGTACATAAGGTTGGGTACCTTGATCACGGTAGATCAGTTACCATATAGGCGGATTGATTGGGATTTGATGGATCGCCTGGGGGCGAGAGCGAGAGTTGAGCAGCTGTTAGGCCCGAAGTTTAGGAGGGTCTTGGATTATGATGTGAGACAGTATAAGGAAATCACTTTAGAGTTTCATTCCACGTTTGAGTATAAGTAGGGAAATTTTGGTAAGAGTGATGCTATCTTCTTTGCTTTGGGTAGGCAATCATATAATATGATTGTGCCGAAATTTGCAGTGGCCACCAAGTTTTATACACCCGATGAGGTGCGGTCCACCGAGTTTTTGACAAGTTTACAAAGGGTGTTAAGAAGGATCATCCGCATAGTGTGTCGGTAAGCGAGTTGGCTAGGTTTTGGGGTACGATTTCCCGGATGCCTTATTCGAATAACATGGTTGCAAGCGATATCACTGATCCGGTTCTTATATTTACTCATAAGATTTTGGCGGCCACCTTAGTTGGTAGGGGTCAAGGTGATAATAAGGTGAACCAGGTTAGCTTGTTTTCTTTGATGTGCATGGTAGATGGGAGACCCGCTAATTTGGCGACTGTGTTTGCTTGGTCGATGAGGAGGCCGTGGAGGGGTGGTAGTGGAGCTAGGATTTATTGTGGCCCATATGTCACGTGACTAGCAGAGAGTTTAGGAGTTTTTGGTAGGTACCCGGCTAAGAGGATGAGAGAGGGCCCGGCGCCTTGTTTGAGGTTGCCGATCCTCAGTCCGTGGGGATTTTGACATACGATGACACACCGACATGGGACCATATTCGTCAGGAACCACAGGTTCAGCCCCCACCAGGTTCATATGCTTCTACTTCTATGCAAAGGGCCATACCGACCCGATATCAGAGACAGATAACCCGACAGGAGATACCAGCCAGGCAACACCCGCTGAGAGAACCACGACCCGGACCACTTACTATGGATTATTTATATGATAGGATGGAGACAGGATTCGGGGATTTTCGGGGTTACGTAGATGAGCAGTTTGGTAGTGTCAGACAAGTGATGGAGGAGAGCCAGAGGGTTCACCAGCAGGGCCAGCAGAGATTAGAGGATGGCATGAGGTATATGATGGAGGGTATGCATTTAGGAGTTCCTCCGTTCTTTAGGTAGCCAAAGGCGGGGCCTAGTGGTAGCAGGGAGTGGAGCCCTACCGGGTCTATCAGCAGGAGGAAGAGGAGGAGTCGGAAGATGATGAGTGATGGAGACAACAGCAGCAGCAGCATGTGCTTATAGAGTATCATTATTTCTTTTTATGCTGTTTTTATCTTATTTGGTCTGTACTTTTAATATTGTTAAACACTTTGATACTTGGTCGGTTGGGTTGGGTTGGTTGATACTTTGTTTGGTTGGATGGTTTGTTTAGACACTATTATCTATTATGTTATGTTTGGTTTGGTATTGTATGCTTATATGATAGGTATGGTGTTTGTTTGTGCCGCTGCCGTTTGCGTGTTCTAGAGTTAGGAATTGTTTGCTGAGCGTATTCGGATTGGAGGGCATATGCGGAACTGACTGGCACTTTGACAGTCTCGCATATATTCAGCTAAGTCGTTTCCACTTATATACCTGTATATATTTATTCATTTAGCTTTTAGTTTTTAGTTGCTTTGTTAGGTAGTTTGAGTCGTGTCTCGTTCTTGCATTAGGGACAATGCAATCTTTAAGTGTGGGGATGGGATACATAGTTTTTAGTGTTAGTTAGTTTAGGTCATAAAATTTGAAAATAAAAAAAATAAAAAATTGAAAAAAATCAGAAAATGTCTTTTGAATAAAGAAGTTTGCAAATAAAGAACGGAAAGTGATAGAAAAGATAGATTTTGTTCGGGTTCAAATAATAATAATATCAGAGTATGTAGTCGAGCTTGTGTCTAGTTTGGGATATGCGGGTAGGCTCGACTTGGTTCTAGGTTCCTTTGATCTTTAATATACCTTAGTTGTCGGTTTGCTAGTGGGTACTCATCTAGGAAAATGGGAAGTCGAAACCACCAAAAATAGTATAAAGAAAGTCGTTATAAGCTAAATTTTTTTAGATTTTTTGATCATGAAAAAAAATATAATAAGTGAGCTTCATTGAAAAAGTAGGCCAGCCAATGTAATCTTCGTTGGGGATAGTGACTCTGACTTAGATTGCCTCTAGGATGGTTGAAAGAAAAGGAAAATTTTGCAAAAACCGACACCTAAGTTGTCGCTCTCAGGGATGGTGACTCTGGTTGAGACAGCCTCTTGGTTTGGTAAAGCAAAGTTGAAAAAAGAAAAAAAAGAGAAAAGTTGATTTTAAATTCTTTGAATTTTGGTATAAAACGGTTGGGAATTGGGTAAATTATTCGTTCCCTTTGTTCTGTAAGCTTGAGGCGGGATTAGATGTATTGTGGCTTCTAGCGTGATACCCTAGGTAAACTGACCGCATTTGAACTTAAATTGCATGATAAGGGCTTGGAACCGGGTTTATTATTGACATGTCTTTAAACTAAACACCTACTTGTTTTACGTTAAACTAAACTGTGAACTCACCAGCTTTATTGGTGATATACTTTTTCTGCATGCTTGCAGGTTGTTGGATATCTTATGCATGGGAACTTGCAGTCTGAGGAGTTGAAGTGTCATTAGGTGTGTCTCATTGATTGCAATTATTAATACTTTACGTTTAAAACATTTTGATTCCAGATGTTTACATTTGCTTCCGCTGAACACATACTAGTTTGAAACGTTTATTTTGAAATTCACTTTTCATGTTGGACATGATAACTTGGTTTCATGTTATTTAATATTAGTTCGACATGATTAGTGGCTAGATCCTGATACGTCACATGCCTCGCGGTAAAACTCCGTAAGTGGTAATTTAGGGGTGTGACAAATATGACCAAGGGAGTTGTGGTTATTTACTGATATTGCCATCGAGTCTTTAAGGTTCCTCGCGTTGCGCGACAACATTGATTAATACCCCTCGTGCGATGCGAGGTGGCTTAATGTCGTGAAAACTTTGATTTTTATCCAAGTCTTGATATAATAATCCTAGAGACGATTTTCACAAGACACAATCTGCACTTTGGACAAACAAAGAGCTGTTGCAGGCGATTTTAGCAAGATACAAGGCTAGGATTCAAGGTTTCAAGCGATTCGTTTTTTGGATGTTAACATTCGGTTTCTTGTTTCCTTGTTTTCTTTGAATCTAAACATGATTTTTTAACTTTGTGTGATAATTGTTTGTTTTCTCATGATGATATTCGGCTAAATCTTATAGAACTACCTAGTTTTTGATAATTACACGTGTTTAACTTGTGATCTTTCTAATTTGGAACTTAATTTGTGGATTATTGATGAAGTAAAGACTTTGATTATTGTATTTAGACCAGTTTTATTGCATAATTATTATTCCACATGTACTTTGTTGAATGTCTTTCAGTTATAGGTGCACGCAAGATCGTTTACTGTGTGTTTTCGATTGTTAAATGGTTTGCTATACGTAGTAACCCATAGGAATATTATTTGTGAATTGGGGAGGTCTAAATATTTAACCAAGCTTGATATCCGAGAGGTGAGAGGTTATCGGTTTGTCTTGAGTGTTAGGTGTCTGATGTATTGTAAAATACATTAGTTTATCATTTTCAGTTTGTGTAGTTTTCGTTAGTTTAGTTTGGTATTCTGTAGAATCGTTAGTCTTTTGATCCAATTGCGTTTTGCAGGTCTTGTGAAAATACAAAAAAAGTCAAGTCCTGGAACGAATTGGAAGGCTCGGGAGCTTAAACGGGTTGAGAATACTGGATTTAGAGTTTCTGGCGGCCCGCGACTAGCAGAGTGGATTCCTCTCGCGGCCAGCGAGAGGCTGTAAAGTTGCGGACGTCATTTACATGGTCACGGACCGTGACCACCTACACCATTCCCTCCCGCGCCCCGCGAGAGGGTGTTTTCGTCAGATGAATTCGAGCTAGGCAATGGTTTGAGCGGCAGAAACATTTATAAACACTTTTATTAATCCCTAAACGCTAACTTGGCGAATTGAGAACTCTGTGGGCGAAAAGTTGGCATCTTTACCGGTGATTTCAAGCATTCGGAGCTGCTAGTTGAAGAAGGGAAGCTTAGGGAACCATTCGGGTTGCAGTTTTGCCGTTTGGGTGTCCTTACTTTCGTCTCTTCTTTATACTATGTTTCATACTCTTGAATTTACTTCGCTTTTGATAATTTCCATGACTCTGTTTGGCTAAATCCATTGTACTACCTAGATTGGATGATTGATTGCATAAAGTTTTGATTTTTATTATGGATTTATGAATTCTATGGATTATTTATGAATTGTAGGAGACTTGTTCTTTTGGTTAGATGTATATGCGTGCTTGATAGTGTTTGAATATTGTTTGTTGCTTTGCTTCATTCTTGGTAACAGTCTTTATCCCAAAATAGAGTCTTGCTAGGTTTTAGATTTTGGTGAGTGTCTACATCACGTAATAAATCTTTAATCTTTAGGGTGAAATTGCGCAATTAACCTTAGAAGTAATATTCGGTAATCTTATAAAATCAATTGTTCTGCTAATCGTCAATAGCTGTGAGGTGAGAGATTATTGTTAGGTCTAAGTCATTAAACTGTAAGGTAGGAGCTTCGTAGAAGTATACCCATTTGGCTATTGTCTAACAAGTCTAATCAAGAGTCCAAGTTTACCTTAGATTTAGATCCTGTAAAGGAGTGAACCGTGTAAGGTACTTTCATAAATCCATAAGGTGTCTTGTGAGAGAGTCTAATAACCGGTAGTCTAAACAACTTCTAGGGTGTCACAATGTGCTCTTGAGAAGGGTTAGGAGTCCTTTAGATATCCCGAAAGGTGCGAACTTAATGATCCTGGTTCCATAGTTGACAATTTACAAATAAAAATCATTACAAAAAGCAATTGATATTCCAGTCTAGGTAGTGTTTTCCACCATCAGAGTAAATGTCTAAAGAAATTCGTTTAGTTAACTTCGTTAATTAATTTAGTTTATTTTAATTGCTTTATTAGGAACTTTTAGAACCCCACCCCCCCCAAAACAAGCAAACAATTAGTATGTCCGTGTCAGTCATAGTTTAGATTAAGTCTTCAACGTAATTAGTAGAGTCTAATGGGTTCGATATTGGGACTTACTTTAGCTATACTAGAGTCGATCGGTACACTTGTCGGTTAGTAGTTTAGTGCATTTTGGTGAGTCTAGAGTATTACCGAGAGTCTAGAATTAGGTTAATTTAGTTCTTTTTATTAAACTACTTTTTAGCACATCAAGTTTTTGGCGCCGTTGTCGGGGACTCTTGGCTATTGCGTTAATTACTTTGTTTTGACTTGCTTGATATCATATGTGCTATTTGTCGTGTTTGTGTCGTAGGAGTCTAAAATAGTTTCGATTTCTTTTTGTTTTGTTTAGTCAGTTTTAGAGTCTTCTTACTTGCTTGTTTTTGGTTTTCTAGTGGATGCCACATACGCATTCGAAAGGACCTCCGCTGAAGCCGCGTACGGACAAGCCCTCCTTCTCGACTTCTTCATTCAAGGTAAGTACTTCTACACCTTCATCTACCACCCGTTCTGACTCTATACTCCTATCTAAACCACCGAACTTTGACTTCACATCGAAGTCATCACCTCACAATTCCCCACGACCCTCCCGTGCCCAAAGTCCACCACCAATTGTCCAAATGGCCAATCGCACCGTTTACCAACAAGCCACCACCGGTTTTACCGGTTCAAACTCACCCATCACCGTACCCGACATCATAATGACAAATCTTGGCAAATCCCATCCTACATCATGACTGCCATTACCAACTCTTATCAGTTTCACGATAGTGAGGATGAGGATGCGTCGGCTCACATTAACGGTATCACTCGTTTGTGTGGCACTTTCTCCATTGAAGGTGTCAACCTTGATGCTCGCTATCTCCAGGCATTTCCATTCTCGCTTGCTGGCCGCGCGGCCGTCTGGTTCGACTCGCAGCCAGCAGGTTCTTTTACCACATGGGCAGGTTTACGGGATGCTTTCTTAGCTAAATGTTACCAACCCGCGAAGGCACCTCATCTACGCGATCAGATTCATTCGTTCAAGATGGAATCTGATGAGCCGTACCACCAGGCCTGGGGGAGATTTCAAACCCTACTCTCTCGTTGTTCGCAGCATGGTTTGTCAGATTGGGCACTTGTAGAAAAGTTGTACAATGGTCTCACCCCAGATATCAGAGCCCGGTTTGACACTTCAGCTGGTGGGCAACTCATGGGCAAGAAATCAGTAGCCGAGTGCAATGATCTTTTTGAGAGTTTCGCGCATTCTGACATGGACTATAACGCTACCATCAGGACTTCTATTCCTGTGACTAGTACCTCTTCGACCTCTCGAGGGGTATCCCAAGTTGGCTTGGATTCATCGGTAGCTGCTGCTTTAGACATGATTCGGAAAACCTTCACTAAGGAGTTTGATGAGATTAAGAAAAGGTCGATCGTTGTGAGGTGTGTAAGGGAGACCATGATACCATAGATTGTCCCACCATCACCTTAGAGTAGGTAGAGTACATAGCCATCAGTCTAGGGGTTCGTTCAATAATAATAATTCTAATTACAACTCCAACTGGCGTAATAATAATACTAATTTTTGATCTTCCGGTAACCCCTGGTTTTCCATCCGGTCAATATCAAAACAGGGGGCAGGGTTTGCTTACGAGTTCAGGTTCAGGAGAGGGCAGTTCACTAGTGGGGGGTCGAATCACGAGGGTCAGGTTAGTGAGAAAGGTTCAGAGGGTAGTTTAAGTAGGATTGAGGAGATGTATGCTTAGCTTATGGTTAGGGATCAGGCCACTAAGAAAACCCTAACCGAATTTAGTAATTTTTCTAAAAATCAAGATCAAATAAATAAGAGTCAAGAGCTTCATAATAAGAACCAACAATTCGCACTCTTAGATCTTTGGAGACAAGTAGGTGGTTTAGCTAAGCAGTTACAGGAGAAACCCTCAGGTCAGTTTTCAGGTAATACCTACCAAAACCCGGCTAATCATTTAGCTAAGGCTATTACTACCCATAGTGGAAGGAGTATATGGGAGGTAGTTAGACAGAGAGTAGAGATATAGGATGAGGAAGAGGTAGATGAGGAGATCGAGATGGAAGCTCCCGGTAAGGTGCACTCTAAGCTAGACCCAGCAAGTACCGCACAAATCAAAGAGAGGCAGCTAGAAAAGAGTGTAGAGAAGCAACCAGTAGTGGTAAAGCTGTGACAAACGGCAAATAACCAGAAATTCCGTACAATCTAATCACGTATGTTATTTCATAATCTCATGCATTTAGCATAATTTAATTACGTAACTGCTCCATATATCAGATAACAAGTATTAGGACAAGCAAGACATGTTATAACATATATTAGTTTTTTTTATATCGAGAAACAATTAAAACTATGTCCTAAAAGTGTTAGTAGAAAGTGTTGAACGCACTATCGACGGTTGCGCGATGCATGCCGGCAATCACCGAAACATAACAGAACAACGAACTAAGACATACTAATGACATAATTGAGTCCATGGAATTATAAAAACACTAATGTAGGAACAAGTTTTACTATATTACATAACTTTCCGGTACAACGCCTAATTTCAAAGTCGTCCGTTTCGCTAAAATATAACAATTTTTAATCGTCCGAACTAGTAATTTAGCATTTCCAGGACTCTGGAAATATGAAAAATGATGACAAACACTTGAAAACAATATGAGGATGTAAATGGAGTGTCCGAAACAGAAGCTTTTGGTGCTTCGTTGCAAACCCCACAACTTGTCCGTTTTTGAACCGACAAGCTAGTAAACGACATTTCCGACACCGAAACAACCAAATGAAGGACTTGGTGAACAGTTAAGCTTATTTTAGGGTTCAAAATGACTTCATACATATTTGAATGCGGAATGACAAATTTCGGCCAACTTTCGTCGGTACGCCACAAAAGTGCAGTAAACTAGCCGACGACGAAACGAAAAGCATTCGGAGTACCAAAACATGATTCTACTAGTTTATTAAACTAGTTAATATTAATTTATATTCTGAAACCCTAATTACCCCCCTAATGGTGAAAGATTACCCCTAGTCACCATACTTAGCATAATTACCAAAATATCTAGTCTAATAATAATTTTTATAAAAAAAATTCACATGGTACCCCACCCCCTAGTCATTTCGGTCAATAAGTGGTTCCCACCCACAAGATTGTGTTGAAAAAATGGAGATTCAAGTATGGAAACTTGTATGGGAGGTATGGTTTTAAAAGTTGGAAGGATAGGAAACTATAACAATTGGACCACGCCATTCTTCATATTTCTCACAACACATTTTCAACACAAGAAACCTTCCTTTCATCCTCTGAACCCACGACACAAAGGAACCACACTAAACCCACCATAAATCACCATTAAACACCATAAATTACCCACATTCAAGGCACTTTAAGGTCATTAATGTAAGGTTTAAACATGGAGCTTCATTAGGATCATCTTGGAGCTTAAACATCTTCTTATTTTCTTGTCTAGATTGTGCAATCTTGTAACCTTCAAACCTTTGTTTTTAAGCTTCATATTACTAGTAGATATCAAAAGTACAAGTTGATTATCTTGAAGATTAAAAAAAATCTAATTAAAGACCCTAATCACAAAGACTAATAATCAACTAATCTAAACTTATTAGGTGGTTATTTGTGTAGATTAGTGTATCTAGTTTGTGTAATCATGTTGATTATGTTGATTTTGTTAAGATTAGTGGTTCAAAGTTTATATTTATGATGATTTTGTGATACGTTTTACGTAGTATTTTAGATTAGCGGGTCGAGCTAGTGATCACTATCCCTACGAAATTCTTAAGTTGTTCAGGTTTCAATCTAGTAGAACACTAACTGGGGTGGTTACTATGACACCCTACAATACCGAAAGACCACACGTACTTGTTCCCACCTAACATTCGATCTATATCACGAGTCGTTGAGACTAGTCATAAACAAACAAAACTGGTTAACCACCCAAGGAGGATTTTTCCTCAACTTTCTAGATTTCTTGTACATGGGTTGGTTCCTTGGTGTCTATGGCACCTCATCTTATTTATTGGAAAATGTTACCTAAAATTCCGTCATTTGACATTTGTCTTACTCCAAAGGATAGTATGGCATGAGCCATGATGCAACTCCCTTATTGCATTCTATTCGACGTCTATAGAAATTATAACAATCTTGTTGGAGCTCTTGGAGCTCAAGGGATGTCAACGTATTCGTCACACGGGTTAGTGCGTCGAAGGATTTTCCTAATTTGGACGATCAAGGTCCATGAAGTGTGGAATACATGTTGTGAGGTTGGAGACGACTGTTTGGTTGCTCCTCCTCAATGAATTATTTTTTTCCCACCTAGGCATATGGCCAAAACACGCGAGAGGTACTACGCATTTTGGATTGCGGTTATTCATGTTATCATTATTTCAAACATGTATGAACAATGCGCTCTTGAGGTTTCCATGGCCGATTGCATTCTTAATTCTTAGGCGCTTGGTGGACTATATATGTTTAAATATAAGTCCGGATCATTTAATATTATGTATCAAAAATTACATGGCGTCGAAAAGAAAATCTACACCCTACTACAAAAGTCGACCTAGAGTTTTTATGGAACAACATGAGGTGGGAAAAATTGCACAACATGACGAGAACGAGAGGAAACTCTCGTGACGAGAGAACACTAAGGCATTTGCTGCCATAAACGATGTTGATGGCAAGAAGCATGCTAATAACTTGCCGAAATCCGGAATAAGGTAAGTGGAACTTTCATCATGAGGGCACTTGCAAAAGTGCCAAGAGTAGCAGTGTGGTGAGACTGGTCATAAAACAGAAACTAATAAGTTAGTTATAATCAAGAAAGAACAAGGAGGTTTTAACTGTGGCAAAGAGACCACTACGAGCATGGATGTCTAAGGATGGATCAAGCAAGTGAATAAGTGGGTGTAGGGGTAGAACTATGAATATGCCACAAAATCTCAATATTGCCATGAGTACGTCCTACTCTACAACCAGCATGTATCAATTCATTGGATACCAGCGTCGGCCTAACTTAGTGCCTTTAGATGTTAAGCACATACACGAATTAGAGTCATGGAGGTTAGACATGTCTTGCTCTATCATGTTAGCTAATGGGAAATTACCGGAGTCATGTGAGGTCATAAAGGGTCACGATACGTTCCTATCAACCGACCTATTGCATCCCTTTTGTTTAATACCGTGTTGGTATTTGTTCCATACCCATAGAAGTCAAAATATACTTGGCCTAGAGTCAAGTAAGCTAGACGTCCCCTCATTCTATAGAATCAGCCAACGGTAAATTAGTTGAGTCGAGAGAAGACATTAAAGGATGCACACTCGAACTTAGAGCAAGGAAATTTAATATCAACCTTACATCTATCCAATTGGGTGATTACGACATAGCTTTTAACATACACTGACTGACCGACAACCGAGCGGAAGTAGTCCCTTTGAGAAAGCTATTCACATTTCCCCTGTTTGACGGGAGTTCATTATAGATCTCTTACCGGTTCAATTAGGTAGTTTCGATGTCGTTGTTGATATGGATTGGCTATCCTATAATCGAGCTGAAGTCATATGTCACGAAAAAGTCATTCGTATTCCCTTACCCGATGGAGAACAATTGTTGGTGCACGGAGAAAAAAAAACATGACCCGCCGCTACGGATTATCAATTGCATAAAGGCTCAGAAATGTCTGAGGAAAGGATGCATCACCATTCTTACCCATGTGGTTGACAAGAAAGGTGAGGAGCGCAAGGTGGAAGACATACCAGTAGTGAAGGAATACCCTGAAGCCTTTCTGGAAGACTTGCCGGCATTGCCTCTACAACGACAAGTCGAGTTTTGAATCGACCTAGTGCCAGGAGGGGCACCTGTGGCGAAAACTCCATATTGACTGGTGCCCTCGGAGGTGCAGAAATTATCTACTCAACTTCAGGAACTGCTTGACAAAGGATTCATTAGGTCGAGTTTCTCGCCTTGGAGAGCTCCGGTGCTAATTGTCAAAAAGAAGGACGGAACCTTTAGGAGGTGCATTGACTATAGAGAACTGCACAAGCTGACCATCAAGAATCGGTACCCGTTACCGTGGATTGATGATTTATTTGATCAACTACAAGGCTCAAGTTTTTACTCGAAGATTGATCTAAGATCTGGGTATTATCAGTTAAGAATCCAAGAGGAAAGTAATTCCTAAAACGGAATTTAAAACTTGTTATGGTCATTATGAGTTCCTTGTTATGCCTTTTGGTTTAACAAACACTCCCGCCGTATTCATGGATTTGATGAACCGGGAATGTAAGATATATCTCGACAAGTTCGTGGTCGTATTTATCGATGACATACTAATGTACTCACGAACCGAGAAAGAACACGAGCAACACCTGAGAACAATCTTGAATCTACTTAAGAAAGAACATTTATATGCCAAATTCTCAAAATGCGAATTTTGGATACGCGAAACACAATTTCTCGGACAAGTGGTGAACGAGAACGGAATACATGTCGACCCATCCAAGATAGAAGCCATAAAGAACTGGAACGCTCCAAGGACCACATTTTTGCAATGTCGTGTTAGAAAGGGCATTAGAGCGTTATGGAGTTACTCACCGTTTGTCTACCGCGTCATCCACAAACAAACGGTCAAGTTGAGAATGCGAATAGGAGAGTGACGAGAATATTGGAGAAAACGGTAGGAAAGTCTAGGAAAGACTGGTTGGATAAACTAGATGATGCTTTGTGGGCATTTCGTACCGCCTACAAGACACCTTTAGGGACCACACAGTTCATGATTGTCTATGGCAAAGTGTGCCATCTTCCGGTGTAATTAGAGCACCGAGCACTTTAGGCTCTAAAGACCGTCAATCTAGATCTTACTCAAGTGGCTAGGAGTAGGTTTTTCCAAATTCATGAGTTAGAAGCTCTTAGAGATGCAGCGTATGATCGTTCATGGAATATCAAGGAGAAAACGAAAGCGTCGCATGATAGGAGGCTTAAGGAGTTGAAAGAGTTTAAATTCTTTGACCAAGTTCTTCTTTACAATTCGAGGTTTAAGATGTTTCTCGGAAAGTTGAAATCCAAGTGGACGGGACCACATGTCGTGAAGGAGGTGTTTCCGTATGGTACCATCAAGTTACTAAATGAAGCCGACGGATGCTTATGGAAGGTAAATGGCCATAGATTGAAGCATTATTTAGGTGGCCCGATCGACAAGACTGAAAAGGAGGAAACTCCTCTCGTCGACATGCCAAACACCACCACTTCGTCTCTTGAGTGAAAGCTCAAGTGTAAAGTTTGTACCGGTTGTAATTTCATTTATGTTCGATCAATTTTCGTAGCTAATGGTTGTTTTTGGTAGTTTGTCGGTCTTTGTTTTGTGTTTTTCGAGTCATTCGCAGGGATTCATAACCAAGGATGTGCAAGATTAGAAGAGAAAACGAGGTTCCAGGTAAGTACCAGTGTTAGAAAATTTTGGGAATTGGTTTTTAGGAATTTAGTTAAACACAAAAATTTTTCGAAGGCATGAAACTGGAGAAATTTCGGAACTTTATGTTGAAAATGCCTTCTGTCGGGCCGCAAGAGCCTATGGCTCTCCTTTTCACGGCTTGCGAGAGAGTTACACGCTGACGTCACAAACACGCTCGCGGGGGGCGAGTAGTTTTGTTATTGGGCTCGCAACCCGCGAGTCCCTTTATCTGCAGCCCCACTTCATGAAATCCCAAATTTTCTTCATTTTTGCCCTAATCTTCTCTTCTAAAATCGCCGACAACCACCATACACCTCCACCAACCTCCGGAAATCACCATCTTTTCACCAAATCAACCACCCCCATTCACCCACAAACATTCCCCAACCGATTTCCACCATATTTTCATCACTTTTCACCACAAAAAACGGGATTTTTCTTTGGGTTTTCAAGTTTCAACCGGATTCTCTTAGATTCTCTTGTTTAACTGAAATCCAAGGTATGTTTTCTTGTAATCTTTGTACTATGAGTCAATTGTTTCAGTTTTTATTTAGTTTAGGGTTAGATTTTGTGTCGGGTCTTGTTCTAGTCTTGTGTTTGAGCATGTTTAGTGAAAGTCTGAGGGTGCGCATGGTATGGTTTGGGTAATGCAGGTTGCGGAAGGGTTGGTTTGGTTTGAAATCCTTGTGTTTTGCGGCTGCCATAGATTCGGGTTTAGTAACATTGAGTGTGGGGATTCGGGTTGGTTAGTCTTTTGCTAAAGATGCGATTTTTAACATGTTTTGACCCATTTTCACTGATTTAACTATAAAGTTTTCAATTTTAATATGTTTTGACACTCAATGCTGGTTTAACTTGGCACTTGAGCTGTTAATTGCGGACAGTTAAAGTGCCGGAAGGGGGTAGTGTACATTGAGTCGTGTATCTTGAGTCGTTTAGTCTTAGTTCTAGTTTGGTCATGGGTTTACTAATATGCACGTACATGTACAAAACACTTCGCCCGTACTCAATCTCCATTCGGGCTAGGTCGTTTATAACTTATGCTTTTGTAAACGGTAGCCCGGTTTTTGTTTTCACCATATTTTTCGGTTCAACCGCGAATGGAATGCTATATGGTTGTTTCCACTTTTCTAAAAAAATTTAAAAAATCCAAAAAAATTAAAAAAATTTAAAATAACAAAAATAGTTTGTACCTACTAATGATCTGCTTTGTTTTGTCTTGTCAAATTTTAATTGTTTTGCAGATGTTATGTGAAGGTTCGTCGAGCAAGTGAGGTAGGAAACGAGGGCCAACACCTCGTCCTCAAGGAGTCCCAGTTGAACCGGTGCAACAAGAGGCACCGGAGTATGTTAGGGTAGTTGAGTATAGGGGACCGGGGGTCCCTCATGGTAAAAGCACTAGGATTAGGGATAGCCCGTTGTTGCAGTTTGAGCTCAATTCAGGTGAGTACATAAGGTTGGGTACCTTGATCATGGTAGATCTGTTACCATATAAGCGAATTGATTGGGATTTGATGGATCGCCTGGGGCGAGAGCGAGAGTTGAGCAGCTGTTAGGCCCGAAGTTTAGGAGGGTCTTAGATTGTGATGCGAGACAGTATAAGGAAATCATTTTGGATTTTCATTCCACGTTTGAGTATAAGCAGGGAAATTTTGGTAAGAGTGATGCTATCTTCTTTGCTTTGGGTAGGCAATCATATAATATGACTGTGCCGGAATTCGCAGTGGCCACCCAGTTTTATACACCCGATGAGGTGCGGTCCACCGAGTTTTTTACAAGTTTACAAGGGGTGTGTAAGAAGGATCATCTGCATAGTGTGCTGGTAAGCGAGTTTGCTAGGTTTTGGGGTACGATTTCTCGGATGCCTTATTCGAATAACATGGTTGCGAGCGATATCACTGATCCGGTTCTCAGATTTATTCATAAGATTTTGGTGGCCACCTTAGTTGGTAGGGGTCAAGGTGATAATAAGGTGAACCAGGTTAGCTTGTTTTGTTTGATGTGCATGGTAGAGGGGAGACCCGCCAATTTGGCGACTGTGTTTGCTTGGTCGATGAGGAGGTCGTATAGGGGTGGTTGTGGACCTAGGATTTATTGTGGCCCGTATGTCACGTGGCTAGCAGAGAGTTTGGGAGTTTTTGGTAGGTACCCGGCTGAGAGGATGAGAGAGGGCCCGGCCCCTTGTTTGATGAGGGTTGCAGATCCTCAGTCCGTGGGGATTTTGACATACAATGACCTGCCGACATGGGACCATATTCGTCAGGGACCACAGGTTCAGCCCCCACCAGGTTCAGATGTTGTTGCTTCTATGCAAAGGGCTATACCGACCCGATATCAGAGACAGATAACCCGCCAGGAGATACCGGCCAGGTAACACCCGCTGAGAGAACCACAACCCGAACTACTTACTATGGATTATTTATATGATAGGATGGAGATAGGATTCGGGGATTTACTGAGTTACGTAGATGAGCAGTTTGGTAGTGTCAGACAGGTGATGGAGGCGAGGGTTCACCAGCAGGGCCAGTAGAGGTTAGAGGATGGCATGAGGTATATGATGGAGGGTATGCATTTTAGTGTTCCTCCATTCTTTAGGAAGCCACAGGCGGGACATAGTGGTACGCAGGGAGTGGAGCCCTAGTGGGTCTATCAGCAGGAGGAAGAGGAGGAGTCGGAAGATGATGAGTGATGGAGACAGCAGCAGCATGTGCTTATGGAGTATCATTTATGTTCTTCTTATGCTGTTTTTATCTTATTTGGTATGTTCTCTTAATATTGTTAAACCCTTTGATACTTGGTGGGTTGGGTTGGGTTGGTTGATACTTTGTTTGGTTGGATGGTTTGTTTGGACACTATTATCTATTATGTTATGTTTGGTTTGGTATTGTATGCTTATTTAATAGGTATGGTGTTTGTTTATGCCGCTTCCGTTTGCGTGTTCGAGAGTTAGGAATTGTTTTGCTGAGCGTATTCGGATTGGAGGGCATATGTGGAACTGACTAGCACTTTGGCAATCTCGCATATATTCAGCTAAGTCGTTTCCACTTGTATACTTGTATATATTTATTCATTTAGTTTTTAGTTTTTAGTTGCTTTGTTAGGTAGTTTGAGTCGTGTCTCGTTCTTGCATTAGGGACAATGCAATCTTTAAGTGTGGGGATGGGATATATAGATTTTAGTGTTAGTTAGTTTGAGTCATAAAATTTGAAAATAAAATAAATCAAAAATCAAAAAATCAAAAAATAAAAAAAATTGAAAAAAAAAATCAGAAAATGTCTTTTGAATAAAGAAGTTTGCAAATAAAGAACGGAAAGTGATAGAAAAGATGGATTTTTGTTCGGGTTCAAATAATAATAATATGAGAGTAATGTAGTGAGCTTGTGTCTAGTTTGGGATATGCGGGTAGGCTCGACTTGGTTCCAGGTTTCTTTGATCTTTAATATACCTTAATTGTCAGTTTTCTAGTGGACACTCATCTAGGAAAAGTGGGAAGTCGAGACCGCCAAAAATAGTATAAAGAATGTCGTTATAAGCTAATTTTTTTAGATATTTTGATCATGAAAAAAAAATAATAAGTGAGCTTCATTGAAAAAGTAGGCCAGTTCTTCGTTGGGGATAGTGACTCTGACTTAGATTGCCTCTAGGATGGTTAAAAGAAAAGGAAAAATTTGCAAAATTTATCGACGCCTAAGTTGTCGCTCTCGGAGATGGTGACTCTGGTTGAGACAACCTCTTGGTTAGGTAAAGCAAAGTTGAAAAAATGTTGGTGCATATGTCTGTTGCCTTCGTCATTAATGTCATTATGTATCGAGTCTGAGTGGTTAGAGTTTAAACTGTTAGAAACTAGGCGTATTTATGAGAAATATAGGACAAGTTCGCTGGTGTTGGTTCTTGAGAAGTCAAGTTCGGCCGAAGTTGACTAAGGTCAAGTTCGGGCGAACTTCTATCATCCTCGGGCGAACTTGAGGTCTTTATGAGGGAACTTGCTCCACGATAAATAGGAGCCTTGGGTTTTCATTTGTAACAACTTGTAACTTTGGCATCTTAGAGGCGAAGCCTGCCGGATCTGGATCTCAAATGTATATGAACTTTAGATCAATGAAATCAATCTTTAAATGAGTAATTCTTGTTATTCGATTAACTTGTCATTAGTTTCCGCCTAATTCGACAATAGATAGCAAACTTAGGTTCTAGGCTCTGATAGTAATTCTTGTTATATGAACTTTAGATCAATGAAATCAATCATTAAATGAGTAATTCTTGTTATTCGATTAATCGTGGACGTTCCTACAAGTGGTATCAGAGCCTGGATAACTAAATTTGCTGGAATCAAGACAAGAATCTCTCTTATTCTACTCCATTCTATCATTTTTCTTAACATTTTCACATACTTGATGATTTCATGGTCGAAAATGTGTGATTCTTGAATATGTCATGTAAAATACACTTGTGGTAAACCCTTGAGAGTTTGGACATCAAATTCAACCGATTTGATTTCAAAAAGTTCAAAAAACCATGATTTGCAAAACCATTTCAATTGAACTTGAGACCAAGTTCGACCGAACTTGACGAAAATTCACTGAATTTTACTCAAGTTCGACCGAACTTGATAGTTTTCAAGCTTTTATCTCCAGTCCGCTCGAACTTAGCACAAAATTCTTCAAAATTTATCAAGTTCGACCGAACTTGTATAAAGTTTGTTGAAAATTTGCTTAAGTTCGCTCGAACTTAGTTAAAGTTTTGAAAACTCTTCATAAGTTCGACCGAACTTACCTGTTTCTTGAAATATCCATATCAAGTTCGACCGAACTTGATAAGTCTTTGACAAGTTCGCCCGAACTTGTCTAAGGTTCCTAAAAAAGGCATGAAAATACCGTAAAACATCACGAACATTATATATCGTTAGAATCGTATCGACGAGACGATTTTAAAGATATAATCGGGTAAAAATTGTTTTCGGAAAAATTTTAAACGTTTTTAACGTACCGATCGTGCTAAATTTGTCTGTTGTTAATCAATTTCCAAGTGTTTTTGATCATATTTTCAGATAAGTCTTCAGGTTGTCAAGTTGGAAGATTTTCACAATGTGTTTGTTTCGCAAATGGCTTCTTCATCAAATTCTAATACTCTTGCGGCGAATCAGATGAATATCGACAATGAAATGGGTACTACTCAGAAACCGCCGAAGCTAATGAGTATAGATGAGTTTGAAGGATGGAAGGAAAAATTTGTGAAGTGGAAACAAGCAAACCAATTCGACAGCTGGGTTGCAGTTGAGGATGGTTACGAATGGCCAAAGAATGAGCGTGATCAAGATCTTCCGTTGAACAAGTTCTCACCGGGTGATAAAGCAAATTATGTCGCCGAAAAGAAAATGATTAGCTTGATTCAACAATCAGTAAAGGAAGATATTCTGATACTATTGCCAGAGTTTGAAACTTCACAAGAATTACGGCAATCTCTTTGTGATAAATTCAAAGGAAGTGATGAAATGATCAAGAGCAAGAAGGCTTTAATTAAGAAAGAATTTGAAATCTTCACGATGATCAAAGGTGAAACTATGAAGCAAATGATTGATAGATACTGTCACCTTATGGTCCAGATGCGAAGACATGATATCAAAAGATCTAACGAAGAACAAATCGAGAAGTTGGCCGATGCACTTCCAGAAGGAGAATGGACGACATATCTGACGATTCTGAAAAATAGTCCATCTTGGAGACATTTCAAGTTATCATCTTTCATCGACAAATTAGAAGGTCATGAAATGGAATTGATGAAGATTGCTAAATCAAAGAATGCAAATGTTGTTCAAGATGTCGGTGTCTATTACAAAGGAGGTATACAAGATACTCCGATTCAAAGCCCGAAAATTCAAACGGCTTTTAGTGCAAATGCAAATTCTTCTCCGAATCAAAGCTCTCCATATTCTGGCTATTCTAGTGCTAGTTCAAGCTCTTCATTCCAAAATCAGACAAGTCAAGCTAGTTCTGATTCAAATGTTTTCCATTGCAACATAGCAGTCGATTTGAAGAATGTATTTCCAGAAAAAGTGGCTAAGCAACACATAGCACTTCTCGCTACCGTCCTTGAATCGTATGAATGTCTTGTTGCTGGAAAGATCGGAAATCCAGAAATGACAGCAGAAGATTATGATCAGGTAGACAAAGAAGAATTGGAGCTGATGGATATTAAATGGAGCCTTGCGTCCATCATCAGAAGAGTTACTAAATTCGTGGCACTCACTGGAAGAGACATTGGAAATTCAAGCAACAAGCTTGGATTCGACAAATCAAAAGTCACATGCTTCAGGTGTCGACAAAAAGGACACTTCAAACGCGAATGCAGTAATCAAGAAGCAAGTGGAAACCAAAATCCTTTCGGAAGCAACAATGAGTACTACAAGAAAGCTCTTCAATATAAGCCATATCCAAAGAAAACGCAAATTGAAGTAGAAGATAAATCTGCAAAGAAATCCGAACAAGCTCTTGTTGCTAATCATGAAGAAGATGGCTTTGACTGGAACAGATACATCGGAAAGAAACTGGTGTGGCTATGATGGCAGAGGTTGTAAATGAACCAGAGACATCTTATGTTGATGCTGCTTTCGAGAATGCGTTTCTGGAAGCATATATGCGGAAAACTGAAGAAGAAGAAGAAGAAGAGATAGCTTATGCTGAGATGCAAAAAGAAGAAGCTTTAAAAGCAGAGGCCGAAATGGTAAAAGTTGAGGTAAATATATCTGAATAGGAAGTTGTGAAAATTGTGGAGGTTGAAAAACCTTGCACAAAGTGCACAAGTCCTTGTGAATCATGCCTTGATAAGATCAAAGTCATAAAAGAATTAACTGAACATAATGAAACTTTTCGTTATGATTACAGAAACATGAAAGAAGCTTATGACAAAATACAAGGAAAATATAAAAATGTCGAAGAAGCTAATCTTGAACTTACTGCTAATGAAAAAATGTTAAAAGCAACAGTGATTGATAAACAAGAGGCAATTAACATGTACATTAATACCATTGCCGAAACAAAACGTGAGCTTCGTGACATTAAGATAGAAACAGAAAGAGTAAGACAATTACTGAAAAGTTACACTACTAATGCTTATGTCATTGATCACATTTTACCTACGACCAAGTCGAAGGAAAATGTTGATAAATCAAAGCGTAAAGAATACGAAAATGTTCCTCCATCATTTCTTGAAAATTATTCCTGCAAGAAAGATGATAAAGTGGAAAAGGCATTTGATTTACTTCTCTTATAAGAAATGAAAGATCAATTGCCTGAGAACATTGATGTAAACTTTACAAAATCAAACAATGACAGTAAAGCGGTGGTAAAAATGTGGTTAAAATGTGCTGGGAAATGATTCTGACCATAAAAATACTGATTCACAATCTGAAAGTGACGATATAGCATCAGAAAGTGATCTAAGTGATGATCCTAACGTTGTCATGTACAAAGTTAAGGATTCTGATAGATTATATTTCGATGATAGCTTTCCGATTCGGAATGTGAAAGAAGATCAAATTGACAAATTGTTCAAACTTGTAGAAGTTTTGTCAGATGACTCGAGAAAAATCAAAAGAAATTTTATTCTAAACCCAAAAGGAATTTTAACGACTACCATAGGAATGGTGGTGATTTTCCTAAGAACAGGAGAGCAGGTTTGGGTTTGGAGGATGAAGAAGATGAATCGACAAAGAAACCGAAGACAACGTTCCAGGAATACAAAGGTAAAAACATGAAGTTTGTGTACGGAATGAATACAGTTCAAGAAGAAGATACGATCGGTAAGCAATCAAATGATGAATTCAAAAAGGAGAAAGAACTTTGGGACAAGGCTAAGACCAAGTCTACAAGTGGAGTAAAACCCACTAGTGGACATGATTCTGATACACGGACATGCTTTAAATGCAATACTATTGGTCATATTGCTCGAAAGTGTCTGAATCTAAAGCCTTTGTTTCCATGAAGGAAAAATGTTTTAAAAGTGAAAAACAACCAGAGATTATGAAATTCAAAAATGAATTTGTTTCTGAAATAAAAACCAAAATGAATCAATGTTTGAAAATTTAGTTTGTGAAAAAGGTGAAACTTCAAAGTTTAAAACAAATGATGATTTGAGGTTTTATATCAAGAAAGCAAGAAACATGTCACAATCATGGGTGGCTAAAAGGAAGTCTGAAAATGAAAAGTCTGTTACTGCTAATACTAAAACTATCAAATCAAATGAAGCAACCTTTAAAAATGATCTTTCAAAGTTGAAAAATGATTTTCTAAAACAGACAGAGAAAGAAAAGGTCGAAAAAAGTTTCAGAATTAACATTGGACGAAATGTTTGATGGAAATTTTGATTATGATGATGGATTTGAAAGTGAATATGATAAGATTTATGATGTAAAGCCCAAGACCAAAAAGGCTTGGGTCTCTTTTTTCAAATAGTTGTTTCATGTGCAGGAGTTCCAAGATCCACCCGATCAAAGGTTGATACAGGATTATGGAAGCTCCAAATCGTTTTAACTTATCCAGAAATGTCATATCTTTGTCATTTTGAGGGGGAGTAGTTAAGAAGAAAAGTTTTGAAATTACAAGTGGTTGATAAAAGGAAAAATTTTGAAAAGTCAAAATTATGAAAATCCACACCGTTGAGAAAACTGATTTCAAAGTTCTTACATGTTCAAACTGCTTTTACAAGTAGTAATGAGTCTAATGATTGTTTGTTAAACAATTACAGATACAGGATTGAAAAAAAGGATCGGACGACGAGGTCACGGGATCCACATTGGTTTGTTACATTTTTAGAAGAATTTCTTTAAATCTAAAATCCAAAAATATGTTTTCGATTTTAGGGGGAGTAAAAAAATTTTATAAAAAAAATGTTGAAAAATCAAAAACATATGAAAAAGTTGAAAAATTCAAAAACATTGAAAATGACAAAAAGATTTTGTTGTCAAAAAGAAAATGATAGTACATCAGTGGACTATCACAGTATGCTAAAGATTTGTAAAGTTTAAAAGTGATAAATAAGTCTTACTGTGGATGTGTCGATAGGCTTTACACTTTCAGTAGATTGTTTCCGGGATATAAACTAAATTTTACAACTGATTATGTGACATCCCGGCTTTTCAGGTATCTTAAACGCGCTACTTTATGGTTATTCACTCCTACGCTGATTTAATTCGGAGAATTAAATTACACGCTCGCAATAACTACGCTAACTTTGTGAATCTATAGGGTGAATTACGTGCTATGTGTTATTAGACGGGTTGTATCTGAATTACGTGCTATGTGTTATTAGACGTTTGTGATTTAATATTTTATAAACTCCATGTCGCAAATAATATTTTAGTAACTTTTATTTATAAACCGAACCAAGCTTGTGAAACGTTTCGACTTCGCGACCAAGCAAACCCAACCCGCCACCCACACCTCCTTGCGGCCCAAGGAAATAACACAAACTTGCGGCCCAAGACACTTACCCAACCCCCCCCCTTGTTATATTTATATGTAAGTATGCATGGGATGTTTCAAAAAAAAGGAGAAACCCTAATCCCTAGGAGAATCGACGGCAGCCCCCCCCCCTCTCTCACGATCGCAAAACCTCACACCTCCCAGATTGATTCCAAGCTTGTCCCGGTTCGCTAATCATCATTGTTTCAAGGTTAGGGTTTAATTGTTTTGCGATTCACACTAGGTTTTGTGTAATCTTGATCATGATTATGTGTTTGTAGGATTATTAGTATGAAAAAGTGTTGTGATTTATGATTAGTTCGGATGAATGTGCGAATCTTTGCGGTTGTGATGTTATGTTGAATACTAAAATCGTAGGCTGCGTTTTAGCGATAAAGATCATGATATATATTTAGGGTTTGTATGAATATTGATATATATGATGATATTTGACAAATTAACCTGCTATTAATCAATACAACTAAGCGCCATGACCGTTTAAACATATTCTAGTGCGATAAAGTCGAAAACAGTAAGCTGATTGGCATTTACAGCCAACTTCAATTGGCTGTAACCTGATCATTTTTTATCAAAAAGTGGATTTACTAAAGCCTAAAACGTGTATTTTTGAAAAAACGCTTCAAATGACGTTGGATTCATATTTTTCTGAGGTCGTTTGCTATTTTTAAGTGGTCATTTAGTGCAGCAGCTGAAGCTGCGTAAATTCTGCAGAATTTGCAGGTTGTTTATCGAGTAGCATCTCATAATCTGTAGGGGGCTAGGTCACGAAATTTGTACAGTAACTGGAGACGGTAATTCCCGAAAATCTCCCACTGGAATTTTGTTAATTGGATGAACGATGATTTTTAAATAAATTTTCTCGTGGACTGCAGTCAGAAAGCGACGAATCTGACTGCAGCCCAGTATATAAATGTTTATAAATAATTGGTAAAGATTTAGGATTTGAAAATTTTACAAAATTCTACAGTCTAATTGATACCTCCTATAAACAAATTGGAATTTTTGGAACGTTTGAACTATTTTATAAAAATCCTCGAAAACAGCCCAGTTATGAGAGTACAAGCCAAAACATGATAACTTGCGTTTGTGTGTACCTAAGTGTTGTATGAGTTAATATGTGTTTATGACAAGTTGTCTTGATAATAATTTTGTATGATGAACTTTGCATGCATGATTATGGTTTCGAATTGGTTTATTACGTGTGTCGTACTGTGTGTTAGTTATGCGTAGAGTTTTGTGTCAGTGTGTTCACACACTAACTTTAAATCAGTTGACATGTTAGGACGCAATTAGCGGTCCCATCATTTGCTTCTTTTGCGTTATTCTAACCGAGCAATTTAAGGTGAGTTCACGGCCCCTATTTTATCCGGTTTTGAACAACAGGGGGAGAAACATGTATACGCTCTATAACTCTATCTTTTACGTTATGCAAAATTAACGTCGTTAACTATTCGGTAACTAAGTTAATGTTAATGTATGTTATGGTCACTAAGTAGCTTTATCACGGAAGTCCTCAACCAACTCTCGGATCGTTAGTATTGGGTTAAATAGCGGGGAAATTATAGTAGTACTATTGGGCCTGACAAGCCCCACCCGAGCTAGTCGCACTAGCCGACCGGGAATGGTCAACGGATGATTAATTTGGCCTAACTTTCGCCATGGTCAATGATAGACCTGGCAACACTGAGGCAACAACAGTCAGCTTCGATCGCGAACTCTTATGTGACGTAACTTTAGGCTCGCTACCTACATATTAACATTGAACTTATTTACGAACCAACATTATTATTCCGGGTTAGGAATAATGGAACTATGTCGTTATCCCGGGTTAGGGATAATGGGGAAAAAACAATCTTTTAAACCAAACTTGTGAACTTATAAAAACCTGTGAACTCACTCTTCTTTAATGTTGCCACTTGTTTCTTTACATGTTTCTCAGGACGCTAGGAGCGCTAGGTGCACTCACTTGCATTTGATCAAGACATTTTCATCGAGTCTTATTTACGAATAACGTTTGGGATTTTTGGTTTTAGCGTTTATGTTGGCGCCCGTTACTTAATTTTAATGCTTCCGCTAAACTTTGAAACTATAATATTTTGAAAATGACTATGAATGTTTACAACAAATGTTTTTGGAAAACGTTTAAATAAATCATATAGAGTCGTTCGATATTGCTAGTGTCTGATATTCTGGTTTGGTCACACGCCTCGTGGTAATACTCCGCAAGTGGAAATTGAGGGTGTGACAGCTTAATCTTGTGGATTAACATATCTTGGATATATAGACTTAGTACTCCAAAATTTCGATTGAAGGGTTGCCCGATTCTGAGATACGAGGTCTTTATAGATAGTTGATATCTGGGGTATTATACAAGTTCTTCTGATTTTGCGGAAGCAATAGCCTAGAACTTCTATAATGCTTTTGCTAAAAACCCCAATATAGCATGCAAAATTTGAAAAGAATCGAAAGATCTAATCATTTGCAATGTTTAGAAGATTCCTTAAGTGGAACACACCTTAAAGACGAGCCTTCATCTCTTTGTCTGTACGGTAGTACTAACCTGAGCTCTCAAGGCCTCGCATAACCCAAATACAGATATCAATTACGCTATATTCACCTGTAAGATGAAATCTAGGGAATCTGGATTCGGGAGTATATTCAAGAGGTGGGAACCATAGTTAAGTCAAGTTTCATAATTCTTACCTTAACATATCTTGGAATAATTGAGAAACGTGATGAAGTTTAAGAGGACAAACATCGACAATCTAGGTAAACGAATTTAAAATTTAAAAGTCTTAAAAAGGTCAACGGTACTAATGATATGTCTCAAACAAACTGATATGATCCTTAGACACAAATTCACAAAAATATGTCTGTAAATATGATTGTACATAGTTTACTTTACTTGTTAAAAGTTCTGTAAATACTGTACTTACTTTTTAAATCCAAAAATATTTTCAACGAGCCAATGTCGGAGAACGGATCATCGAGGTATGGTAAGAAAAAGTTCATTAATTTGAAACTTTAAATTGACAAACACATCAGTTGTTCACAACGGTTTAACCATGGTCATTAACTTGGACTTGGTAAACAAAATTAGTTAATCAAGGTCATTAACTTGGACTTGATCATCTAAGTGGATTTTATTTCAATAATTGAAAGTTGAAGGTTTTAAACGTAAAATGTTTCAAGATCATTAATTTTAACTTGAAATAACTGAAAAATGAAGATTAAAATTTGAAGTACAAGTTTTGTACAGGTGGCATGGAATACATGTGGTACAAAATTTCAAAGTTAGAATCTAAAATGTTTATTTGAATTCCCAAGTACTTTGAAACAGGAAGCAAAGTTTTAGAGAGAGCAGGATGAAACGTAATTGAAGATAAAGCTCAAAGCTAGGGGGAGCACAGCTCACAGCAAGGGGGAGCTTGGAGATTAAAGTGTTATCAAGAAATTGAAGATGAAGATGAAAATTGATGATCAAAAAGTTTATACTTATTCAAGAACGAAAATAAAGACTCAGAAGCTTATTTGAAGTCTAATGACTACGGGGTACTCAAGAAAGACTATGACACTGGAGATCCAAAGAGAAGTTGTATGGGGAGTCTGTTGGCGCTTATATCAAAAGGGATATCTACATAAAGATGACTGCGGCAACATCCAAGGGGGAGTCTGTTGGCGCATATGTCTGTTGCCTTCGTCATTAATGTCATCATGTATCGAGTCTAAGTGGTTAGAGCTTAACCTGTTAGAAACTAGGCGTATTTATGAGAAATATAGGACAAGTTTGTTGGTGTTGGTTCTTGAGAAGTCAAGTTCAGCCGAACTTGACTAAGGTCAAGTTCGGGCGAACTTCTATCATCCTCGGGCGAACTTGTGGTCTTTATGAGCGAATTTGTTCCACTATAAATAGGAGCCTTGGGTTTCCATTTGTAACAACTTGTAACTTTGGCATCTTACAGGCGAAGCTCTGCCGGATCTGGATCTCAAATGTATATGAACTTTATATCAAGGAAATCAATCTTTAAATGAGTAATTCTTGTTATTCGATTAACTTGTCATTAGTTTCCGCCTAATTGGACAATAGATAGCAAACTTAGGTTCCAGAGCTGTTCGTGGACGTTCCTACAAAAAAGAAAATAAAGAGAAAAGTTGATTTTAAATTCTTTGAATTTTGGTATAAAACGGTTGGGAATTGGGTAAATTATTCGTTCCCTTTGTTCTATAAGCTTGAGGCGGGATTAGATGTACTATGGCTTCTAGCGTGAGACCCTAGGTAAACTGACCGCACTTGAACTTAAATTGCATGATAAGGGCTTGGAACCGGGTTTATTATTGACATGTCTTTAAACTAAACACCTACTTATTTTACGTTAAACTAAACTGTGAACTCGCCGGCTTTATTGATGATACACTTTTTTCTGCATGCTTGCAGGTTGTTGGATATCTTATGCATGGGAACTTGCAGTCTGAGGAGTTGAAGTGTCATGGGGCGTGTTACTTGATTGCAATTATTAATACTTTAGGTATTAAAACATTTTGATTCCAATTGTTTGAGATGTTTGCATTTGCTTCCGCTGAACACATACTATGTTTGAAACGTTTAATTTGAAATTCACTTTTCATGTTGGACATGATAACTTGGTTTCATCTTATTTAATATTAGTTCGACATGATTAGTGGCTAGATCCTGATACGTCACATGCCTCGCGGTAAAACTCCATAAGTGGTAATTTAGGGGTGTGACAAAATGACCAAGGGAGTTGTGGTTATTTACTGATATTGCCACCGAGTCTTTAAGGTACCTCGTGTTGCGCGACAACATTGATTAATACCCCTCGCATGATGCGAGGGGGCTTAATGTCGTGAAAACTTGGATTTTTATCCAAGTCTTGATATAATAATCCTAGAGACGATTTTCACAAGACACAATCTGCACTTTGGACAACCAAAGAGCTGCTGCAGGCAATTTTAGCAAGATACAAGGCTAGGTTCAAGGTTTCAAGCGATTCGATCAAGAATTCTTCGGTGTTAACATTCAGTTTCTTTTTTCCTTGTTTTCTTTGAATCTAAACATGATTTTTTAACTTTGTGTGATACTTGTTTGTTTTCTCATGATGATATTTGGCTAAATCTTATAGAACTACCTAGTTTTTGATGATTACACGTGTTTAACTTGTAATCTTTCTATTTTCGAACTTAATTTGTGGATTATTGATGAAGTAAAGACTTTGATTATTGTATTTAGACCAGTTTTATTGCATAAATATTATTCCACATGTACTTTGTTGAATGTCTTTCAGTTATAGGTGCACGCAAGAACGTTTACTGTGTGTTTTCGATTGTTAAGTGGTTTGCTATATGTAGTAACCCATAGGGATAGCATTTGTGAATTGAGGAGGTCTAAATATTCAACCAAGCTTGATATCCGAGAGGTGAGAGGTTATCGGTTTGTCTTGAGTGTTAGGTGTCTGATGTATTGCAAAATACATTAGTTTAACACGTTCAGTTTGTGTAGTTTCCATTAGTTTTAGTTTCGTTTTCCATAGAATAGTTAGTCTTCCAATTGCGTTTTGCAGGTCATGTGACCTTAAAACAGCTGGAAAATGAGTAAAACAAGTGAAAATACAAAAAAGTCAAGTCCTGGAACGAATTGGAAGGCTCGCGAGCTGAAACGGGTTGAGAATACTGGATTTAGAGTTTCTGGCGGGCCGCGACTAGCAGAGTGGATTCCTCTCGCAGCCAGCAAGAGGCTGTAAAGTTGCGGATGTCATTTACACGGTCGCGGGCCGCGAGCACCTACACCATTCCCTCTCGCGCCCCGCAAGAGGGTGTTTTCGTCAGATGAATTTGAGCTAGGCAATGGTTTGAGCTGCAGAAACATATATAAAAACTTTTATTAATCCCTAAACCCTAACTTGGCGAATTGAGAACTCATTGGGCAAAAAGTTGGCATCTTTACCGGTGATTTAAAGCATTCGGAGATGCTAGTTGAATAAGGGAAGCTTAAGGAACCATTCGGGTTGCAGTTTTGTCGTTCAGGCGTCCTTACGTTCGTCTCTTCTTTATACTATGTTTCATACTCTTGAATTTGCTTCGCTTTTGATGATTTCCATGACTTTGTTTGGCTAAATCCATTGTACTACCTAGATTGGATGATTGATTGCATAAAGTTTTGATTTTTATTATGGATTTATGAATTCTATGGAATTTATGAATTGTAGGCGACTTGTTCTATTGGTTAGATGTATATACGTGCTTGATAGTGTTTGAACATTGTTTGTTGCTTCGCTTGATTCTTGGTAACGGTCTTTATCACAAAATAGAGTCCTGCTAAGTTTTAAATTTTGGGGAGTGTCTACATCACGTAATAAATTTTTGATCTTTAGGGTGAAATTACGCAATTAACCTTATAAGTAATATTCGGTAATCTTATAAACTCAAGTGTTCTGCTAATCATCAATAGCTGTGAGGTGCGAGATTATTGTTAAGTCTAAGTCATTAAACTATAAGGCAGGAGCTTCATAGAAGTATACCCTTTTGGCTATTGTCTAACAAGTCTAATCAAGAGTCCAAGTTTACCTTAGATTTAGATCCTGTGAGGGAGTGAATCGTGTAAGGTACTTTCATAAATCCATTAGGTGTCTTGTGAGAGAGTCTAATAACCAGTAGTCTAAACAACCTCTAGGGTGTCACAGCGTGCTTTTGAGAAGGGTTAGGAGTCCTTTAGATATCCCGAAAGGTGCGAACTTTATGATCCCAGTTCCATAGTTGACAATTTCCAAACAAAAATCATTACTAAAAGCAATCAGGATTCCAGTTTAGGTAGTGTTTTCCACCACCAGAGTAAATGTCTAAAGAAATTTGTTTAGTTAACTTCGTTAATTAATTTAGTTTATTTTAATTGATTTATTAGGAATTTTTAGAAACCCCCCCCCCCCTCCCAAAACAAGCAAACAATTAGTATGTTCGTGTCAGTCATAGTTTAGATAAAGTCTTCAACGTAATTAGTAGAGTCTCGTGGGTTCGATATCCGGACTTACTTTAGCTATACTAGAGTCGATCGGTACACTTGTAGGTTAGTAGTTTAGTGCTTTTTAGTGAGTCTAGAGTATTACTTAGAGTCTAGAATTAGGTTAATTTAGTTCTTTTTATTAAACTACTTTTTAGCACATCAAGTTTTTGGCGCCGTTGCCGGGGACTCTTTGCGATTGCGTTAATTACTTTGTTTTGACTTGCTTGATATCATATGTGTTATTTGTCGTCTTTGAGTCGTATGAGTCGAAAATAGTGTCGATTTCTTTTTATTTTGTTTAGTCAGTTTTAGAGTCTTCTTACTTGTTTGTTTTCGGTTTTTCAATGGATGCCACATACGCGTTCGCAAGGACCACCACCAAAGCCGCCTACAGACAAGCCCTCCTTCTCGTCTTCTTCGTTCAAGGTAAGTACTTCTACAACTTCATCTTCCACCCGTTCTGACTCTACAATCCCATCTAAACCACCGAACTTTGACTTCACACCGAAGTCATCACCCCACAATTCCCCACCACCCTCCCGTGCCCAAAGTCTACCACCAGTTGTCCAAATGGCCAACCGCACCGTTTACCAACAAGCCACCACCGGTTTTACCGGTGCAAACTCACCCATCACCTTACCCGACATCACTAATGACAAATCTTGGCAAATCCCATCCTACATCATGACCGCCATTACCAACTCTTGTCAGTTTCACGGTCGTGAGGATGAGGATGCGCCGGCTCACATCAACCATTCACTCGTTTGTGTGGCACTTTCTCCATTGAAGGTGTCAACCTTGATGCTCGCTATCTCCAGGCATTTCCATTCTCGCTTGCTGGCCGCGCGGCCGTCTGATTCGATTCGCAACCAGCAGGTTTTTTACCACATGGGCAGGTTTATGGGATGCTTTCTTAGCTAATATTACCCACCCGCGAAGGCATCTCATCTACGCGATCAGATTCATTCATTCCGGATGGAATCTGATGAGCCGTACCACCTGGTTGGGAGATATTTCAAACCCTACTCTCTCGTTTTTCGCAGCATGGTTTGTCAAATTGGGAACTTGTAGAAAAGTTCTACAATGGTCTCACCCCAGAGATCAGAGCCCGGGTTGACACTTCAGCTGGTGGACAACTCATGGGCAAGAAATCAATAGCCGAGTGCAATGATCTTTTTGAGAGTTTCGCGCATTCTGACATGGACTATAGCGCTGCAACAGGACTTCTATTCATGTGACTAGTACCTCTTCGACCTCTCGAGGGGTATCCCAAGTTGGCTTTGATTCATCGGTAGCTGCTGCTTTAGACATGATTCAGAAAACCTTAACTAAAGAGTTAGATGAAATTAAGAAAAAGGTCGATCGTTGTGAGGTGTGTAGGGGAAGCCATGATACCATAGATTGTCCCACCATCACCTTAGAGCATGTAGAGTAAATAGTCGATCAGTCTAGGGGTTTGTTCAATAATATTAATTCTAATTGCAACTCCAACTGGCGTGATAATAATACTAATTTTCGATCTTCCGGTAACCCCCTGGTTTTCCATCCGGTCAATATCAAAACAGGGGGCAGGGTTTGTTTAGGAGTTCAGGTTCAGGAGGGCAGTTCACTAGTGGGGGGTTGAATCAAGAGGGTCAGGTTAGTGAGAAAGGTTGAAAGGGTAGTTTAAGTAGGATTGAGGAGATGTTTGCTCAACTTATGGTTAGGGATCAGGCCACTCTGAAAACCCTAACCGAATTTAGTAATTTTGCTAAAAATCAAGATTAAATAAATAAGAATCAAGAGCTTCATAATAAGAACCAACAATCCGCACCCTTAGATCTTCAAAGACAAGTAGGTGGTTTAGCTAAGCAGTTACAGGAGAACCCCCCAGGTCAGTTTTCGGGTGATACCTACCAAAACCCGGCTAATCATTCAGCTAAGGCTATTACTACCCGTAGTGGAAGGAGTTTAGGGGAGGTAGTTAGAGAGAGAGTAGAGATAGAGGATGAGGAAGAGGTAGATGAGGTGATCGAGATGGAAGCTCCCGCTAAGGTGCACTCTAGGCTAGACCCAGCAAGTATCGCAGAAACCGAAGAGCCTCAGGTAGAAAAAAGGGTAGAGAAGCAACCAGTAGGGGTAAATCCATCACCTTTAGTTGATCATTCACGCGTTCCATACCCCGCCTGCCTTGAGCATAAAAAATATGCTAAGGAATACGTGCACTTTCTCGAGATGTTCAAACAGTTGAAAATAAATCTTCCGTTTATCGAGGCATTTCAGTCCATGCCTAAATATGCCAAATTTCTTAACGACCTTCTCAAGCGAAAGGATAGGGTAGGTGAGCTTTCCAATATTCCATTGACCGGAGGTTGTTCCACGGCAGTCTTGAATAAGCTACCCGAGAAGTTAACCGACCCGGGTACATTCACTATTCCATGTCTTTTCGGGGGTGTTGTTGCCCCTGCTCATGCTTTAGCCGATCTAGGTGTAAGCATCAATTTGATGCCTTTCTCTCTTTACGAGAAAGTATGGTTAGGTGAGCTTACCCCCACGCGCATGTCATTGTCCTTGGCTGACCGCTCGGTCAAATATCCTAGAGGGGTCATAGAGAATTTGCTTGTTAAGGTAGATAAATTCGTGTTTCTGGTAGACTTCATGGTTTTAGACATGGAGGCTGACGAGAGAGTTCCGATTATTTTAGGTCGCCCATTCCTTCGAACCACAAAGGCGGCTACAGATGTTTTCGATGGTAAGATTTCACTTAGAGCGGGTGATGAGATTGTCACGTTTGAGATAGATAGAGCCATGTAACACCCGAGTGGGGGTGATGATATTAGTGGTCCATGTCACTCAGTTTACTTCCTAGATTCCCTCATTTCGTGTGTTGATCAATGTCTTAGTTACATTAGTGGAGCCGATCTAGTTAGTGAGGACGAGAGTGAGGTAGTGAGTGAGATTGAGGGAGTTGAAGAGGATCAGGAGTGGATTCCGGAAACATTAGAGTTGTGTGAAGTTAAGGAAGAGAGTGCGAGCAAACCCATAGATACGTCGTCTTTAGAGCTCAAGGTCCTTCCTTCCCACCTAGAGTACGCCTTTTTAGGAGAGGAGTCTAATTTTCCAGTCATCATATCATCTAAGTTGACGGAGGAGGAGAAGAGTAGGTTGAATGAGGTGCTACGAGAGCACAAGGATGCCATAGCTTGGAAATTATTCGATATCAAGGGGATTAGCCCCACTTTTTTGCACCCACCGGATTCTCATGGAGGACAAATTTAAACCGGCGGTGCAACCTCAAAGGCGTCTAAATCCTAACATGAAGGAAGTGGTTAGGAAATAGGTAATTAAGTTGATGGAGGCCGGGTTAATCTATCCCATTTCCGATTCTGTGTGGGTCAGTCCTACCCAAGTCGTCCCTAAGAAAGGAGAGAGATGACCGTTGTCATGAATGCCAAAAACGAGTTTATTCCTTCCCGTACGGTCACCGATTGGCGTGTGTGTATCGATTACCGCAAGCTTAACAACGCCACCCGGAAGGACCATTTTCCATTACCATTCATGGATCAGATGCTCGAGTGCCTCAGGGGCCAACAGTTCTATTGTTTCCTCGACGTTTTCTCCGGCTATTTCCAAATTCCATTCGCGCCGGAGGACCAAGAGAAAACGACATTCACATGTCCATACGACACATATGCCTACCGACGCATGTCTTTTGGATTATGTAATGCGCCGGCTACTTTTCAGCGGTGCATGGTTGCTATCTTTCAAGACATGGTTGAGAGCTCTATGGAAGTCTTTATGGATGACTTCTTGGTTTACGGTAATTCTTTCGACCAATGTTTATGTAAGTTAGAGAGGATGATGAAGAGGTGCGTGGAGACGAAGTTGATGTTGAATTGGGAGAAGTGTCACTTCATGGTGACGGAGGGAATGGTGTTAGGACACAAGATTTCGAAAGTAGGGATAGAGGTAGATAGGGCCAAGATAGATACCATTAGCCTATTGCCCCAACCTACTAGTGTTAAGTCGATCCGGAGTTTTCTTGGTCATGCGGGCTTCTATAGGCGTTTCATTAAGGATTTTTCTAAGATCACTCGCCCCATGACCCCTCTTTTAGAGAAGGATGTTCCATTCGTCTTTGATGAAGAGTGTCTCAAAGCCTTCAACTTTTTGAAGGAGAAGCTTGTTAGTGCCCCTATTCTTATCTCGCCCGACTGGAGCTTGCCGTTTAAGCTTATGTGTGATGCGAGTGACTATGTCGTAGGAGCGGTATTAATACAAAGAAAGGACAAGCACTTCCATCCGATTTACTACGTGAGAAAAATGCTTAAAGATGCTCAAGAGAACTACACCACCACGGAG
Organism: Scalesia atractyloides; assembly: GCA_947069175.1. Taxonomy (NCBI): domain Eukaryota; kingdom Viridiplantae; phylum Streptophyta; class Magnoliopsida; order Asterales; family Asteraceae; genus Scalesia; species Scalesia atractyloides. The sequence continues at coordinate 32,346,621 of CAMTDV010000005.1, forward strand.
AAAGAACTCTTAGCCGTAGTATTCACATTTGATAAATTCCGCTCGTACCTCGTTCTTTCCAAAACCATCGTTTTCACCGATCATTCCGTGTTGCGTTTTCTCTTCCAAAAGAAAGACGCCAAACCCCGAATTATTCGGTGGATTCTCTTGCTTTCCGAGTTCGACCAAGAGATTAGGGACAAAAAGGGAGCCGAGAATGTAGCTGCCGATCATCTTTCGCGTTTAGAGGATCCGAGTAATGAAGAGATTCGTGAGGAGGCGATAGGAGATAGATTCCCTCACGAGTGTATAGATTTTGTTGAGGCGGAGAAAGAGGGGTTGCCTTGGTTTAGTGACTTAGCGAATTATCTTGCTAATGGGTATGTGATGAAGGATATGACTACCCCACAAAAGCAGAAGTTGTACAAGGATGCGAAAAAGTATATTTGAGATGATTCATTCCTTTTCAGGATAGGAGGAGATCGTATTCTTAGGAGATGTGTAGCGAGGGAAGAAGGTATAGAGATTCTTAGGCATGTCCACGAGGGGTTGACAGGTGGTTATCATGGTGCACACGCTACCGCGCAAAAAGTTTTTGATTGCGGTTTCTATTGCCTTCGGTAGTTGAGGATGCGTTAGATTTCATTAGGAGGTGCGATGCTTGCCAATGTACCGGCAATATCTCATCCAAGAAAAAAATGCCCCAAAATCCTATTCAAGTTCTCGAAATTTTCGATGTGTGGGGCATTGATTTCATGGGACCTTTTCCCGTCTCTAGTGGGAATATGTACATCCTTGTGGCGATCTACTACGTTTCTAAGTGGGTTGAAGCTCAAGCTTTGCCTACAAACGATGCCCGAGTGGTGATGAGATTCTTAAAGAAGTTGTTCACATCGTTTTGGTATTCCCAAAGCCCTTATTAGCGACCGAGTATCACATTTTTGAAATGCCGTGTTGGAAGAGGCATTAGAGCGTTATGGAGTTACTCACCGTTTGTCTACCGCATACCATCTACAAACAAACAGTCAAGTTGAGAATACAAATAGGGGAGTGAAGAGAATATTGGATAAAACGATAGGAAAGTCTAGGAAGGACTGGTCGGATAAACTAGATGATGCTTTGTGGGCATTTCATACCGCCTACAAGACACCTTTAGGGACCGCACCGTTCATGATTGTCTATGGCAAAGCGTGCCATCTTCCGGTGGAATTAGAGCACCGAGCACTTTTGGCTCTTAAGACCGTCAATCTAGATCTTACTCAAGCGGCTAGGAGAAGGTTTTTCCAAATTCATGAGTAGAAGCTCTTAGAGATGCAGTGTATGATCGTTCGTGGAATATCAAGGAGAAAACAAAAGCGTTTCATGATAGGAGGCTTAAGGAGTTGAAAGAGTTTAAAGCCGGTGACCAAGTTCTTCTTTACAATTCGAGGTTTAAGTTGTTTCCCGGAAAGTTGAAATCTAAGTGGACGGGACCATATGTCGTGAAGGAGGTGTTTCCGTATGGTACCATCGAGTTACTAAATGAAGCCGACGGATGCTTATGGAAGGTAAATGGCCATAGATTGAAGCATTGTTTAGGTGGCCTGATCAACAAGACCGAGAAGGAGGAAACTCCTCTCGTCGACATGCCAAACACCACCACTTAGTGTCTTGAGTGATAGCTCAAGTGTAGAGTTTGTAGCGGTTATAATTTCGTTTATTTTTTATTATTTTTCGTAGCTAACGGTTGTTTTGGTAGTTTGTCGGTCTTTGTTTTGTGTTTTCGAGTCATTTGCAGGGATTTATAACCAAGGATGTGCGAGATTTGAATAGAAAACGAGTAAGTACCGGTGTTAGAAAATTTTTGGGAATTGGTTTTTGGAAGTTTGGTTAAACATAAAAATTTTTCTAAGGCATGAAACTGGAGAAATTTTGAAACTTTCTGTTGAAAATGCCTTCTGGCGGGCCGCGAGAGCCGATGGCTCTCCTTTTCGCGGCCCTCGAGAAAGTTATACACGCTGAGGTCGCAAACACGTGCGCGGGGCGCGAGTAGTTTTGTTATAGGGCTCGCGGCCCGCGAGTCCCTCTGTCTGCAGCCCTACTTCGTGAAATCCCCGATTTTCTTCATTTTTGCCCTAATCTTCTCTTCTAAAATCGCCAACAACCACCATATACCTCCACCAACCTCCGGAAATCACCATCTTTTCACCAAATCAACCACCCTCATCCACCCACAAACATCACCCAACCGACTTCCATCATATTTTCACCACTTTTCACCACAAAAAACGGGATTTTTCTTTGGGTTTTCAAGTTTCAACCGGATTCTCTTAGATTCTCTTGTTTAACTCAAATCCAAGGTATGTTTTCTTGTAATCTTTGTACTATGAGTCGATTATTTCAGTTTTTATTTAGTTTAGGGTTAGATTTTGTGTCGGGTCTTGTTCTAGTCTTGTGTTTGAGGGTGCGGATGGTTCTGTTTGGGTAATGCAGGTTGCGGAGGGTTGGTTTGGTTTGAAATCCTTGTTTTTTGCGGCTGCCATAGATGCGATCTTTAACCTGTTTTGACCCGTTTTCACTGATTTAACTAGAAAGTTTTCAACTTTAATACGTTTTGACACTCAATGTTGGTTTAACTTGGCACTTGAGCTATTAATTGAGGACAACTAAAGTGTCGGAAGGGGGTAGTGTACATTGAGTCGTGTATCTTGAGTCGTTTAGTCTTAGTTCTAGTTTGGTCATGGGTTTACTAATATGCACGTACAGGTACAAAACGCCTCGCCCGTACTCAATCTTTATTCGAGCGAGGTTGTTTATAACTTATGCTTTTGTAAACGGTAACCTGGTTTTTCCTTTCACCTTATTTTTCGGTTTTAACCGCGAATGAAATGCTATACGGTTGTTTCCACTTTTCTAAAAAAAATCCAATATAAAATTAAAATACCAAAAATAGTTTGTGACTACTAATGATCTGCTTTGCTTTGTCTTGTCAAATTTGATTGTTTTGCAGATGTCAGGTGAAGGTTCGTCGAGCAAGCGAGGTAGGAAGAGAAGGCCAACACCTCGTCCTCAAGGAGTCCCAGTTGAGCCAGTGCAACAAGAGGCACCAGAGTATGTTAGGGTAGTTGAGTATAGGGGACCGGGGGTCCCTCATGGTCAAAGCACTAGGACTAGGGATAGCCCGCTGTTGCAGTTTGAGCTCAATTCAGGTGAGTACATAAGGTTAGGTACCTTGATCACGGTAGATCTGTTACCAAATAGGCGGATTGATTGGGATTTGATGGATCGCCTGGGGGTGAGAGCGAGAGTTGAGCAGCTGTTAGGCCTGAAGTTTAGGAGGGTCTTGTATTGTGATGCAAGACAGTATAAGCAGCGAAATTTTGGTGAGAGTGATACTATCTTCTTTGCTTTGGGTAGGCAATCATATAATTTGACCGTGCCGAAATTTGCAGTGGCCACCTAGTTTTATACACCCGATGAGATGTGGTCCACCGAGTTTTTGACAAGTTTACAAGGGGTGTTTAAGAAGGATCATCTGCATAGTGTGCCGGTAAGCGAGTTGGCTAGGTTTTGGGGCACGATTCTCGGGATGCCTTATTCGAATAACATGGTTGCGAGCGATATCGCCGGTCCGGTTCTTAGATTTATAAATAACATTTTGGCAGCCACCTTAGTTGGTAGAGGTCAAGGTGATAATAAGGTGAACCAGGTTAGCTTGTTTTGTTTGATGTACATGGTAGAGGGGAGACCCGCCAATTTGGCGATTGTGTTTTCTTGGTCGATGAGGAGGCTGTGGAGGGGAGGTAGTGGAGCTAGGATTTATTGTGGCCCGTATGTCACGTGGCTAGCAGAGAGTTTAGGAGTTTTTGGTAGGTACCCGGCTAAGAGGATGAGAGAGGGCCCAGCGCCTTGTTTGATGAGGATTGCAAATTCTCAGTCCGCGGGGATTTTGACATACGATGACCCGCCGACATGGGACCATATTCGTCAGGGACCACAGGTTCAGCCTCCACCAAGTTCAGATGCTGCTGCTTCTATGCAAAAGGCCATACCGACCCGATATCAGAGACAGATGACCCGCCAGGAGATACCAGCCAGGCAACACCCGCTGAGAGAACCACGACCCGAACCACTTACTATGGATTATTTATATGATAGGATGGAGACAGGATTCTGGGATTTACGGGGTTACGTAGATGAGCAGTTTGGTAGTGTCAGACAGGTGATAGAGGAGAGCCGAAGGGTTCACCAGCAGGGCCAGCAGAAGTTAGAGGATGGCATGAGGTATATGATGGAGGGTATGCATTTAGGTGTTCCTTTGTTCTTTAGGCAGCCACAGGCGGGGCCTAGTGGTATGTAGGGAGTGGAGCCCTATCGGGTCTATCAGCAGGAGGAAGAGAAGGAGTCGGAAGATGATGAGTAATGGAGACAGCAGCAACATGTGCTTATAGAGTATCTTTTATTTTCTTTTTATGTTGTTTTTATCTTATTTGGTTTTTACTCTTAATATTGTTAAACACTTTGATACTTGGTCGGTTGGGTTGGTTGATACTTTGTTTGGTTGGATGGTTTGTTTAGAAACTATTATCTATTATGTAATGTTTGGTTTGGTATTGTAATTTGATCGGTATGGTGTTTTTTTGTGCCGCTTCCGTTTGCATGTTCGAGAGTTAGGAATTGTTTGCTGAGCGTATTCGGATTGGAGGGCATATGTGTAACTGACTGGCACTTTGACAATCTCACATATATTCAGCTAAGTCATTTCCACTTGTATACTTGTGTCACACCCTCAATTTCCACTTGAGGAGTTTTACCGCGAGGCGTGTGAACAAACCAGAATCTGAGACACTAGTACGTCGAACGACTCTATATGATTTGATAATACGTTTTCCAAAATCATTTGTTTAACCATTCATTGTAGATTTTATATTGTCTTAGTTAGTTTCCAATGTTTATCGGAAGCATTAGTTTTTATGGTTGAGCGAAAGCATAAAAATAAGTAGAGAAACGGGCGCCAACACAAACGCCAAAACAAATGAAAACCCCAAAACAGTGTTTGTAAATGAGACTCGATAAAAGGTGTCTTGATCAATGCAAGTGAGTGCACCTAGAGCTCCTAGCGTCCTGAGAAACATGTAAAGAAACAAGTGTCAACATTAAAGATGAGTGAGTTCACAGGTTTTCATAAATTCGTTTGTTCGGTTATAAGTTTGTTTCCCCCGTTATCCCTAACCCGGGATAACGGTTTAGTTCCATTATTCCCAACCCGGAATAATACTAATAGTTCCATTATTCCCACCCCGGAATAATACTGATAGTTCCATTATTCCTTACCCGGGATAATAATGTTGTTGGTTCCATTATCCCTAACCCGGGATAATATTGTTGATTCGTAATTAAGTTCAATGTTAATATATATAGGTAGCTAGCCTAAAGTTATGTCACGTAAGTGTTCGCGATCGAAGCTGACTGTTGTGCCTCCGTGTTACCAGGCCTATCACTGACCATCGCGAAGTTAGGCCAAATTATTCACCCGTTGACCATACCCGGTCGGCTAGCGCGACTAGCTCGGATGGGGCTTGTCGGGCCCAGTAGTACTACTTATAATTTCCCCGCTATTTAAACCCAATACTAACGATCCGAGAGATTGTCGAGGACTTGTGTGATATAGCTGCTTAGTGACCATAACGTACATTAACATTAACTTAGTTACCGAATAGTTAAGTGACGTTAATTTCATATAACGTAAAGAGATAGAGTTGTAGAGTGTATACATGTTTCTCCCCCTGTTGTTTAAAACCGGATAAAGTTAGGGGCCGTGAACTCACCTTTAGTTGCTCGGTTAGTGTAAGACAGAAGTTGAAATGATGGGACCGCTAATCGCGTCCTAACAAGTCAATTGATTTCAAGTTAGTGTGTGAACACACCAATACAAATCCTACACATAATTACGGCACAAAGCAGTACACACAATCACAATTTCTATCACCCAAACATGCATGCAAGTATCCTCATGTGAACACAGTGATCAAAACAATTTATCATGTACACAAAATCAATTCATACAACACTTTGATACATACATTCGCAAGTTATCAAGTTTCAGCTCATATACTCATAATTAGGCTATTTTCAAGGATTTTTATAAAATAGTTCCAACATTCCAAAAATTCCAATTATTTTACAGAATGTGATAACTATACTGTAGAATTTCATATAAATTTTTCAAGTCCTAACACTTTACCAATTATTCGTAAATATTAATATACTAGGCTGCAGTCAGGTTCGTCGCTTTCTGACTGCAGTCCACGGAAGAATTTATTTAAAAATCACTGTTCGTCCAATTAACAAAATTCCAATGGGAGTTGCCCGGAAATTTCAATATCTAGTTGCTGTACAAATTTCATGATTCGACTCCCTACAGATTATTAAATCCGACTTAATAAACAACTAACAAATTTTCAGGATTTTCACAGCTTTAGTTACTGAACTTAATTGGCTGCTTAAAAATATCAAACGACTTCAGAAAAATATGAATCCAGCGCCACTAGAATCTTTTTTCAAAACTCTACGTTTTAGACTTCAGAAAATCCGTTTTTCGATAACTAATAACCAAGTTACAGCCAGTTGAAGTTGGCTGTAACCACCATTCAGCATTCTGATTCAGCACTTTATCACAATCTACTCGCTTAAACCCTCGATACATTGAACATAGGCGATCAAAAACAGAATTACAAATCATATATCATCATATATATCATACCCATGCAAACCCTAATCACAACCTATAGTTTTTATCAACAAAACACAGCCTATGTTTCCAGATTTCGAACAAACATCAAACTTGCAAACTAGCCAATTCAGCCGATTATCATCCTAATACTTTCCATCATTACATACACACACACGATCCATAATTCATGACCCAAGTATGATTAGCGAAATAACATAAAATTCTAACCTTAACAATAGGATTAATGAGCCGAGAACTAGATGGGACTGATTCGGATGTTGGCGAGAACTTGAGACCGAGAAGAAGAAGAATGATGAGGGGAGGGCTGCCGCGATTCAGGAGGAGTGTAACAAGGCTGTCTTGCGATCGAAAGGATGAATGAGGGCTGCCGTCAGCTGTTTTCTCCACTAGGGTTTTGTGTGTTTTTGTTTTGTGAAGAAGGCTCATGCATGTATGTGTATATATAGCACAACAAGGTGAAAGGGAAAAGGGAAGGGTTGCGGTTTGGGTGTGTGCTCGCGGCCGAAGGATTTGGGTGGGTTGGTTTGGGTCTAGCACTTGGTCCCCAAGTCTTGGTTAACTCCTAGAGTCTCAAGGAAACGAGGTTGGCTCGTGTCGCGGCTCGATCCGATTTATCTATTTACTGCATCTATGTTTTATAACTAAAATAAAACACGAAATCAGATATCACATCATAACGCACCAACTTATAAACGTTTAATATGTAGCACATAATTTATTTGACAAGTACACGAAATTATCGTAATTCTTTCGAGCGTGCAATTTAAGTCTCCGAATCAATTTAACGTAGGAACAAATAATCGTGAAGTAGTGCGTTTAAGATATCTGAAAAACCGGGATGTCACATTATCCCCATGTTGAAAGAATTTTCATCCCGAAAATTGAGTAAACGCGGTTTAGAATGCAGCGTACATGTTTAGAGTGCCACGCACCAAGATTTAGTTCGATAACAATAGTACGCGAAATTACAAGAGATTCCCAAATGCCATGCACAAGGATTTAGTTAACAATGGTACGCGAAATTATGAGAAATTCCCAGGTTGTCACATCATCCCCATGTTGAAAGAATTTTCGTCCCGAAAATTTAATTGCTGGTATCGTTAGTTTGCTGCTCAGCTGCAAAAAGGTATGGGTATTTGCTTTTCATTTGGTCCTCTCTTTCCCATGTGAACTCCGGTCCACGCTTAGAGTCCCAACGAACCTTAACGATCGGAATCTTGCTATGCCCTCGAGTCTTGATCTCACGATCCATGATCTCGATAGGTTGTTCCACAAAGTGCAATTGTTCATCCACTTGGATCTCATCCAATGGAATGACTAGGGTTTCATCTGATAGACACTTCTTCAGATTTGACACGTGAAAAACGTTGTGAACTCCACTGAGTTCGGTAGGAAGGTCTAATTGATAAGCTACGGGTCCAATACGTTTCAAGATCACAAACGGACCTACGTACCGTGGGTTTAGTTTGCCTCGTTTTCCAAAGCGGATTACACGCTTCCAGGGTGACACCTTCAGTAGGACGCGGTCGCCTACTTGAAATTCGAGCGGTTTGCGTCGTTGATCAGCGTAGCTTTTCTGTCGATCTCGTGCCACCGCCATGCGGTTTCTGATTTGTACAACCTTTTCAGTAGCCTCAAGTATCAACTCAGGGCCTGTGAGTTGACTGTCACCGACTTCTGCCCAACAGACCGGTGATCTACATTTACGACCGTATAATGCCTCAAACGGTGCTGCCGAAATACTCGTATGGTAACTGTTGTTATACGAGAATTCCACTAAAGGCATGTGGATTTCCCAACTATTTCCAAAGTCTACTACGCATGCCCTAAGCATGTCTTCCAAGGTCTGTATGGTCCTTTCGCTTTGACCATCAGTCTGAGGGTGATACGCTGTGCTCATATCTAAGCGTGTGCCCAACGCTTTCTGAAGTGACTGCCAAAAGTTGGACGTGAAGCGAGCATCTCTGTCTGAGATGATGGACGTTGGCACTCCGTGCCGAGAAACTACTTCCTTAATGTAGATGCGAGTCAACTTCTCCATCTTATCTGTTTCTTTAATAGCTAGGAAGTGTGCGGACTTAGTTAAACGATCCACAATCACCCAGATGGTATCGCAACCACCCAAAGTTCGCGGGAGTTTAGTGATGAAGTCCATCGAGATTTGATCCCATTTCCACACTGGGATCTCAGGTTGTTGGAGTAGCCCCGATGGCTTTTGATACTCTACCTTGACTTTTGCACAAGTCAAACACTTACTCACGTAGGTGGCTATATCAGCTTTCATGTTGGGCCACCAATACGCAGCTTTAAGGTCTTGATACATCTTATCCGAACCGGGATGGACAGAGTATCAGGATTTATGAGCTTCGTCCATGACTAGCTCTCTGAGGTTTCCGTAGAGAGGTACCCATATGTGATTCATGAAGTACCGAGCTCCATTGGGTTTCCCAATCGCGTTCCATTTTTCCCACCGATTCGGCCTTGATGTTTTCCTCTTTAACTGCTTCTAACTGCGCGTCGCGTATCTGTTCGGGTAGCCCCGAATGAACAGTGAGCTGTAATGCTCGTACCCGACGAGGTTTCAAGTGTTCCTTCCTACTGAGGGCATCAGCTACCACGTTAGCTTTACCCGGGTGATACCGAATGGCACATTCATAATCGTTCAAGAGTTCGACCCAGCGACGCTGTCGCATGTTCAACTCCTTCTGATCAAAGATGTGTTGGAGGCTCTTGTGGTCTGTAAAGATTGTGCACTTCGTTCCATAGAGGTAGTGTCTCCAAATCTTAAGTGCAAACACTACTGCTCCCAATTCCAGGTCATGCGTTGTGTAGTTTTTCTCGTGAACCTTCAATTGTCGGGACGCATACGCGATGACCTTATCGCGTTGCGTGAGTACGCATCCTAACCCCTGAATGGAAGCATCACAATATACTACAAAGTCATCTGTCCCTTCCGGCAAGGACAGAATGGGTGCACTGCAAAGTTTCTGTTTTAGCAATTGAAATGCCGCTTCCTGCTTGTCACCCCAAGCATACTTGATGCCTTTCTGGGTGAGGGTAGTAAGCGGTTGCGCGATCTTTGAAAATCCCTCGATGAAACGTCTGTAGTAACCAGCCAAACCCAAAAATTGGCGGATCTCCGTCGGTGTCCTGGGTGCTTCCCAGTTTTTGATAGCTTCAATCTTGGCAGGGTCGACGTGGATACCCTTTTCATTTACGATATGCCCGAGGAACTGAACTTCCCGAATCCAGAAATCACACTTTGAAAGCTTGGCATATAGTTTTCTCCTGTTGAAGTAATCCCAGCAGTAACTGTAGATGTTCAGCATGTTCTTCTTCACCTTTAGAGTAGATGAGTATGTCATCGATGAACACAATGACAAACTTGTCGAGGTATGGTTTACACACACGGTTCATGAGGTCCATGAACACCGCGGGTGCGTTGGTGAGACCGAAGGGCATGACCAAGAACTCATAATGGCCATACCGAGTACGAAATGCCGTCTTAGTGATATCCTCCTCCCTGACGCGTTGCTGGTGGTAACCGGACCGTAGATCAATCTTGGAGTAGTAGCTTGACCCTTGAAGTTGGTCGAAGAGATCGTTGATGCGAGGTAACGGGTATCGGTTTTTGACAGTAACCTTGTTGAGTTCCCTGTAGTCGATGCACATGCGGAAGGTCCCGTCCTTCTTCTTGACAAAAAGGACTGCAGCTCCCCATGGCGAAGCGCTTGGTCGGATAAATCCCTTTTCTAACATCTCCTGAAATTGGGTAGACAGCTCCTGCAGCTCGGCTGGAGCTAGGCGGTATGGGGCCTTGGCGATAGGAGTTGCATGGTTCGCCAATTCAATTTCAAACTCCAATTGTCGATGGGGTGGGAGACCAGGTAACTCCTCTGGGAATACATCAGAAAAATCACGGACAACGGGGATGTCTTCTATACGTTTCTCGTCCTTGGGCTGTTCGGTAACCAGTGCGAGTAAAGCGAAAGAGTTCTTCCTCCGAAGATACTTCTGTGCTTGCATGTAAGAGATGATGTTTGTGACGGCGCCTGCCTTCTTGCCTTGAACCGTCAAGATTTCGTCGTTAGAGAGCGGAATAACGGATAGATTTTTCGAAACAGAGAACTTCAGCTCGGACGTCGGATAGCCAGTCCATTCCGACTACCACGTCAAAACTTCCCAGGGTAGTTGTCATCAGATCAATGGTAAAGGTGTGACCCGCGAGTTTGAGTTGACAGCCGGATACTATATGGGTCACGTCTACAGATTTACCATCGGCTAGTTCTATGATATAAGGGGTCTCTAAGGGTTTAGGCGTGAGATTTAGGTTCTTCCTAAAAGACTCAGATATAAAACTCCTATCCGCACCCGTATCAAAAAGCACAGTAGCAAAATGTTCATTAAGGGGAAACTTACCGGTGACCACGTTTGAGTCGTTTTCTGGCCTCCCCGCGGCCCAGCGTAAATGCGCGACCTTTGGCACCTCCTGTGCCACCATTTCCATTATTGTTGTTGTTATTGTTGTTGTTGTGGTTATTGTGGTTGTGGTTGTTCCCACCATTGTTGTTGTTGTTACGCAGTTGTGGGCAGTCTCTTTTGAAGTGGGCAGTGCTACCACACTGATAGCATCCCCGGTTAACACCCTGATGCTGGCCCTGGGTTGATTTTGGTTTTGTCGAGACATGATTTCCCCGCGACAATCCTTTGCCGCATGTCCCACCTTGCCACATCGTTGGCAGCGATTCCCGGCACAAGGGCCGTGATGATGAAGATTACAGCGATTGCACTGCGGCTTTCGACCTACATAGCCGCTTACGTTCTGGTTGTTGTTAGCGGGTTGATTTTGATGACCCCGGTGGCTGTTGTAATGATTGAACCGTTTCTGGTTCCCCTGTTGTGGCTGGGATGACGAAGACTGTCGAACAGACGAGTCTTCAAACTTTCTTTTATTATCAGGGGCAACTTCAGTTGTACCCCGAGTTGGCAACTTCTTTTGTTCCACCGCCTTATCGGTGAGTTTGTGCGCCAACCTGATTGCTTGATGCTCAGTTGCAGGGTTGCTAGCCATCACCATACCCTGAATCTCCGGGACCAGGCCCCCAAGGTAGAACTCGAGTCGTTTCTCCACAGTGTTGGCCAGATCGGGACATAGAAATACCAAGTCGTGATGTTTTGCTGTGTATGCTTCGATTTCAGATCCCACCATCTTGTGGTTCCATAATGTCTGCTCCAATTGTTGAACTCTGTCTCGCGGACAGTACTATTCTTTGATTAGGGCCTTAAACTCGGCCCAGGCCATGGCATTTGCAGCAATAAGTCCACGCGTTTGGACTTGTGCATTCCACCAAGTTAGTGCCCCATCTTCCAGTGTTGAGGCTGCATACTTGACCTTATTGGCCTCCAGACAGTTGCACATTTCGAATACCGATTCAAATTTTTCGATCCAGCGCACCAATCCTATGGGTCCTTCTGCCCCCGTGAATTTACTTGGCTTTGCGTCGAGGAACATCTTGTAGGGGTTAAGACCCCCTCCTGCTGACAGAGGACAGGTAGTCAGCGAGGAATTCTACTAGCCCAACTATTAGATTTTCCCATGAAAATTTAATAATTGTTACCTGCCGGTTGGTTCTGAACACCCGCTAGAGCTGCGTTCACGTGCCCTTGGATCATTGCAGCTAATTCTTCGGGCGTCATGTTAAGGTTCTCGCGACGTCCAGTTGCCATTTGGATCTTCGTAAGACAACATAAACACACATCGATAAGTCTATATATCCAATATAGTTATCCTATTCCGTACTTAAATAATTATCAAGTTATGTCAACTCAAATAAATTAAATAGTCAAAAGAAATGCTTGATTAAATAAAGTTTCAACGTCTTACAAAGTGCCAACTAAACATACGAGTTTACTATAAAGTCTCAAGTTTAAACACAAGTGGGAAAATAAATAGAATGAAGGAAAATAAATAAAATAAGCGAGACGTGTCAGTCTTCTACGTCTCCATCCCCCAAATCACTATCGTTGCCGTCATCCTGCGCGGCATTTCCAGCTTCTACAGCTGGGTCCTCCTCCGAATCCTCCTCTGGATCCTCCTCAGGGTCCTCTTCTGGATCCTCTTCCGGATCCTCTTCTGGATCCTCTTCTGGATCCTCTTCTACCGGCACTGGAGGGGCCGGTGCTGGTGCAAGTACTGGTGCAGGTGCCTGATTTTGTTCCAGTCCTTGAATTCTCCAGCTAGACTCAAGAACTCTGTCTTCTAGCCAGTCAGCCCTTAGCTGCTCAGCACGAAGGTCTCTGGCTAAGGTGTTACGAGCTATCTTACTCGTATACTGCTCTTCCTCGAGCGACTCAGTTTTACCTGTCAGTTGTCGTATCATCCATCCCTGAGCTAGGATGGTTTCATGTATTCTTTCTATTTGTTCTTGTTGTTTCCGTATCATATCTCTAAGTAGGTTGTTTCATACTTCTACCGAGTTAACCGGTTTGACCAGCACAGCGATGGTTGGGCGTGATAACGACTCCTCCCCTAGAGCGAGCCTTTTCCTCGCAGCTGAGCGTGTCTCCACGCCATAAGATGGTAAGGGTTCCACCATAGGTGCCTTTCCTGGCGCCCTTGGTGGCGTAAGTTTGTCGGATGATGATGATGATGATGATGACATTGCCTGTTAGGTTGTGTAGTTAGTTACGAGTTACATTCATTTCTTACTATGCATTCATATTCTTCATAACACAGTTGTGGTACATCACATAACAAGATATAACAGTTCGGTGCCAAACTACGTCTAGTGTCGTGTATTCAGCTATAGTTTAGGTCTACTTTAAATGCAAACCTGGTTCTCTATAGCTAGTGGCTCTGATACCAATCTGTCACACCCTCAATTTCCACTTGCGGAGTTTTACCGCGAGGCGTGTGAACAAACCAGAATCTGAGACACTAGTACGTCGAACGACTCTATATGATTTGATAATACGTTTTCCAAAATCATTTGTTTAACCATTCATTGTAGATTTTATATTGTCTTAGTTAGTTTCCAATGTTTAGCGGAAGCATTAGTTTTTATGGTTGAGCGAAAGCATAAAAATAAGTAGAGAAACGGGCGCCAACATAAACGCCAAAACAAATGAAAACCCCAAAATAGTGTTTGTAAATGAGACTCGATAAAAGGTGTCTTGATCAATGCAAGTGAGTGCACCTAGAGCTCCTAGCGTCCTGAGAAACATGTAAAGAAACAAGTGTCAACATTAAAGATGAGTGAGTTCACAGGTTTTCATAAATTCGTTTGTTCGGTTATAAGTTTGTTTCCTCCGTTATCCCTAACCCGGGATAACGGTTTAGTTCCATTATTCCCAACCCGGAATAATACTGATAGTTCCATTATTCCCACCCCGGAATAATACTGATAGTTCCATTATTCCCAACCCGGAATAATACTGATAGTTCCATTATTCCTTACCCGGAATAATAATGTTGTTGGTTCCTTATCCCTAACCCGGGATAATATTGTTGATTCGTAATTAAGTTCAATGTTAATATATATAGGTAGCTAGCCTAAAGTTATGTCACGTAAGTGTTCGCGATCAAAGCTGACTGTTGTGCCTCCGTGTTACCAGGCCTATCACTGACCATGGCGAAGTTAGGCCAAATTATTCACCCGTTGACCATACCCGGTCGGCTAGCGCGACTAGCTCGGATGGGGCTTGTCGGGCCCAGTAGTACTACTTATAATTTCCCCGCTATTTAAACCCAATACTAACGATCCGAGAGATTGTCGAGGACTTGTGTGATATAGCTGCTTAGTGACCATAACGTACATTAACATTAACTTAGTTACCGAATAGTTAAGTGACGTTAATTTCATATAACGTAAAGAGATAGAGTTGTAGAGTGTATACATGTTTCTCCCCCTGTTGTTTAAAACCGGATAAAGTTAGGGGCCGTGAACTCACCTTTAGTTGCTCGGTTAGTGTAAGACAGAAGTTGAAATGATGGGACCGCTAATCGCGTCCTAACAAGTCAATTGATTTCAATTTAGTGTGTGAACACACCAATACAAATCCTACACATAATTAACGCACAAAGCAGTACACACAATCACAATTTCTATCACCCAAACATGCATGCAAGTATCCTCATGTGAACACAGTGATCAAAACAATTTATCATGTACACAAAATCAATTCATACAACACTTTGATACGCAAGTTATCAAGTTTCAGCTCATATACTCATAATTAGGCTGTTTTCAAGGATTTTTATAAAATAGTTCCAACATTCCAAAAATTCCAATTATTTTACAGAATGTGACAACTATACTGTAGAATTTCATATAAATTTTTCAAGTCCTAACACTTTACCAATTATTCGTAAATATTAATATACTAGGCTGCAGTCAGGTTCGTCGCTTTCTGACTGCAGTCCACGGAAGAATTTATTTAAAAATCACTGTTCGCCCAATTAACAAAATTCCAATGGGAGTTGCCCGGAAATTTCCATATCTAGTTGCTGTACAAATTTCATGATTCGACTCCCTTCAGATTATTAAATCCGACTTAATAAACAACTAACAAATTTTCAGGATTTTCACAGCTTTAGTTACTGAACTTAATTGGCTGCTTAAAAATATCAAACGACTTCAGAAAAATATGAATCCAGCGCCATTAGAATCGTTTTTCAAAACTCTACGTTTTAGACTTCAGAAAATCCGTTTTTCGATAACTAATAACCAAGTTACAGCCAGTTGAAGTTGGCTGTAACCACCATTCAGCATTCTGATTCAGCACTTTATCACAATCTACTCGCTTAAACCCTCGATACATTGAACATAGGCGATCAAAAACAGAATTACAAATCATATATCATCATATATATCATACCCATGCAAACCCTAATCACAACCTATAGTTTTTATCAACAAAACACAGCCTATGTTTCCAGATTTCGAACAAACATCAAACTTGCAAACTAGCCAATTCAGCCGATTATCATCCTAATACTTTCCATCATTACATACACACACACGATCCATAATTCATGACCCAAGTATGATTAGCGAAATAACATAAAATTCTAACCTTAACAATAGGATTAATGAGCCGAGAACTAGATGGGACTGATTCGGATGTTGGCGAGAACTTGCGACCGAGAAGAAGAAGAATGATGAGGGAGGGCTGCCGCGATTCAGGAGGAGTGTAACAAGGCTGTCTTGCGATCGAAAGGATGAATGAGGGCTGCCGTCGGCTGTTTTCTCCACTAGGGTTTTGTGTGTTTTTGTTTTGTGAAGAAGGCTCATGCATGTATGTGTATATATAGCGCAACAAGGTGAAAGGGAAAAGGGAAGGGTTGCGGTTTGGGTGTGTGCTCACAGCCGAAGGATTTGGGTGGGTTGGTTTGGGTCTAGCACTTGGTCCCCAAGTCTTGATTAACTCCTAGAGTCTCAAGGAAACGAGGTTGGCTCGTGTCGCGGCTCGATCCGATTTATCTATTTATTACATCTATGTTTTATAACTAATATAAAACACGAAATCAGATATCACATCATAACGCACCAACTTATAAACGTTTAATACGTAGCACATAATTTATTTGACAAGTACACGAAATTATCGTAATTCTTTCGAGCGTGCAATTTAAGTCTCCGAATCAATTTAACGTAGGAACAAATAATCGTGAAGTAGTGCGTTTAAGATATCTGAAAAACTGGGATGTCACAACTTGTATATATTTATTCATTTAGTTTTTAGTTGCTTTGTTAGGTAGTTTGAGTCGTGTCTCGTTCTTGCATTAAGGACAATGCAATCTTTAAGTGTGGGGATGGGATACATAGTTTTTAGTGTTAGTTAGTTTGAGTCATAAAATTTGAAAATAAAAAAAATTAAAAATCGAAAAATCAAAAAAAATATTGAAAACAAAAATCAGAAAATGTCTTTTGGATAAAGAAGTTTGCAAATAAAGATCGGAAAGTGACAGAAAAGACGGATTTTTGTTCGGGTTCAAATAATAATAATATGAGAGTAATGTAGTCGAGCTTGTGTCTAGTTTGGGATATGCGGGTGGTTGGTTCTAGGTTCCTTTGATCTTTAATATACCTTAATTGTCAGTTTGCTAGTGGGTACTCATCTAGGAAAAATGGGAAGTCGAGACCGCCAAAAATAGTATAAAGAATGCCGTTATAAGCTAATTTTTTTAGATTTTTTGATCATGAAAAAAAAAATAAGTGAGCTTCATTGAAAAAGTAGGCCAGACCAATGTAATCTTCGTTGGGGATAGTGACTCTGACTTAGATTGCCTCTAGGATGGTTGAAAGAAAAAGAAAACTTTGCAAAATTTACCGGCGCCTAAGTTGTCGCTCTCGGAGATGGTGACTTAGGTTGAGACAACCTCTTGGTTAGGTAAAGCAAAGTTGAAAAAGAAAAAAAAAAGAAAAGTTGGTTATAAATTCTTTGAATTTTGGTATAAAACGGTTGGGAATTGGGTAAATTATTCGTAACCTTTGTTCTATAAGCTTGAGGCGGGATTAGATGTATTGTGGCTTCTAGCGTGAGACCCTAGGTAAACTGACCGCACTTGAACTTAAATTGCAAGATAAGGGCTTGGAACTGGGTTTCGGTTTAAGAGGACAAGTATACTTGCAATCGCGTCTAACATGAGTTTTGACTATAATAAGTAATGTATACTTTTGACTCGAATGATTGTCAATCTCTGATTCCGTTTGCATAGATTCCTCGAGGATGAAAAAATAGTGTGGGGCTATTTGATGTATTGCAAAATACATTAGTTTATCATGTTCAGTTTGTGTAGTTTTTGTTAGTTTTAGTTTTATTTTTCGTAGAATAGTCAGTCTTTTGATCCAATTGCGTTTTGCAGGTCTTGTGAGCTTAAAACAGCTGGAAAATGAGTAAAACAAGTGAAAATACGAAAAAGTTAAGTCCTGGAACGAATTGGAAGGCTCGGGAGCTGAAACGGGTTGAGAATACTGGATTTAGAGTTTCTGGCGGCCGCGACTAGCAGAGTGGATTCCTCTCGACTAGCGAGAGGCTGTAAAGTTGCGGACGTCATTTAAACGGTCGCGGGCCGCGACCACCTACACCATTCCCTCTCGTGCCCCGCGAGAGGGTGTTTTCGTCAGATGAATTCGAGCTAGGCAATGGTTTGAGCTGCAGAAACATATATAAACACTTTTATTAATCCCTAAACCCAAACTTGGCGAATTGAGAACTCTTTGGGCGAAAAGTTGGCATCTTTACCGGTGATTTCAAGCATTCGGAGCTGCTAGTTGAAGAAGGGAAGCTTAGGGAACCATTCGGGTTGCAGTTTTGCCGTTCGGGTGTCCTTACTTTCGTCTCTTCTTTATACTATGTTTCATACTCTTGAATTTACTTCGGTTTTGATGATTTCCATGACTTTGTTTGGATAAATCCATTATACTACCTAGATTGGATGATTGATTGTATAAAGTTTTGATTTTTATTATGGTTTTATGAATTCTATGGATTATTTATGAATTGTAGGCGACTTGTTCTATTGGTTAGATGTATATGCGTGCTTGATAGTGTTTGAATATTGTTTGTTGCTTTGCTTGATTCTTGGTGATGGTCTTTATCACAAAATAAAGTCTTGCTAGGTTTTAGATCTTGGTGAGTGTCTACATCACGTAATAAATCTTTAATCTTTAGGGTGAAATTGTGCAATTAACCTTAGAAGTAATATTCGGTAATCTTATAAAATCAAGTGTTATGCTAATCGTCAATAGTTGTGAGGTGGAAGATTATTGTTAGATCTAAGTCATTAAACTGTAAGGTAGGAGCTTCGTAGAAGTATACCATTTGGCTATTGTCTAACAAGTCTAATCAAGAGTCCAAGTTTACCTTAGATTCAGATCCTGTGAGGGAGTGAATCGTGTAAGGTACTTTCATAAATCCATTAGGTGTCTTGTGAGAGAGTCTAATAACCGGTAGTCTAAACGACCTCTAGGGTGTCACAGCATGCTCTTGGGAAGGGTTAGGAGTCCTTTAGATATCCCGAAAGGTGAGAACTTTATGATCTCGGTTCCATAGTTGACAATTTCCAAATAAAAATCATTACTAAAAGCAATCAGGATTCCAGTCTAGGTAGTCTTTTCCACCACCAGAGTAAAAGTCTAAAGAAATTCGTTTAGTTAACCTCATTAATTAATTTAGTTTATTTTAATTGCTTTATTAGGTATTTTTAGAAACCCCCCCCCCCCTAAACAAGCAAACAATTGTCCGTGTCAGTCATAGTTTAGATAAAGTCTTCAACGTAATTAGTAGAGTCTCGTCGGTTCGATATCCGGACTTACTTTAGCTATACTAGAGTCGATCGGTACACTTGCCGGTTAGTAGTTTAGTGCGTTTTAGTGAGTCTAGAGTATTACTTAGAGTCTAGAATTAGGTTAATTTAGTTCTTTTTGTTAAACTACTTTTTAGCACATCAGTATCTAGGAGTAAAGCCTTTATGAGAATATTTCTCTAGTTTACTTGTCACGACCCTTTGCTTATCGAGTCTGATTAGGATTTCATTAGTTACCCCTTGTACTTCTTAGTGTATTAAGACTTTTGCGCTATGAGGTAGATTGTCTATATGGGAATTCATCATTAGAATTGAAAATACCATGAGGGAATCCACATGACCGGTGGTTTTAACTGATTTTAGGAATCTTTTAGGTGATACCTCGAGAAGGGTTAAGGATCCTTAGATCATCCTTTGAGTTTAGTATAAGATCCCAGTTCCACAATAGTTCCATTACAGATAGAAAACTTGTCATTCATGTGTAGGATTCTAATTTAGTTAACCATTTAATTATTTGCAGTAGGATTGTTAGAAACCCCCCCCCCCCCCAAATCAAACGATAAAAACAATTAAATCTGTCATGCAGATAAGTAAGCGAGTCTGGTTCACGTTTTCAACAGGAATCTCGTGGGTTCGTTATCCGGACTTATTTTAGCTTTACTAGGTCGATAGGTTCACTTGAATGTCAGTAGTTTAGTTTTTAGAGAATCTTAGGGTTAATTTTGTCACACCCCAACCGATGGAGGAATCATCGAGGCACGGCACTAAGCGATTCAGATTGCTCAAGAGAATCCATAACAATTACTATATGACAATATTTAACAAGGTTCAATTTCCCATAAAAATAAACAAATATTCATACAATAATCCAAACAGATTACATGATTCTTGAACAACAATTTCGAAAACTAGATTTAAAATAGTCTAGGCGTGTATCTAAAGAAGCCTGATCTTGATTCATGATAATCATGCGTTTAACCTGCAACATACGTTAAAATAGTGTCAATACAAAAATGTATTGGCGAGCATACAGGTTTTGATGTAATAGCAAAATAGAGAAAAACGTCGCGAATTTCCACATACATAAATCATGATTCACGTAACATATAAACTAAACAAGACAAATTTCACATGTTAAGCTCTCGAAAAGGATGGTAAGCGCGATGTATCCATCCTAACTAGACCCCGTCGAGTGTTAGCCAAACTATAGTACCATACTAGCTAGGGTGTAGTAAACGAGAAAGTGTCCTAGTTTACATGTTTCTAGCATCAGGTATAAATATGTATAACAGATATTCGTGTGTGATAAATCAGTTTAGCGTGCATTGTGTACTTTGATTGGAACATATGTTACACCCAAAAAGTGCGTTTAAGCAAAAAGGGGTCAAGTATACTCACAGTCGGTGCGTTAGAGGTAAGATAGAATCTGATACGGATTGAGGGGAGCGCCGGGATCAACCTGTAAGCGAACAGAAGTGCATCAGTCTTCCGAAGTGCTGAAACGGTGAAGGTGTAAGGAGCAGTGGACAAGTTCGAGCGAAGTTGTACCAAATCTCTTGGATTTGTACAAGTTCGGGCGAACTTGGTACCCCTTTCTTAAGAATGGGTACAAGTTCGGGCGAACTTGACTGGAATCTTCTGGGATGTTCAAGTTCGGGCGAACTTGGTACCCTTTCTTATAAATGGGTACAAGTTAGGGCGAACTTGACAATTTTCCTTGGAAATGGTACAAGTTCGGGCGAAGTTGGTCATCATCTAGTGACAACTTCAAGCGAACTTGACCTTTTTAGAGCGAACTTGATTGTTTTTGTCCAAATATCTTGCGTTTTCACGCCGTTTGCTGAGGAAATCGAGTGTCCATCCCTCCAACCTAGAGCTACTGACAAAACATAGGCTGGAGAGGTCTTTTGGAGCGAGTTTTAGCCACTTTACAGGAACTCGGGCTAATCTGGGCGAACATGTCGGTTCGAACGGGTTAGTCCAGTTCGTGCAAGGCGACGATATCGTCTTTATGCTTCCAGATCTGAGATCTTGCTTGAAAACGTCTCGTTCCACTTCATAGTGAACGAAACATACGTCACTTAGTCCGTATTTTGTATAAAACTCAATGTTCAAAGAGGTTTTGCTCAGATCTAACACTTGGCGAGTCAAAATCATTAACATTTCTAGTTTGGGAAGCCAAGGCTAAGCCCATATACACTCGTTTAGTGTAGATCTAAGTGAAAAGAAGAAGTTTTGTAGAAAAAGATGAAGATTTTCATAAACAGAAGAGTTTTGATGAAAACGAAGGTAATCCTTGTGTAAAATCATAGTGAAAACGTTGTAGTTTGCATAAAACGGTTGATTCTTACTTGGAAATCAAAGAAAATTGGTTTTGGGAGCTCTGGAGCGAAGTTAGCAGCAAGGGTTGAATGAATGAGGAGCTGGGTATTTATAGGTGAGGAGAAAAAGAGCTGGCCGACATCAAGTTTGGGCGAACTTGGCCAGTTCAGCTTGAAATTGTGCAAGTTCGAGCGAACTTGCTGATTATTGGTGTTACTGATGGCTTGGTCAAGTTCGAGCGAACTTGCTGATTATTGGTGTTACTGATGGCCTGGTCAAGTTCGGGCGAAGTTGGGGTACCCAACTTCGGGCGAACTTGGCCTTTTGGCTAAGTTTTGTTATTTGCACGTTAGGTGTTCGTTTGGCGAATCGGTTCGTATTAGATTGTTATGTTAAGCGTTTTAGCGAGGCATTAAGCAAATTAAGCGTTTAAATTAATTTGAATCAAATAAATAAGCGAGATAGTATGCGTCTTAGTTCACAAGTCTTGCAAGAGTCGCGTTATTGTTTAAGCGAGCAGATAGTCTTGGAAACAACACGCAAAGTTTATAATATTTAGCGAGTGCGATACAAGCTTAAGCGTTGTGATGGGCGATGCAGTGTGCGAAAATAAGCGATGTAGTGCGAAAATATGCGATGTAGCGTAGTAAACGATATTGATTACATTATGATCCGAATCTCTGGTGCTATGCGTAACGAGAGTAACGAGCTGCGAAGAGCGGGTTGTTATAGTCTCCCCTACTTTAGGAAATTTTCGTCCTGAAATTTATTCGAGAGGAGGACTTGTGAATTGACATGAATAGATAGCGGTAGATAGTGATAAGGCGTTAGCGTACGTTGAGGATGAATGCGCGATCGATCGAGGATTGACGAGTGAAAACGTCTCGGTGGTGTAGGGAATCGATGAGTAAAAGCGACTTAATTGACTCGTGGTTGATAACTCACGAGTTGGCGATCCAAAAATGTTTTTAAGTTTACGAAAAATTTTGTTAAACTATTACAAAAAGGCTTTTACATGAAACTCGATTTATGTAAAAATTTTCTCACACCGTGGCGTTAGGCTGAGTCAATTTACACTCACATCGTAAGAAGGATTTTACTTGCCCAAAGGTTTTAATAAAAATCAAAATATTTAGAAAATTTTCCATTTATTTTCAAAACATAACGGTAAAAACAATGTTTAACGGTATCAAAGTTTAATTAGTGTCAAACCCCACATGGTATCTTTCCATGAAAGTTTGTTAATACGATTAAAACACTTATATATAGGAAGTACCAGCGGCTTATCCACCATGCTTTAGCCATATTGCCTCCGTCTTGTGGAGCGATGTCAGGTGTGTGACATGATATGGATAGATTTTGGTATCCTTGGTCCATGTGGTGAAGGGTTGGACCAAGCAATTATAAGGCTTGAATAGTGTCGAACCCCACATGGCATCCTTTCATAGAAGTTTGTTAGTATGGCTAAAGCACTTATATATAGGAAGTTCCACCATGTTTTAGCCATACCGTCTCCGTCCCGTGGAATGATGTCATGTGTGCCGACATGACATGGATGGATTTTGATCCAAACGGGGAATGGTTGGACCAATTTTGAAAAAGAAGACCAAGTAGACCGAGCGAAGAAGCTGATTGCAAACTTGGTTAGAGACAAGAGTGCACTGGAATGGTTCGGCGATTGGGATAGCGAAGAGTTAAGAATAAGAGATGCGATAAGTGTTAAAGCGTCACGAGGTGAAAACGATAAGCGAAGAGATGGCGTTTGAGCGTCGAGCGAAGCAATAGCGTTAAAACGTCGAGAGGGGGGAGCGATAAGTGAAGCGACAACGGTAAGCGTCGAGAGGGGAAAGCGATAAGCGATGCGATATAGATTTCATCGAAAGCGAGTTCGCATTGCTGTAGACTTACGAAAAGTCTGCAATTGAGAAGTGATGAGATGTTACGCCTTGCGAAGGAGTTTAGCGTGTGAAAATAATCACCATAATATTAAAGGCCTAATAACGTTCAACTACACATTGCACGTCTACACGGGAGTTTGTTAGTATGGCAAAGCACTTATATATAGGAAGTACTAGCGGCGTATCCACCATGCTTTAACCAGGACCACCTCCATCCCATGAATAGATGTCACGCTTTGTCGACATGGTTAAGACACTTATATATAGGAAGTACCAGCGGCGTATCCACCACGCTTAACCATGCTGCTAACGTTATGGCACCATTAGAACTTACTACGATCCCATGTAGACACCAAGATAATCCCGTGTGCACCCGTGACTAACTTGTTGTTTGCATGTTTATCGTAACTTATTTAAAGGCGCATAGTAGAGGTAAAAACATATTATATCGTGATATACTATATAGCCTTAGTAATAAGATTTAGTGTGTGAGCCCAGATTAAGTGCGATGACTCGAGAGAGAGAGGGGGGGAGAGAGGGAGAGGGAGAGAGAAAGACGTCGTCGTAGGTTGAAGCGACATCGAACAATAGATCAATTATAAAGCATAAGTACTAACGTCAAAAATCGTACCATTGAGAACGTCGTTATGCGCCTGGTCGGTGTTGATGTCGACGTCTTCTGCAGCTGCTGGTGCTAGCATCTCATGTTGTCGTGGCCCTGTGCGGCAGTTGCTGGTGAGGTGACCGAAACAGTTGCAATTGATGCAGTAGCGGCAGCTGGCTCCGGCCTGGTGGTGATATGTACATTTCGGAAACTAGGGGTGAGTCCCTGTGTAGTTACGCCTTTGGTAAAATGGAACTGCCTGGAGAGGTTCAGGGTTGAGAGGTGCAGTTACGGAGTAGTCGAGGCTCGAGCTCTTTCTCTTGCGGCTAGGCTCGGCGGTGGCTTGCGGCGGTGTGTGTCGTCGTGTCGGATAACTTGATAGTAGCTTGGTTCAGCTTCTTGGTGGGATTCTTGGAGAAAAATCCAGCCAAGACTCGCTTGTCATTGATCTCTACGGCCAGTTGATAGGTTTCTTCGATGGTAGCCGGTCTTGCAGCTTCGACAAAATCGCCCACACACTCAGGCAAAGCACGTATTTACTTTTTGATAGCTTTTTCGGGTGTGTCGACTTGACTTAGGCAAACGATGCTAAGCTGTTTAAACCTTGTTGTGAGGCCGGCGTTGTCGCCTTCGACTTGCTTGATTTTCCAAAACTCATTTTCTAGCTTTTGGACTTCGTGGGGGGGCAATATTCTCTCTTCATGAGCTCTTTCAGTTCTTCCCATGATAACGTGTAAGCTGCATCGTTCCCATGTTTGATGCGCTCGGCTGTCCACCAGTCGAGTGCTCTTGATTGAAATACTCCTGTAGCACATGTGGTATGAAGATGCTCAGGGCACCCACTCTGATGGAGGGTAACCTCGATGGCATCGAACTATTGAAGCATCTGAGATACACTTCGTTCACCTGTGAAGACCATTGGGTTACAGGCCTTGAACTGTTTGTAGGAGAAAGTAGGCTTTGGTGCATCGGACTTAGAGTCTTCCGATGTCTGAGAGTTGCTGAGAGCTTGGACTTGAGAGACGATTTGGGGAATGACCTTGGACATCTCCCTGGCCATGAGCGAGGTGATTCTCTTATCAGTGTTTCTTCTAGCTTGACGTCGCGAGTTGGAAGCGTTCGAAGACATCTAGACAAAGAGATTTGGAATGAGATTCGATCATAATGATTTTGAAATTGCGATGCGATTTAGCGCGTTAAAAACTTGTTATGGTTGATATAGTAACACGTATTTTTGAGATCACATAGGAAAGCACGTAAGTCCTAGATTCTCACGTATTCACATAAGCACATGTAACCATATACTATATATGTATATATTTCGATACGTATATACTTGCAGGTATAGCGCGAGGACGCGGTTAAGAGGGTTATTATGATTTAGTTATGTTGCGAGTATTAGCTCTTGTTTTGGATTGCGATGGCTGTGCGAGTCGTGCGTATAACATAGTAAGACGAAAGCGGTAAAAGCGGTAAGCGAAAAGCGACAAATCGAAAACGTTAAAAGTTTAAAATTCGTTGAAATGTGCGCGAAACATATGAAAATCGATGATGCATAAAATCGACGATTGCAGGCTTAAAGTTAATAGAGTGTCCTGGGTTTTGAGACAGCGACTACCCAAAGTGATTCGATCATTCCATTGAGTTAGACACAAGCTTTGGCCTAATAGGTAAATACTCTCACCACCTGCGGCTAACGACATTACCCTTCCAGTTACTACGCGTCCCAAATCCACGAAATAATCGAGACTTTGGTGAGATTGAAAATCGTTGAGTGGGACGAGTTTTCAAGGTTCAGATTTCACCCCTAACTTGATAACGTCGAATCCTTGATTGTGGTTTTACCTCCTAGACCTATCAGGAGGTTTCCACCGGATAGAATGGGAAATTTCCGTTAAGATGTGGATATCACTCCTAACTTAACGGAGAATCTCGTGCTAATCGGAATACGCAGAGTGACTGATTCGTCGAGAGTTCGCGGTTTTCACACCTAATCTCGTCAAATCGACTCGTTTGTGATGTACGAGTATCTTTGCAGCTTCGTGTGTTGCGTCCAAGTCTTAGGAAAGACTTCGTATAGTATTTTAAGTCCAAAGACAATGTTTTAATCGGATAAGCAAGGAATAAGCACATAGTTTCCTACTATAGACTAGGCAATTTACCTAATTCCCTATAGTTATGGCTCTGATACCAATCTGTCACACCCCAACCGATGACGGAATCATCAGGGCGCGGCACTTAGCGATTCAGATTACTCAAGAGAATCCATAACAATTACTATATGACAATATTTAACAAGGTTCAATTTCCCATAAAACTAAACAAATATTCATACAATAATCCAAACAGATTACATGATTCTTGAACAATAATTTCGAAAACTAGATTTAAAATAGTCTAGACGTGTATCTAAAGAAGCCTGATCTTGATTCATGATAATCCTGCGTTTAACCTGCAATATACGTTAAAATAATGTCAATACAAAAATGTATTGGCGAGCATACAGGTTTTGATGTAATAGCATAATAGAGAAAAACGTTGCGAATTTCCACATACATAAATCATGATTCACGTAACATATAAACTAAAAAAGACAAATTTCACATGCTAAGCTCTCGAAAAGGCTGGTAAGCGCGATGTGTCCTTCCTAACTAGACCCCGTCGGTGTTAGCCAAACTATAGTACCATACTAGCTAAGGTGGAGTTAACGAAAAAGTGTCCTAGTTTACATGTTTCTAGCATCACGTATAAATATGTATAACAGATATTCGCGTGTGATAAATCAGTTTAGCGTGCATTGTGTACTTTGATAGGAACATATGTTACACCCAAAAAGTGCGTTTAAGCAAAAAGAGGTCAAGTATACTTACAGTCGGTGCATTAGAGGTAAGATGGAATCTGATACGGATTGAGGGGAGCGCCGGGATCAGCCTGTAAACGAACATAAGTGCATCAGTCTTCCGAAGTGCTGAAACGGTCAACGTGTAAAGGAGCAGTGGACAAGTTCGGGCGAAGTTGTACCAAATCTCTTGGATTGGTACAAGTTCGGGCGAACTTGTCTGAAATTTACCGGAATGTACAAGTTCGGGCGAACTTGGTACCCCTTTCTTAGGAATGGGTACAAGTTCGGGCGAATTGACTAGAATCTTCTGGGATGTTCAAGTTCGGGCGAACTTGGTACCCTTTCTTAGAAATGGGTACAAGTTCGGGCGAACTTGACAGTTTTCCTTGGAAATGGTGTAAGTACGGGCGAAGTTGGTCATCATCTGGTGACAACTTCGAGCGAACTTGACCTTTTTAGAGTGAACTTGATTGTTTTGGTCCAAAAATCTTGCGTTTTCGCGCCGTTTGCTGAGGAAATCGAGTGTCCATCTCTCCAACCTTGAGCTACTGAGCAAAACATAGGTTGGAGAGGTCTTTTGGAGCGAGTTTTAGCCACTTTGCAGGAACTCGGGCTAATCCGGGCGAACTTGTCGATTCGAATGGGTTAGTCCAGTTCGTGCAAGACGACGATATTGTCCTTGTGCTTCCGGATCTGAGATCTTGCTTGACAACGTCTCGTTTCACTTCATAGTGAACGAAACATACGTCACTTAGTCCGTATTTTGTGTAAAAATCAATGTTCAAAGAGGTTTTGCTCAGATCTAACACTTGGCGAGTCGAAATCATTAACATTTCTAGTTTGGGAAGCCAAGGCTAAGCCCATATACACTCGTTTAGTGTATATCTAAGTGAAAAGAAGAAGTTTTGTAGAAAAAGATGAAGATTTTCATAAACAGGAGAGTTTTGATGAAAACGAAGGTAATCCTTGTGTAAACTCATAGTGAAAACGTTGTAGTTTGCATAAAACGGTTGATTCTTACTTGGAAATCAAAGAAATTGGTTTTGGGAGCTCTGGAGCGAAGTTAGCAGCAAGGGTTGAATGAATGAGGAGCTGGGTATTTATGGGTGAGGAGAAAAAGAGCTGGCCGACATCAAGTTCGGGCGAACTTGTCACAAGTTCGGGCGAACTTGGCACAAGTTCGGGCGAACTTGGCACAAGTTCGGGCGAACTTGGCCAGTTCAGCTTGAACTTGTGCAAGTTCGAGCGAACTTGCTGATTATTAGTGTTACTGATGGCCTGGTCAAGTTCGGGCGAATTTGGGGTACCCAACTTCGGGCGAACTTGGCCTTTTGGCTTAGTTTTGTGCGTTATTTGCACGATAGGTGTTCGTTTGGCGATTCGGTTCGTATTAGATAGTTATGTTAAGTGTTTTAGCGAGGCGTTAAACGAATTAAGCGTTTAAATTAATTTGAATCAAATAAATAAGCGAGATAGTATGGGTCTTAGTTCCCAAGTCTTGCGAGAGTCGCGTTATTGTTTAAGCGAGCAGATAGTCTTGGAAACAACACGCAAAGTTTATAGTTTTCGGTAGTGCGATGCAAGCGTAAGCGTTGTGAGGTGCGATGCAGTGTGCGAAAATAAGCGATGTAGTGTGAAAATATGCGATGTAGCGTAGTAAGCGATATTGATTACATTATGATCCGAATCTCTGGTGCTAGGCGTGCGAAGAGCGGGTTGTTACAAATTTAGTTAAACTACTTTTGGCACATCAGTAGGCTACCTTAATCAACATACCCTTAGGTAAAGAAACTCTGTTATTGAGCAGGTTGATAGTTGTTAGATTGGATGAAACTACTAGAGTGGGAGTTTGAATGTATTGGACTTGTGGTGCAGGGGTTTGAATATACTGGATGGGCATTTGAATAAGTGTTGGGACAAAGTGAGTTGTTGAATGAGTATTTGGGCTCTGGTTACAGTGATGTTGTGGTGTGGTAGGTTGAGGTCTTTGATTTGGATAAGGTATCATCTATGCATAAGTTTGTGTTTAATTCCTACACTTTCTAGCAAAATAACCCAATATGTTACACTCGTGACGTTTTATCTTAGACTTGTCTAAGCCTACTTTGGCTCTTTCATGTAAACCAAAAAAAAAATCTGATCAGTTTTCTTATAAAACTTTTTAATAAGCTAACTGGTAAAAATATCCATGTCCTCTAAACCAACCAACTGAATCAAAATGAGCCAAATCATCAATAATGAAGGATAGATTACCAGACATGTAACTTGTGGAATCATAACACATAGTTAAGGTTTGATGTGATGTAACTGATTTAGAATTCAATTCAATGATTATATCAAAGAAATGATCATAATCCTAAACATTGTTATGTGAAGAAGGTGATTCATAACTCAAGAGTGTTGTGTTACCAAAGGTGTAATGATCAACAACTTTCCATGTATTTAGCAACTTCTTTTTCTGGTTAACTTCCTTTTCAAAGATGAATAGTTTACCATGAAGTTGAGTAAGGGTAAGTTGGTTTGAATTTAGGTGAAATTCTCAACAATATTGCATAGGTGTCCCATTTCTCAAGAAGAGATTATGGAAACCTATTGTTCAGAACATTATTTGAATAGGTTTGTTCAACAAGTTTCAGTTCACCGATTAATGTTGTAAGCCTCTCAAATTGTTGAGTTAGAGATTCTCCTTTAACATCACTGAATGTTTCATAATGTTGAGCAAGGATCTCTATATTGTTTTCAATAGCTTTAGGAGTTCCACCCAAATGCTCTTTAAGATTATCCCATAACTCTTTTGCGGTTGTGTAGTGAAGTAAACCGACATAAATTTCATTTGGAATTGCCATTGCTAACAAAGATAAAATTCCAATTTTGGGAAATCATGCTCATAGTAGTTGAGTTATTTGGGAACCTCTGTTTTCCCATCTTTAACACTAAGGGTCGTCAGGACAAATGGATTGATGGCCAACATCCGGTGTGTTAGTGCAAAAAAATTGAGTCATTCTTCGTTGCCAAATGTTATACTCGTGACAAACAAGGATTCGAGGCTTGGTCAATGACTCAGTGTTGCAAGGAATAAGGATTATGTTAAATCGTCATGATGATTTCCATAAAATTTTGAAAAAAACAGAGTATGGATTTTAAATTTGCTTTATCAAATAACTAAGTGCTAGATACAATTGTAATTTCTCAGACGTGATTCAACAACGAATGGCAATATCAATACTGAGCTAGAACTTTGTTCTAAATCGACGATTAGATCTAATTTAGAGAACTTAGCACTAACACCAATTGTAAGGGTGTGTTTGCTCAAATGCTCAATGAAATAATAATTATAATACTTATCATAATTATGCAATGAAATAATAACTAAAACACAATAATAAGCAAGAAGTAATCAGTGATTCTCATATCATTGAATCTAAGTGTTTACTGACTTGAGCTCCCCCTCAACATGATATCACTTAGAACATTCTCTCAAAATCTAATAACAACTTATATATGTCATGATAGTGCTTATGATCTATTTATACACAGAGAAAGGAGTGTTGTCATCAATTGATATAACAACCTTTAACAATCTGATAACTAAATGATTCTAACTCTTTCAAAACAACCTTTAACAATCTAATAACTAAATGATTCTAACTCTTTCATATAACAATTGATAATTTATAAAACAACTGCTACTATACAAAAGATTGTTATAATAAACAGAGCAACTGTCCTATCTAAACAATTGTAATCAGTGGCAATAGTTTTTCCTTCAACAACAGTTTGTCTTTAATACTCAGTTCTTTGATCTTCAATGCTTTTAGCAAATCAATTGTTATCTTCAATGAATAGTTTGTCTTCATCAGCCGTTATCATTAGTGGGAACAATAGTTCATATATTTTGATTCAAAACTCTATTCTTGTGGATGAGTGAGGGAACAATAGTTTATATACTTTGATTCAAATCTCTATTCTTGTAAATGACTGAGCTAATCAGTTATTTAATTTGGCTCATTGATTATTTTAGGGTTCAACAAAGTAGTGCAGGATGCTAATCTTACTAATCTAATACTAATAAAAGATTCAAATTTATAACACATGACATTCTAGGATTCAAGTTAATGCTACATGGCATTAAGATTTAATTTAGTAATATTATTATTAATTATTATTAATATTAACATTATATCATATTAATTAATATACAATTTATTGATCTAACACAACAACATAAATATGTATTGTTATTATATCATATTAATATATCCAATTTATTAATCTATACATAACTATAGATAAATACATAATACATAAAAATATTTATCTTATATTATTGTAGTATTTTATTTATTTATTTTTATTTTCATATATGACTTAAAGTTTTTATTTTATAATCATTGCAAATCAAACCAAATTAGGTATATACTTGTGGACCTAGATTGTCTAATCTAACCTAATATTTTTTTGTGAATAACTACTACATGTAGGTATCTCTTAACACAACTAACATAAATATGTATTGTTATTATATCATATTAATATATCCAATTTATTAATCTATACATAACTATAGATAAATACATAATACATAAAAATATTTATCGTATATTATTGTAGTATTTTATTAATTTATTTATTTTTATTTTCATATATTACATAAAGTTTTTATTTTTTAATCATTGCGGATCAAACCAAATTAGGTTATATACTTGTGGACCTAGATTGGCTAATCTAACATAATAATTTTTTTGCGAATAACTATTACATGTAGGTATCTCTTAATTTAGCAATATTATTATTTTATTAATAATATATTAGATTAATATCCTATTTTTATTATTAATATATAACATATGTGGTGCCCGATACAAAAAAAATACTTTATTGCAAATATAACTTTGTATTCAACGAATTTATACCGCCACGTCGACAAATCTATAAAAACGAACATGGTATGTAGTTTAACATTTAAACTATTTATATATAATTTATTTTTGTAATTTAATATCAACAATGACTAAGTTAAATCTCAATATTGTAGAAGATATTTATATAGCTCCTTAAGTTCACATTTGACCGGTGATATAAGTTAACAAGGTGGGTTTTACTTGCATTTAAAAAAACCATGAATTAAATAAGTAAAAAGTCAGAAATGCCCTCATTTAACTAACCTTTGTGATAAAGTTAACGGGTTAGATAAAAATGGTAAAAGAATGCAAATATCAGGGACACAGATGAAAACAATTGCTATTGTTATTGTGATTGTTATTATTATTCATTTGTGATTATTATTTTATTACAACCATGAATTATTATTATCTAAGTCATTAGGTTATTGTCTCATATGTTACACGGGTTTACGTAAGATATTGTCGTTATCCAACCCGTATAATACGCGAGTCTATAAGGTAGTTAATAAATATAACCATAAAAAAGTCTTATTAATATTTTATGCCACTTATTAAACGTCACTGCATACTAAAAGTTAGTATATATAACCAGAAAAGTCTTATTAATATTTTTATGCCACTTAATAAACATTACTACATACTAAATATGAAGGTTGATTTGTCATAGTGTAACCGTTCTATGAACAATAGCATAATTTTATATTTTTTAACAATTTTATAATGCTACTATTATAATATTTTTATTATTATAATTACTTTTGAGCATGCTTGTTTTTCGCTTATAAGTTTTTAAATATGATTATTTTTATATAATTTTTAGTTTGCTGTTGCGGCGTGTTTATATTTATCTATGTCTTGATATAAATATTACTCAAAACCGAGTTCTAAATAGTAACGTAGATATAATCAAAGCATAAACATACATCTCATCAAAGTTGTCTCACTCTTTACTTTTTTATTTGATATAATAAGGTGACTACCCTTTCCGTTATTTTTAGTAATACGATAAAATGGGTTATAAAGTTTTGAATATACCATAGTGACATGCTTATTTCTAACGATTCAGTAAAAGTTATATTCAACGAGTCAAATATAGTTGTTTTTTTGTTATTTACCGTGATAAACTAAACGAATACCGTCTAAGAACATTGGTACAACACCCGCATTTGTTTTTTATGGTTTTCTCGACATGGCGGCATAAAATTCGTTGGACAGTGTAGTCTTCGAAATATATATATTTTTTTGTATCGTAAGCTATAGCAAGTTCCAGTATGATAATGATACCCTAACGAACCAAACCAATACGGGTAAAACAACATTAAGACCAGGACCAATATTCGGTGTAAAACACATGGCAATATCCTCTTGAGCATATATTTTTCGATTACTATAGAGTTTCGCACTATTGTACCGATATAACCGAATCCATGCCGAACGACTTGTGATTCCCATTGATTTTTGGCCCAAAAATTGCAAGAAGGCCCAAGTAAAAAGCCCACGAAAAGTGATATAAACCGATCTACCAGGGTTTATCAGAAGGAGAAGGTGCCGCAGCTGTTCCATCGTATATTTCCACCGGAGACTCCGACCTCCTACTGCAGCCATGGTGAGTACATCTTTCTATCTTCTTGATCCAATATTGATATCTGATTAATTCTAGTTATCATTTGTTTGTTGTTCATTTCTGTAGTTTTCGCTATTTCAATTTTACGGTTGATTATGTAGTTATTAGGTGATTACACTGTATTAATTAGCTCTTGCATCCGTACAGTTAATCGCTCGCTGGCTAGATGCATTAATTCAGCATTTTTGGTTCTGAATTGCTGCTTCAAGCTGTCATCGATTGTTTTAGGGCACACTTTTAGCTGTAATTTATGTAATACGAGTTTTAGGGCACACTTTTAGCTTTAATTTATGTAATACGATCGTGTTTGTGTTTATGTTACGTAACAGCATGAATAGTTTTATTGATGTATTTCATGTTTAAGTTAATAGTTGATTAACACTGTTGTGTGCTGTATTGAAGGCTAGAGGTTTGAAGAAACATATGAAGAGGCTCAATGCTCCTAAGCATTGGATGCTTGATAAACTTGGTGGTGCTTTTGTAAGTAACTTTATAACACTTGTTACATGTGATAAGTAAGGGATATTATTCATGGTCCGGTGTTGGGTTGCTTGCGGTTTAAGTGGCCGCTTTACCTTGACGGTTCGGTTTTAGAAAAAAAAAGTTTTATTTTATTTCAAAAGCATGTTTTTGTGTTAAGTTTTTTTTTTAAAATGATAAGGATTGTTTATGAATAAGTTCTAATAGATAACTTTATTTCCAAAATGAAAGATAAAAATGTTTAATGGTAAGTCAAACTTCAAACTGTAAACCATCAAACTTATGAAACCTAATCGTGAACATGGCAAACCAGTCTAGTTTTTGTAAATTTGGCGATTTGGCCAGTTTGGGTGGTTTATGGACACCCCTAATGATTAGTATCTTATGATCTGTATTTATGTTTATCAGGCTCCTAAGCCATCATCTGGACCTCATAAATCAAGGGAATGCTTGCCCTTGATCCTCATCTTGAGGAATAGGTTGAAGTATGCTTTGACTTACCGTGAGGTTCAATCTATTTTGATGCAACGACATGTGCTTGTTGATAACAAGGTCAGGACTGACAAGACTTACCCTGCGGGTTTCATGGGTGAGCACACTCATTGTTATGTTTTTTTGGTGGGTTGTTTAGAATGCATTATGTTTTACATCTTGTATCTATGGTTTAATATATGTTTTTTGTTCATCAGATGTCGTCTCAATTCCGAAGACCAATGAAAGTTTCCGACTTTTATATGATACAAAGGGCAGGTTCAGGCTTCACTCTATCAGGGATGAGGAATCAAAGGTTAGTTGGTGTTTTTGATGTAACATTAATCCTTTAATCTTAGTTGTTTAAACTTTAAATTAGGTATACAAAAATTAATTTGTGTATACATGTTTGTCAAGCATAGCTTTACTTCTGTGTTGGATCTTCATTAAGTTAATAGCTAGAAGGGATAATATATACGTAGACCTTTTAAGTATTCAGATGTTTTTTAAAGCAAGCTGGGCAAATGTTTTTTGAAATAACTTGTGAAACGACATAGTTGTGTAATTGGTTAAAGCTTACATTACACTCAGGAGTGACAAAAGCTTTAAACTTTACACACATTTTGTATTTTTAAAGTATGTTGCATGTTCATTCCATAAATGAAACAAATTTATACTTCTGATATTTTCTAGTTGTCTTATTATTTGTTTGGTCTTGGTCAAAATTTTAATGTTGCCTTTTTTGTGCAGTTCAAGTTGTGCAAAGTTAGGTCTGTTCAATTTGGTTCAAAGGGGATTCCATACATCAACACTTATGACGGCCGGACAATTCGCTACCCAGATCCACTCATCAAAGCTAACGACACCATAAAACTCGACTTGGAGTCGAACAAGATTGTTGATTTCATCAAGTTTGATGTTGGGAATGTAGTCATGGTGACAGGTGGACGCAACACTGGTCGTGTTGGAATCCTTAAAAACAGAGAAAAACATAAGGGCAGCTTTGAGACCGTTCACATTCAAGATGCCACTGGGCACGAGTTTGCCACCCGTTTGGGAAATGTGTTCACTCTAGGAAAAGGTTCAAAGCCTTGGGTATCACTCCCCAAGGGTAAGGGTATCAAGTTGACAATCATTGAGGAGGCTAGAAAAAGGCAAGCTGCACAAGCCGCCACTGCATAGGTTTGATTTGGTATTGCTTTTCTACAAGCGTGTTCTAGGAGACTTATGTTTTAATTTGGGTACAATTTTCAATTTTGAGACCTTGGATATGCATTTTAAAGTTGGTTTGATTACAAACTGGAGACTTTTCTTGAAATTTAGAATTTGGTTATGTAGAACACTTTATACAATTAAGATGTTATGTAAGGCATATCTAGTTATGCTGTTGATGGAGCCCGGGCTTGAATTGACCAAGCTGGATATGAAGTTCTTAGGTTGACCTTGAACTGAGCGCAAGACCTGACCATTTTAGGTTAAGTTTAAATGGAGCCTACATTAGTAAATTGCTGCTAGTGTCAAAGCTGATGAAATAATTTAGTTCTTAGGTGAGATATGTTTAGTGATCTAAATGCTTGTATGATGCAGTAAACGAAATTAAAAATCGGTTTAATGGTTTAAATGCTTGTGGGGTTGGTAACCAATTAAACAAATAAGTTTCGCCTAGTGTTTACCTGTGGTGATGGTGAATAAAAGGTGTAGTAGACTAGAGGTTGAATCAGTGGGTGTCGAAGGTGAAAAAAAGGTGTGCACTGGAAGTTGAATCACTGGGTGGATAATAATTTTTCTTTTCTTGTTTGCTCGTTAAATTTTTTTTAAAAACAGTATTTTCATTTAACAAAAAGCTTTTATGTATGTCGAGAAATGACCAGTAAAGACATAAGATATATGTTATCACAACCAAGCTTCAAAATATAAATTAATGTTGTATATATTTGATATTGAGCAGTAGTAAATACGTGTTGAATGGGGACTTAAGGATAGCTTCATTTGGGCATAAATGTTTTGTTAAAAAATAAGGTGTTTCGGCTTCTTATCGTAATGTTTTGTTAACTCACGTAACCTATTCTCACCCCAGAAAATGGTCCTAGGAGATTCCCTTCTTGCAATGAGACTAGAGATGGGCATAATCGGGTTTTCTTAGTATCCGGAACCGGTTCCAAACCGAACCCGGTTTCATTTGGTTGACAATGGAATCGGGTTTGATGTAGAACCGGGTCCGGTTCCTACCCGGGTTTACACAACAGAATCTGGAACCGTTTAGAACCGTGTACAGTACGAACCGGGTACGGGTACTGTGTGGAACCGGTTATGGGTACAATGGGAAACCGGTCATGTAGAGATGTTTATTATGTTTAATTTTTACTAATGTTTAGTGAGTCTAGTAAATTTAATGTTTTTTTTATTCATTGATAATAAATTAGTTACATTAAAAACATTAATAATAACTAATTATTAGGAACCGGGACCGGGTATGGGTGGAACCGGGTACATTAGGAACCGGGTACGGTTTGGAACCGGGTACGACCCGGTTAAAATTAAAAAAATGTGGAACCGGGTAGGAACTATCGGGTATTTTGAA
The DNA here is from genome assembly GCA_947069175.1 of Scalesia atractyloides. NCBI lineage: Eukaryota > Viridiplantae > Streptophyta > Magnoliopsida > Asterales > Asteraceae > Scalesia > Scalesia atractyloides. The sequence continues at coordinate 32,383,369 of CAMTDV010000005.1, forward strand.
CCCGGAACCGGTTCTACTTTATGTCGAGTAGGAACTGAAACCGGGTCCAGTTCGGTTCTACCGGATCAGGTTTGGAACCAGTTATTATGCCCATCTCTAAATGAGACCAACGGTACTTCACTGTCTAAACGGTGAAGAGACTCCCAACATCATTTTAATATTCTATTACCCACATTTAGCCAAATCGTTGGAGCAATATTTGGTGACATACGAAGTTTTTTTTTGCATAATAGTGCTCTTTTGGAAAAACTTTTCACAAATAATGTCATGCTCAAAAAAATTTCACAAGTAATGTCGCGACTTTTGAGGAGTAGGGTGTGACAGGGATTCAGGGAATGTAAGCTTTAATCATTGGTTTTAAATAAAGTTCTTACAGGTTTCCATTCAAAATGGCGATACATCTCCACTAACAATGGCGATTTCTGGTAAAGTTGGTACACATGCCATGTTCCCTTTGTATAAGTGAGTTCTTCTCAGATTAAGATACACTCACTTGGAGGGAAAAAATAATTTTGCAATCCAAACCTGCTAAGGTGCAAAGGAACCTGCAATTTTAAAGCTCAGAAACACATCATTTGAAACAAGACAATCTCGGTGTCTTAGGTTTTTTCCTACCATTTCAAAAAATAACTCCTGATACTTTGTTATTTACGTGTATATATAACTCATTCAAAAAATAAAAGTCCAAAGACGTGCAACATAAATTAACATAAATCGTCATTTGCATTGGAGTGTACCAGAAAGTAGGGATAAGCTCGTTATTGACCGGTACCGAAAGCCTCCCAAAGTGGGTACCAGGGGCGGATCTACAGTCTGGAAGGGGGTTCCCAGGAACCCGTTCGATTTGTAAGTTATAGTGTTACGTTATATAAAAACATCTGAAGGAACCTTTTAATATTTTGAAAGGGAATCTTGTGATCAAATGCATAAAGTAGCATACTGGTAAGGCACCACTTGTTTCAAGTGTAAGTCCCTAGTTCGACTCGGCTTATGCTCTTTTTGCCCCCATTTTTGCGTTTTTCTCTTTTAAAAAAAATTAATAAAACTCAAAAGTTAATTAGGCCCCCTTTCACTTCATACGGAACCCAGAAGTCGGTCATCTCCAGCCCATTGCCCGCCACCCACCACTCCAGCCTCCACACTCAGGTTCGTTTAATTGTTTAAACCTTATAAGTTTTTTTATTTTAACTTTAATTGTTTAAACCTTATAAGTTTTTTTATTTTAACTTTCAATTGTTGATTTACATGTTTGTTTACGTATTCAGTTTAATTTCTAGGTAATCAGTTGTTGATTTTAACATTCAATTTGTTTAGACATTCAATTTAATTTATAGGTAATCAATTCTCTAAAGGTTTTTTGATTTTTAACATTCATATGGTGTATGCAATTCTCTATTTTTAACATTCTTATGTTGTAATGGCGGCTGAAGAACTTATTGAAATCAAATTTAGGTTAGCCAATGGCGCTGATATTGGTCCCAGCAAATACACTTCTGTCACCAGTCACAACTGTTGGATCTTTGAAAGAAAATATTACTTCACAATGGCCCAAAAGGTTAATTGAATATCAAGATTCTTTATTTGTGTGAGATGTTTTTTGTTTTTGTTTTGGGATTTTACTATACAATTTGCAACGGTGTGGTGGTCCATTAACAAAGATAAAAACCCTTAAACACTTTAGAAAAGGGAAGTCTTGGGTTCAACCCACAAACAACAAGAATAAAAGTAATCTAATATCCTACAACATTATGTTATTATAAGAAGGTTTGAAGGGTGTTTATGTCATTTCACTAGAAACCTTAAAGTTTATGTTCATTTTTTTTAGCTATTACCAACGACTTGAAGCTCATAAACGCAGGAAAGATATTGGAAAACAACAAAATTCTTGCGAAATCAAGATCTCCGGTCAGTGAAATCCCCGGAGGCGCCATCACTAAGCTTGTTGCAGGTATTTTTTATTCGTAAAGATCATCTTATTTATATTTCGTGTTTTTAAATTTATCATAACGAAATTATTGTATCGTTTTTTTATTAAGCGATAAACCTTATCCGACCCGAACCGTCGAACCGATCCGTATTTTTTATGTTCGGGCAATGAAACATTAAAAAGTGCACCCCTTGGAAAAAAAAAATTCTGGATCCGCCACTGGTGGGTACCGGAACCGAATATACCCGGTACCGGAACGGTACCAGTATTTGAGGGTAAAAAACCGGTAAATACCGGTACCGTATCGGACCGGTACCGAAAATGTCAAAAGTCGGTACCGAATCGGTACTGAAAATGTACCCCGTTCGGTAAATTCGATACCGGGTACTATTTGCCCATCCCTACCAGAAAGTCATCATTCTAAATGGAGTGTGTACATGGCATGTGTACTAGACTTTACTAGAAATTGCCATTTTGAATGGAAACATGTAATAACTTTACGTGAAACCAATGATTAAAGCTTACATTCCGTGAATATTCCCTGCCATACCCTATTTCTCCTCAAAAGTCACCACTTGGAATAGAGATGGCATTACTTGTGAAATTTTTTTGAGCATGATATTATTTGTTAAAAGTTTTTCCAAAAGAGCAGTATTTCTGAAAAAAACTCTGACATATGTGGGTTGCGCTTTTAAACAATTTGGTCGCATACCTTTCCCGTTTCTCCTGTAAAGTGCTCAATGAGATATTCTGGCCTCTCCTACATTTGTAACTTGGTTTTGGTAAATCAGCCCCTATCTAGCCACTCTTCACTCGTCCCACATTTTCAAGACTACTCTCCGTCACCTACTACTGAAGTAAAGTAAGTCATTAAAATCCAATGACATACGTAATGTGGATATCTGATATAAATGGTCTAACTTGTTACAGACAGAGTTGTATAACCTGTTTACATTTCAAGATGTATTATAACTATAAGGGTTTCGTTAATTCAGTTTCATGAAAGAGAAAGTCTAGAAGCTGAAGGAGACTTAGAACTAGTGGGACACGTGGAAATCATTTAAATTCCAAGTCATATCGTACCTCTTTCATTAGACACTTTGTTTGATATTCCTTCCTTGTAGGTTTTGATACACGATTAATGATGTGATAAGAGTTACTTTCACTGTTAAGTTTTGTATCAATCAATCACGTTAATCCCATTAGGTCGTGGTGTGTCATGTTCGGTCACCATGTTGAAATAAACAATCAATGGTAAAAATACTTATGATGATTATGGTACTTGTTGGAAATTTAGTGAAAATAGCATTTTTCACAAATATAGGAAATGGACATTCTATAATTTTGGACGATAAATAAATATTATAAACTGAGGTTTATATGAATATTTATTTCTGGGTTTGTGTTCTATGTTGGAAGAACTTCGCAACGAACTAAACCACGTCCAAAACGGAGCTAAGATGAATGAGATATCGATGCTCAAAGTTTGGTGTTTGAAACATTAAATGCTGAAATAATGGGAAAGTAGCATCTTGTCCCACATAGGAGGAGTGATGAAACTTAAATGGGTATTTAAGTGGGAACACTCCCTCCTTATTGTTTCATGGAAGCACACACTAAGTGTACTCGCGAACCGCAACCTAACTCGCACACACGTGTGCGTGGCGTGGGCGATGGGCGCGATGTGGCGCTTTGATAGCGCACTTCGCACGCTCGCAACGCCGCGAGCCGCTTGAGAGCCGCCTTTGTATTTTTGACCGCGCGCGTGGCTCAGCAAAGGCTGCAAGGACCAGGTGGCGCAGACCCTGGAGGGCAACGTGGCAAGGGGCGCGCAGGTACACAGGTAGTGGCGCATGGTGCAGGCAGTCCAGGCTGTGCGCGCAGATGCCTGACGCGCGCGCGCGCAGCGCACGAAGTGAACCAGTATGGTACTCGCGAACCGCAACCTAACTCGCACACACGTGTGCGTGGCGTGGGCGATGGGCGCGATGTGGCGCTTTGATAGCGCACTTCGCACGCTCGCAACGCCGCGAGCCGCTTGAGAGCCGCCTTTGTATTTTTGACCGCGCGCGTGGCTCAGCAAAGGCTGCAAGGACCAGGTGGCGCAGACCCTGGAGGGCAACGTGGCAAGGGGCGCGCAGGTACACAGGTAGTGGCGCATGGTGCAGGCAGTCCAGGCTGTGCGCGCAGATGCCTGACGCGCGCGCGCGCGCAGCGCACGAAGTGAACCAGTATGGTGCGACTGTGTGGCGTGACCAGATGGGTTCTCTGGTGATGTGGCGTGCGCGCGCAAGGGCGGCGCACCAGTAGGCTCACGCAAGGATGTGAGCCGTACTGGCGCACGCGCAATAGGACTGTGGAGCAAGGATGCTCGCACAGGGATGTGAGCCACACTGGCGCGAGCACCAGCAGGCTGGCGTATATAAGTGCGGCGCGCGCGACCTGCTGCTTCTAGAGTTAATGACAGATCAGTTACACTTCAGCAGTTGAAACAGACGAGTCAAGGGTCTTGACCAGGAATGTAACTGACGAATTAAAGTGTATTAAAGACGTTTAGTGCAATTTAATTCGTTGAGTTAACTCCTTTTTGACTGTTTCAACTCAGATGCACTATAAATAGAGCATCACCTCAACACCAGAGATACACGGAATCACCAACGAACTCTCTACTCGAAATTCTTTTTCTTCTTTCTTGCAGCAAGGTACACCTTCAGATTGCGTCATCTCCGGCAGTGCAACTACTTAGGCTGTTGTATCCTGGAAACAAACGAGTTCTCCTGGGAGACTCGAAATTTGTTTTAAGGGACCTGTGTCTAACACGATCCTCAGCCAAGAACTTTAATTTTGTTGAATTTTTGTTCTTGTATTTTCTTTATTTCAGTTGTAATCCTTACTGTAATTTACTGATTTCTTTATTTTTCCGTTTGTGTAATTCAGTTAAATAAAGTTTTATTTATTTTACGCGAACGGTTCCTACAATCTTAAAACTAATTTTTTTAAAACACGTTTGTGTAGAATCAAAATCATTCTGTTTTGGCAGTTTGTGTTTTTAAAAACATATTTTTTTTCCGGTTTTCATCTTCAAATGAGCGACTTTGGTTGAAAACCATTTCAGATTACTTCAATTCGTTCATAACAAAAGTTATAAAAACTTTCTGTTTTGATCTTCAAAGTTGGACTTAGAAGCCAAACAGTTAGTGTGCGCTAAAATTATAAGAATTTTTCTGTTTTGGTCTTCAAAGTTGGACTTAGAAGCCAAACAGTAAATTCGTGGTAATTTAAAATTAAGAGTTTACTTCTGTTTGTAGTTGGTTAAAACAGAATTTCGGACTAAATTTTAAATTTTTATTATTCAGAATGTCGACTGAAAATAATACCAACGTGAACACAAATGTTAACAACCTTGTCGTTGGAACCTCTGCCAACACTGTGGGAGCGTCCACAGTGGCAAACCATGCTGAACGACCTGAGAAGTTCTCGGGTCTCCACTTCAAAAGGTGGCAACAGAAGATGTTCTTCTACTTGACCACCATGAACCTTGCGAGGTTTTTGACTGAAACCGCTCCCCAACCTGCGGAAGGGGAGACCGACGCTCAAGCTCAGTGTGCGGTTGATGCTTGGAAGCATACGGATTTCATATGTCGAGGCTATGTGCTTAATGGCCTTTCGGAATCATTGTATAATGTGTACTACAATGTCAAGACTTCCAAAGAATTATGGGATCTCTTGGACAAAAAGTACAAAACGGAGGATGCGGGAACAAAGAAATTTGTTGTCGCCCGTTTCTTGGACTATAAAATGGTCGATAACAAGACTGTTATGAACCAAGTCCAAGAGTCGCAGATTATACTTCATGACTTCCACGCTGAGGGCATGGTGCTTAGCGAGACATTTCAAGTGGCAGCAATAATTGAAAAATTGCCTCCTTCGTGGGTAGAATTCAAAAACTACCTAAAGCATAAGCGAAAGGAAATGACGATGGAGGAACTTGTGGTCCGTCTTCGAATCGAAAAGGACAACAAGGTCGCTCTAAAAGGTACCATTGCGCAAGCTGCGGCTAAAGCAAACATGGTGGAAGTTGGGGATTCCTCCAAAGGCAAAAGGGGTAAACTAACGAAAAAGGACAAGGGGAAAGCAAAAGTTAACAACCTTGGAACAAGAAAGGGGGCTGTGAAAAAGAAGTCTGCCTCTTTCCAAGGTACTTGTTACAATTGTAATGAGACGGGGCATCGTTCAAACGAATGCAAGAAACCGAAGCGTGAGCGTGCGCATATGGTTGATGAGGATGGTATGCCTCTAATTGCAATGATAACCGAGGAAGCGGCTATGATTGAAGAAGTCAACGTGGTGGGCGCCAACCCATCAGGATGGTTCATTGACACGGGAGCAACCCGCCATGTTTGTGGAGACAAGCCGTTGTTCTCAACATTCAAGGAAGCAACGGGTGAAGAAAAGCTTTATATGGGAAATAAAGCTACCGCCGACATCAAGGGTGAAGGCACAGTGATCTTGAAGATGACTTCTGGAAAGGAGCTCACGTTGAGCAAAGTCCTCTATGTCCCGGATATACGAAAGAATCTCGTATCGGGTTGGATGCTCAACAAGTTTGGTTTTCGTCTAGTGTTTGAATCGGAGAAATTTGTTTTATCTAGACGTGGAATATATGTTGGAAAGGGCTATGCCCTTAATGGAATGTTCAAAATGAATGTAACGCTGGTTAACACCAAGAAAAACATGAATGAAATTTCTACTTCTACTTACATGATTGAGTCTTCAAATGTTTGGCATGGTAGATTAGGACATGTAAATTTTAATTCATTACGACGTTTAATTAAATTAAATTCGATACCAACATTCCATATTGATTCCAATTACAAATGCGAAACATGTGTAGAATCCAAACTTACAAGATCATCGTTTAAATCGGTTGAAAGAATAACTGAACCCCTTGATTTAACTCATACCGATGTGTGTGATTTAAAAGCGGTTCCCACACGTGGAGGAAATAAGTACTTTATCACGTTTATTGATGATTGCACTAAATATTGCTATGTATATTTACTTAAAAGTAAAGATGAAGCAATAGAAAATTTTATCTTGTACAAAAACGAAGTTGAGAATCAACTTAAAAAGAAGATAAAAGCGGTTAGAAGCGACCGAGGAGGTGAATATGTTGCACCATTTGCGGATTAATGCGCAAAAAGTGGCATTGTACATGAGTGTACACCTCCTTATTCTCCACAATCAAATGGCATAGCGGAACGAAAGAACCCGCACATTAAAAGAAACGATGAATGCCATGTTGATTAGTTCGGGTGTGAACAAATGTGGGGGGACGCGATTCTATCAGCGAATTATCTTTTGAACAAGATACCACTTAAAAAATAGGGACGAAACTCCATATGAGTTATGGAGAAAAAGGAAGCCTTCGTACAAATACTTGAAAGTGTGGGGGAGCCTAGCAAAGGTGATTGTATCACCTCCTAAGACTCTTAGGATAGGACCCAAAACTGTTGATTGTGTATTCATAGGATATGCACATCAAAGTAGTGCACATCGTTTTCTTGTACATGAGTCCAAGAATCCTGATGTCCACATAACCACTATCATGGAGGCAAATCCTAACATCGTCTCATATTTTGAAAATGTGTTTCCTATGCTAGGAGAACCACATGAAACTTCACCAACAACGGTTGATGAAGCAGGTCCAAGTTCATCCACATGGCTAGATGAAAGACATGAACGACCAGAGGTCGACGAGGGTGAACTTAGACGAAGTAAACGGCCAAGGGTTGCAAAATCCTTTGGGCCAAACTTCATGAGCTATATGGTTGAGGTGAACCCAATACCTATTGCGAAGCGATTACTTCCGCGGAAGGACCTCAATGGAAAGAAGCAATTAAGAACGAAATTGATTCTATATTGCAAAATCATACTTGGGAGTTAGTAGATCTTCCACCTGGTTGTAAACCACTTGGATATCGTTGGATATTCAAAAGGAAGATGAAAGCTGATGGAGGTATTGATAAATACAAGGCAAGGCTAGTAATAAAAGGGTTTAGACAAAAACAAGGTCTAGATTACTTTGATACTTACTCACTTGTGACACGAATAACCTCCACAAGATTGGTTCTTGCAATTGCGGCTTTAAGAAATTTGGAAGTTCACCAAATGGATGTAAAAACCGCATTTCTAAATGGCGATTTAGAAGAAGAGATTTACATGGAACAACCCGAGGGTTTTTCCGGCCCAGGAAAAGAGGGCAAAGTATGTAAATTGGTCAAGTCTTTGTACGGCTTGAAGCAAGCTCCAAAACAATGGCACCAAAAGTTTGATCATGTCATGATTGACAATGGTTTCAAAATAAATGAGTGCGACAAATGTGTTTACTATAAAGACACACCAAGAGGTTACGTGATTTTATGTCATTATGTGGATGATATGCTTATCATTGGGAGTAACGATCATATGGTCAACTCAACTAAAGACATGTTGATAGCGAGGTTTGACATGAAAGACATGGGCTTAGCGGATGTGATTCTTGGTGTAAAAATCACTAGAACGAAAGATGGTCTTATCTTAACTCAAACTCACCACGTGGACAAGATCCTTGGAAAATTCAATTCGGAAGATACGAGTATAGCTCGAACTCCAATTGATAATACTCAACGTCTAAGGAAAAATAGAGGCGAAGGAGTTTCTCAGTTAGAGTACTCAAGGATCATTGGTAGTCTCATATATCTAATCACATGTACTAGACCCGACTTAGCATATGCAGTAAGCAGGCTAAGTAGATACACTAGTAATCCAAATGATGATCATTGGAAAGCTATCACACGGGTGCTAAGATACATAAGATACACGAGAGATTACGGATTACATTATACCCGTCATCCAGCAGTGATCGAAGGATACACTGATTCGAACTGGATTTCAGATATAAAGGATCATAGATCGACAAGTGGATATGTGTTTACACTTGCAGGAGCAGCTATAGAATGGAAGTCGTCCAAGCAAACGGTTATAGCTAGATCCACGATGGAATCCGAATTCGTCGCTTTAAATAAAAGCGGTGAAGAGGCGGAGTGGATACGTCAATTTGTGGAAGATATTCCAAGATGGCCAAAGCCTTTGACGGCGATCTGCATACATTGTGACAATACATCAGCGCTTGTGAGAGCACAAAGCTCAATGTACAATGGCAGATCAAGGCACATTCGACGTAGACACAACACGGTACGTCAACTAATCTCAACGGGCATTATCTTAGTTGACTATGTGAAGTCAAAAGAGAATATTGCAGACCCGTTAATGAAAGACTTAAGCAAAGATTTAGTTTATACGACGTCAAGAGGAATGGGACTAAAGCCCATGGATGAAGGGAATATGAGGGAAACCTAACCTAGTTGACTGGAGATCCCAAGATCTAGGTTCAATAGGCAAACTTAATCATGAACCCAAAGGGAGTCACTGTGGGGGGTGCCCCAAAGGTTCATAAAGGGAATCACTGTGGGGGGTGCCCCAAAGGTTCATAAAGGGAGTTATATACTTCCTAGTCCATTCCAATCAGTGAAATGAAGTAAGGTTAAGCATGTTGAGGTTAAGGATTTGAGGAAATCAAATTAACCATGATGCTTTTAATGATTCGAGGAATCACCTATGTTAGAGAGAAGTGGGGTCGCTTCCAATGGTTTTGTGGGGACGCGCAAATTCTAGAGCTCTCGCAGAACCAGGAAAGTGTTTCATGACCATGAACGGACACAACCATGAGGAGATGACAAAACTAGGGAGAGTATTGTGTGAATGTATATTGTCGCCTACATAAATGGGGGATTGTTCAAAGACACCGTGTCTACAAGACCCTAGGAGGCTAAGTATGCGTCACAAAAGAGGGTTCAAAGGTTACGCCTACCTATCTTGCAATACATAAGTGTTGAATTTGTATCGTTGAAACTTGAAAGGGAAAAGATCGATTTCCATTCATGTTGGCGATTGTTGGAAATTTAGTGAAAATATCATTTTTTCACAAATATAGGAAATGGACATTTCCTAATTTTGGACGATAAATAAATATTATAAACTGAGGTTTATATGGATATTTATTTCCGGGTTTGTGTTCTATGTTGGAAGAGCTTCGCAACGAACTAAACCACGTCCAAAACGGAGCTAAGATGAATGAGATATCGATGCTCAAAGTTTGGTGTTTGAAACATTAAATGCTGAAATAATGGGAAAGTAGCATCTTGTCCCACATAGGAGGAGTGATGAAACTTAAATGGGTATTTAAGTAGGAACACTCCCTCCTTATTGTTTCATGGAAGCACACACTAAGTGTACTCGCGAACCGCACCCTAACTCGCACTCGCACATGCGCGCGCGCGTGGCGTGGGCGATGGGCGCAATATGGCGCTTTGATGGCGCACTTTGCACGCTCGCAACATCGCGAGCCGCTTGAGAGCCGCCTTTGTATTTTTTACTGCGCGCGCGTGGGACTGTGTGGCATGACCAGATGGGTTCTCTGGTGAGGTGGCGTGCGCGCGCAAGGGCTGGCGCACCAGTAGGCTCGCGCAAGGATGTGAGCCGTACTGGCGCACGCACAATAGGACTGTGGAGCAAGGATGCTCGCGCAAGGGGTTACGCACCAGTAAGCTCGCGCTGGATGTGAGCCACACTGGCGCGAGCACCAGCAGGCTGACGTATGGAGGCGCACGCGCGACCTGCTGCTTCCAGAGTTAATGACAGATCAGTTACACTTCAGAAATTGAAACAGACGAGTCAAGGGTCTTGACCAGGAATGTAACTGACGAATTAAAGTGCATTAAAGACGTTTAATGCAATTTAATTCGTTGAGTTAACTTCTATTTGACTGTTTCAACTCAGATGCACTATAAATAGAGCATCACATCAACACCAGAGATACACGGAATCACCAACGAACTCTCTACTCGAAATTCTTCTTCTTCTTCTTTCTTGCAGCAAAGTACACCTTCAGGTTGCGTCATCTCCGGCAATGCAACTGCTTATGCTGTTGTATCCTGGAAACAAACGAGTTCTCCTGGGAGACTTGGAATTTGTTTTAAAGGACCCGTGTCTAACACGATCCTTAGCCAAGAACTTTAATTTTGTTGTATTTTTGTTCTTGTATTTTCTTTATTTCAGTTGTAATCCGTACTGTAATTTACTGATTTCTTTATTTTTCCGTTTGTGTAATTCAATTAAATAAAGTTTTATTTATTTTCGCGAACGGTTCTACAGTACTAATAATAAACTGTTAAAATCATATCAAACTTAATTTACTTTACATAATTTGTGCTGTCTTCAATCGAAACAGATAATATATTATATAAATAAGTTTCTTCAAAAATATTTTTTCAAACCAAATGATTATATGTACACATAGTTTAATACAAATGATTACGCTACATAATTACTGTGACAAAGTATTTTATGTACTAGTCTTCAAACGGGGACACCGATGCTATCATTAGTATAGTATCCCGATGTAATGAATTTCGCCTCATTTGAAGGATTAGTTGGCATTCAAAAAAGAAAATAATATAGTAGCCACAATTAATGCCTAAAATCCGACAAATTGACCATATCAATATAGTAACCACAAATGCCCTCTAGGGCTTTTCGTTTCCCACAAACGATATTGTTAGGGAAAATCGAAATTGCTTGGAAAAATCTGAAGTCGTGTAATCACTTTCAGATCAAACAATTGGAGTGACTACCAATATTTGATCGGATAAAATCAGAATTGATTCTAGATTTCTGCATGAATTTTGATTGAGAGTGAAAAATTCGTCCAACGTTTTTTCAATGTTTTGAGAGTGTATTCAGTTTTTCACAACTGCTTGCAGTTTTTATTTTGAACAAAACATCTTTAGTCCCTTAAGTTCCAAAAGTGCATATTTAACCCGAAATTGAATTTCTGGTGCAGCTCGACCCAGCCAAGGGCTCTGCCCCTTGGACCCCGCTTCTCTCGGGGGGGCTGCCCCCGAACCCCCGTTAGTCCCGATGACATTCAAATAAGCGTGCACTCTTATTTGAATGTCACACGCAATCTCAAATTACACTAAAATATCCAACATGAGATTAATGTTATCACTGTTAAATCAACTTCGTCTTCCACTGATAACCAAACTGTTCCATTGATGGCATGTATTTCCTCTTTCAAATCAAAAGTGACCTGACCAACAAAAAAACACAGAAAGAAAAATAAAGAAAACGATGACACAAAATAATATAAAAAAACAGAAATTCAATTTAAGTTTCTACACATCTATTCCTGCTGTTTTAGATCTCATGTTAAAAACTCTTACGTTTCTAATAGTCTTTTTATGAGTAGATGCGGTTTTGGTTTTGCAGTTGGAAAGAAGCATCTCTATCTTGTGGGATATAGGTAAGGCTTGAATACAACTTCCACCCCACTACAATAGCTTTGCTATTAGTGGGATTGTATTAAGTATTTTTTTTATACACAAGTAGGTTGGCATGCATGATGCATTAGCAGTTACAAAACTGAAAATGCTTGGTCATTCTTTTCCTTGTGTGGTTCGAAATGTCATGGGAGCATGACAAAACGGACGGGTCTTCTATACAAAGTATCAATTAGTTCGGGTGTCACGACTCAGCTTGTAATGAGTAGTAGTTATAGAAAGCAAGTATGAATATGGGTTTTTAAATAAGCAAGTTTTAAAAGAAAGCCGGATCTGAAGGACCCATATTAAATTTCTTTTACCCAACTCAACCAACTTTTTTGAAAAACAGGTCATGACTGAAACTATGTATCATTCTGTCTGTCAGTCATATATGTCACCAATAAATTCAGAATGGTGTAAGGAGTCTCCATGTTTTGTAGTGAATCTGAGAGCATAAATCTGAATTGTCAGGAAAGTATTGATTGTTTTAAAGGATTGTTTAAGGGTCGTATTATTGCACACCTTATTCTTTAAATCGACATCTTCAATACGGGTCGTATTACTTTTTCAATTTCCAATAAAGACTGATGTGTCAGATTTTGTCTATTTGACTAGACCTAGTATAGGCCTATACGGGTCGTATAGACTCCCTGATATATCAATCAACCCCTTGTTTTTTAAGAATTCAGGGGGTCTATAGGGGTCGTATTGGCCTATACGGGTCGTATTGCTTATAGTTTTTTTTACAAATTTTTTTATACATTTGTTTATGGTTTTAACAAAGTTTTCTAAAAAATATTTATTTTTTTCAAATAAAAATTTCCTTAATTTTTTTAAGATTACCATCTCTTAGTGCCTTTTCTCTTTAATCTATTAGAATGAGATTGATGTTTGTAAGGTTTAATTACCTCGTGAATGTCTACGGAAACGGTGGCTATAGGAACGGTGGTTACGGAAGCTATCGACGCAGGGATGGGTAATAGTGAACACATACCGACTGCAAAGAACAATGATGAAGCAAGAACAAAGTCTGTTAAGAATTTAACCTTTAAGAACACATGGTGTGGGCATAGATATACAAACTAACAAAACCATAACATGTATATATTTTACTGTTTACGCATATATCATATTCACCTATGCACAATGATAATCATGACTCCAAGGTAACTTGGGAGTATAACGTTACAGAAGCTATCAACGCAGGGATGAGTAATACCGAACACATACCAATTACAAAGTTACTAGTTAATGATAGATTGCATTTAATGCTGAGATTTATAAGATAATAGTGAAAATGGAACGTTAGCGCAAGAATCAATGAAAAAGCCTCATAATTAATTAATTATACGATCCGTATTAACCCACTATACGACCTATACGCAAGAATCAATGCAAATCCCATTTTTGCCGTCGTATCAGGAAGCAGATTAATTGTCATATGAATGTAATAAAACGGAACATAATCCCAGATTGTCTAAAAATGGGATTTGTTTCAAAGTAAAAATACTGCTGACGTCGGTATGTCAAAGTTAATTTTAAGATTCACCCTGTGTGAGCATTGGAAAGCCTAATAAACAGTCTTGCAATTACTTCTTAATAGATTAAACAAGGATCGTTCTAATGGATTAAGAGAAAAGGCACTAAGAGATGGTTTACAAATGCATATCCAACATTCAAATGATGCTCCATACGTGTAGTTATTCGGAATGTTTCGAATCATCATAGAAGACGTGTCGGGTTCTTCTGCTAGTGGATTTTAAGAGTTAGAATACCCTGAATTCGAGTTCATTAAGAAGTAATGGTTGCTGACTAATTGCAAGACTGTTTGTCGGGCTTCCAATGCTCACACAGGGTGATAAACAACGCTGATCTAGAATTGGAGAAACTTGGTGGTTTCTGGACCCATTCCCGCGTTGATAGCTTCCATAACCAATTTGGGTCGTATACTAGGTTAATACTTAATACGGTTGTATGGACCCCTTGAATTCTCAAAAAAACAAAGGGTTAATTGATAAATCAAGCGGTCTATACGGATCGTATAGGCCTATATGGTTGTATAGACCCCCTGATTTATCAATTAACCCCTTGCTTTTTTTCAGAATTCAGGGGGTCTATACGGATCGTATAGTCCTATACAGTCGTATAGACCCCTTGATTTGTCAGTTAACCCCTTGTATTTTTGAGAATTCAGGGGGGTTAATACGTATCGTATATGCCTACACGAGTCGTATTAACCTACTATACGACCAAGTTTTGACCTATACGATGCGTATAGGGGTAAAATCACAATTTCTTAATTTTTTGTTTTGCTTATTCGATGCGTATACATATCGTATTTTGACGTATTTTTTCATTACGTGTCATTTTATGAAGAATACCTTCTATACATATCGTTCCGGTGACGTTCCGTTCCATGTGGTATCGTATTCTATGAATACGTGTAATTTTGTTTGGAATCCACTTGTACTGTAACGAGTCGTGTTGTATGTATACGCGTCGTACGGTATAACTAATTGTCATGTGAATGTAATAAAACGGAACATAATCCCAGATTGTCTAAAAATGAGATTTGTTTCAAAGTAAAAATACTGCTGACGTCGGTACGTCAAAGTTAATTTTAAGATTCAGATTCAGGAAGCAAATGTTGTTTCTGTTAAAGATGCCATAACTTAAATCTCTTAGTGCCTTTTCTCTTTAATCTATTAGAATGATCATTGTTTTGTCTCGTATCAGGAAGCAGATTCAGATTCAGGAAGCCTCATAATTGATCAACATTACTACTTTTGTATACACTATCAAGTAATCATATAATACAAATCTCAAAATTGATCAAGATTACTACTTTTGCTACAACCTTTCTTTTCCTTCAATTTCTAGAACATTTTCCACAACCGAACCAGGTCCTTTGTAAGAACTCTTATTCGATTTCAGTTTAACACGGTTTATAATAAGAACTCTTATTCGATTTCGGTTTAACACGGTTTATAATAAGAACTCTTATTCGAATTCGGTTTAACACGGTTTATAATAAGAACTCTTATTCGATTTCGGTTTAACACGGTTTATAATAAAAGTTCAAGCATTCTGAACCCTAGCTGCAAACAACCTAACAAACTCCGGATACTGAAAAACATCTGCAATCATACTCTCTAAACTCTCACAACCCAAGAATTCTTTTTTAAACTTTGTTAAAACTATGATTAAATGTAACAAAAATTTGTAATAAAAAAATATATAACAATACGACCCGTATTGATCCAGCCACCAGACAAGAACTGACACTTGCATATTTGATTTTTGAACCAATACGATCCGTATAGGCATATACGACCCATATTGAAAAAGTAAAGGTGTGCAGATAGAATCCCCCTTGTTTAACTATGAATTTCTGAATTGTTTTATTTTACTGCATTTGTTAAACGTGTTATACATTTCATGTCGTGCCAACAACCATGTTATATGTATCTTTCAGGACGTTTGTGTTTAGATTTAGTTGTGGTGAACTGAACCGGTGATGCATGTAACTCATATTTAGATAAACAGATTGTGTTTGAATGAAACAAACTCTATATTTACAATCTTACATGTCAACACCAACAACCATTTTAACACTACTACTTGCCATTTTTATCTTTTAAACTCTACGCCTACACAATTATCTACTACATTTTTCATAAGTTTTAGTCCAAAATTCTCAAGTACTTTTTGTGCAAGATATTTATATTAATAGGACTTCGGCTTAACAGTATGCATGTGGTATACAAAAAAGTGTACATTTAGGAGTAGATTAAAGAGTGTGTGAGTTGTCGTTATAATAAAAAAAATATAGCTTAATGGTGTGCGGGGCGTAGTTTGGGGATGGCTTGCGGTACCGCCACCATCCCCCAAAAATCTAACGGTAAATTGGAAAGGCCCGGGACTACTCACCATGCTATTCAACCCTTGTTTGACTGTTGGCAACCTTCAAATTAACCTCAAAGCATGGTAATTTCTTTTGTCCGTAATTAGTTTTTAACTTAACTAATTTAATAACAAGCAAGAAAAATGAATATAAATAGACTTAAGATTTTCCGGCGAACAGACCTGGTTACCAGTAAACTAATTGAAGAAGATGGTTGGAGCGATATAGCAACTATTATCATGGTTCACATGCTTTTTTACTATATGTTTTTTTTCTATAAATCCGATTATGTACAACATATATGAAAAAAAAAATAAAAAAAAATGAAATGGATTACTCCCCTCGAGGGGAGCACCCCTTACGTTTGAGGCAAAATTGGGAAGTTAAGAATGGAGTTGACATGACAGAGTATAAATGGTTGAGGTGGAGAAGTGACTACTTCCCTCGAGGGTAGCACCCCTTACATTCTAATATATATTAACCGACAATATTATTATTAATATTTGAATTTATTTTGTAAATCAGCTAGTCAATCAGATAGCTTAATATTAGGTTTTATATTTCAATTATTTTAACATAGAATGAGGATTGCAATTGACCAATCAGTCACGATGATTGAGCATCCAATATTGTATATATGTACTATGTACACCTGTTTTATAGAAAATCACTTTTTGATTCCATATCTTAACAATATACATGTTCAATAGCTAAGCTTTAAACAACACTAACAATGACTAGATTATGAGTAGTGGTTCTAATATGTGAAGGGACAAAATCGTCATGTGGCTTTTACATCAGCATGGATGAAATTACTCAATAATGTAGTAATGTAAATTGTATGAATCAAACAAAACCAACCAACACCAACTCTCCACACACTCTCTCTCTCTCATATCAAAAAGAAGCAACACTATCTCTTTCTCGTATTATAAAAAGAGCATCAACTTTTTCCCATTCACACATGCAAGGGAAGCAATGCACCACATGTGGTTGGATGTGAAATGAGATTTCATGTAGGGCCAACCCATCAATACAACTTGGTGGGCCTAGGGCCTCCAATTTTCTACTTTTCTGAAAAAAGTTTGTTTAAAGAAAATATGTTTATTAAATTTACCAAGAGATGCTTATCAGTAAATTTAGTGTACTATAGTGGTTAGAAAACCATAATGCTTTCATTGAAAGGAAGGTTCGAATCTCTCAAGTTAATGTTTTGTTAATAAACCTTGAATACAGGTTCCTTGGAATGCTGTCTGATTTATTCAGCATATAAATATTTAATTTTTATTAAAAAAAATTGTTTCTTCTTTTTCTCAAAGTACATAGTACTAAAGTTAAACCAATAATAACTTTGATATGAGATAATCATATTTATCCGATTGAGAGCATTTACAATGAAATCCTTAAATCGATGTGAGGTAGTTTAGTTATATTATAAGGAATGGTTGTTAGTGTTTTTGAGTGAGAAAGAGAGAAAATATATGGGAAAATTACTCTTCATCTGTAAATATATGGAAAAAAAATTTGGAGAGAGAAAACTGTATAAATTTTTTAATATTTTTAGAAATTTTGAGTGAACGAGAGAGAAAAGGTAATGATAAAGGTATAAAAAAATATTATTTAATTGAAAAGGAGAGAGAAAAACGTAGTTGTTCTTAGTGGAAATATATGGATAAAGATATGGAATTCATTGTGAATGCTCGAAGAAAGGGAAAATTACAGAAATGTCTGTTGACCAAGTGGTTTTACCAAATTGTCACCCTCATGGGTCCATCGAGAGACATTTTAACAATGGGAAGTGCTCGTCTGACCATCTATTGCGTCCTTCAGTGTGGTGCTGACACGTGTCCGACAAGATTATTGCGTCAGCGGTAGACTCTTCCCAATGGTCAGGCGAACTCTTCTCAAGCGTCAGGCGGACTCTTCCCAAGAGTCAGACGGACTCTTCCCAAATACCTTTAAAATACTTTAAAATATTTTAAAAAATACTTAAAATATTTTTTAAAATTTAAAAAATTTTACCCTTTCAATTTATATACGTAAAGATATTTTTAAAATAATTTTAGAAAATACTTTAATATTTAAAAAAATACTTTAAAAAATACTTAAAATATTATTTAAAAATATTTATTTTAAATTAAAAATATATTTTAAATTTATATACGTAAATATATCTTTAAAATACTTTAGAAAAAAAACTTTAAAATATTTTTTTAAATTAAAAAAATACTTTACGTATAAAAATTTAAAATAATTCAAAATATTTTAAAAAATACTTTACGTATATAAATTTAAAAAAATATGTTTTTAAATTAAAAAAAACTATTTTAAAAAAATATTTTAAAGTATTTTCTTAAAGTATTTTAAAGGAATTTGGGAAGAGTCCACCTGACTCTTGGGAAGAGTCCGCCTGACCCTTGGGAAGAGTCTGCTGCTGACGCAACAACCTTGTCGGACACGTGTCAGCACCACACTGAAGGACGCAATAGATGGCTAGACGGACGCTTCCCGTTGTTAAAGTGTCTCTCCATGGACGCATGAGGGTGACAATTTGGTAAAACCACTTGGTCAACAAATATTTTTGTAATTTCCCCATTAAGAAAACCATCTAGTTTATAAATTTATTAATTTCTATGTAATTTCTGTGCCAAATAGAAATCGAAAATACGAACTAAAAAACTGAAAAGAGCTGCAAATTTTTACTTCGCTTTGGCCCTCCAAAATGTTTGGACCTAGTTTCAGGAGACCACTACGCATGATCTTATCCTGTGATTACTTGGGGTGAATGGAGTGGGGAAACTTCACCGAGAGGCAAACGAGTTCACCGAGCGGTAACCCACCACCAAGGTGATGGCTTACCGAAAAAGAAAAAGGGGAGAAATTGGTGAAGGTAAACCGAATCGGGGAGAGGGAGGGAAGTGGAGAGAGATGAGTGTGTGTGGTGGGATCCATTCCTTCTTAACCAATCACACATAATTTTCTTTTTTTAAAAAATATATAGTTTACCTAAACCCATTAGGTAAACCACCGTCAATGTTTTTGAGCATTATGTAAATAAATTAGGTGAATTGACGTGACACTGTATGATTGGGTGAATGGGGAGTTTACATAATACCATTAGGTAACCACTCCCTTCACCCTTATACACATGAACACATTTAAAAAAGACAAAACTATGTATGTAATCTTGCGATAACTAAAAATTGCAGGAAACAATGATCTTGTAAATAAATATTTAATCTAATAAGATTCATTTATTGTAACTGAATAAAAATGGATACCAAACAAATTTTGAGTTGCATAAATATATGCAGAATGTAAACGAAAACAATGCCACTATAAATTGAAATCTTATTTACCGGCCTAATCACGTGATGATTCATAAAACAAAAGAAACTAAACATCAATTCTGTGACAAGTGACATCTTCATTTAATTATGTTGTCATCTTATGATATATAAAAAGAACACATAAGACTCATATATTTTTATACTTAACATAAATTGATGTTATTTGTTTTGTATGTTTAAAAAACATTCTAAAAGATAAAAAATGTCTATCGGTCATGTTTCTTAAGAACTATTACCGGATAAAGTATACATGTTTAAGAATTCTTTTGAATGAATATTTTAATCGACAACAAACCACATTTTAATTAATGTTTCAAAATTAATATAATAATAATAATAATAATAATTATAAATTCAGTAATAGCAATTAAAAGTTGTTTAACTAGCCAACATATAACATAACTTCACTGGAAACCACAGCCACAGCCCGTTACTAAACTGAATTAAACACCATCAAACACACCTAATGCCATCAGCTAGACTACCCAAATTCTTCAAACAGCAGCAGCACCACCCCCATCAAGAAGCATCTGATCAAAATGCCATACCCCTGCAGTTCAAATTGTAAGTCAACCCGCCATCCCATTTAAAATTAAAATGTAAAAAAGTTATAAATAAACATAGTTTTATAAGTACAATCCACTAACCCATTTCATTGTAACCCGTTTACAACATTATTACAATCTGTCCCCCTTTTGACTTGCCACCCATTGGAATCATTGTGATGACATTTTAACCCATTTAATAAACGAGTCATGTTTGGGTTGTACTATAACTAATCAAGTTGACCAAACAACCCATTTAAACTTTAATAAAAAAAAAAGTTTCAAAAAATTTAGTGCAACCTGCCAACCCGTTCTGACTTGCCGGCTCGTTTAACACTACTGGTCTTGCTTTTTGGGAATTTTGTTCTTGTATTACCAAAATTTTATTGTATGTTGAATAAAAAGTTATAAGGATAATAATCTTACCATGGCCTTTCCCTACTCTTCTCAGTTGAGAAACATAATCTGAAATTTTCTTTATTGCTTCAACCTGCCACACAACATAAAAAGTAATGCAGATTAGACTTTTATATATCACACACACTTATATATAGTTATATCAACAGCTATGATTTTCACCTGCTCAACAAGAAATTCGCTCTCAATGAAGTCTGCCATTTGCGGATCATTGTTCCTATCAGCCACCTTCAGTTTGAGAAACACATTTATATTTAAAATCGTGTGTGACAAGGTGTCATGATCCGGGTTTGGGGATCAGTTTCCTCAAGCATTAGTAATCATGTGAGATATATAAAATACTTAAATATCAAGATAAAACGGCATACCGCGTGCAAACAAAGAAGCTTTTCATTGACTAATTTCTCCAAAGACAACGCTAGCTCCATTGCTGATAGATAATTTATAAATTAAAGGCGAAATAAGGATGAATATTTGTTAAACAAGTGCTAATTAAGTTGAAATCATTATTGTACTTGATGGATAATTTTACCATATAAAGCATCTCCCTTTTCCACATGTTCAAACTCTGATGGTGGCGCAACTATGGTGTTCAACTTCACTCTTCCACCTCGCATATTCTACAAATATATAAGGTTTAGTTGCTGAGGGTTAGGGTAAAATGAAAACCTATACGAGTTGTGAGAACTTAGAGAACTTGGCCTTACGAAAGTTTTTTTAAAATTTTTTTTACCAAAAATCCTAAAAAAAATCAACTTTTCCAAAAAAAAACTTGTTTTTGGTCCAATTACGGCAGCCGTAAGTAAAAAAGTGATGTCATGCTTATGTCATCACCTTTTTACAGCTGCTGTAAGGGCCCAAAAACACCACTTCGGGTTTTTTTTACTTTTTTACGGCAATTTTTTCTAACATTTTAATCTAGGGGTGTGAAAAAAATGGGGGCAAAACTCGCACGGGAAGGCCGAGTTCTTTAAGTTCTCACAACTCGGAGGGGTTTTCCCTTGATCTTGATCCTAGTTGCTGATGTGTATGTTTATGTATGTATGCATGTGTGTGTATAACAATGGGATTTGCATAAAAAGAACAAATTACTATGTTCTTTAAAAATCTTATAAAATAATAATAGTGCGAAAAAGACCTGATATTGCATTAACTTCTCAGCGTGTTCTCTTTCTTCTTCACTTGATTCCTTGAAGAACCTGATAGAAACAAAGGAAACTTTATAAGCATGTAAACATAAAAGGGGTTCTAGTTTTTGTGGTTTGTTTAATTACTTGGCTAGGCCCTTGAGTGCTATGTTGTCCCGATCAAAGTAAGCATACAAAGCATGGTACACATAGGAGATATTATATTCCACACTGCATCATTAACAAAATAATAAACCCAATCATAAGCTAAAAGTTCCAATAATATAGTTTGCTTAGTTAAATGAATAAACATGAACATAGAACGTGTTGGTTCATTTATGTTCGTGAACGTCCGGTAACGTGTTCGTTTGTGTTCGATAGTTCATTAGTGTTTTTAGCTTTTATATTTTATTTAAATACTTCAAAATCCCGAAAAATAAAATATTTAATAAGTGTCAATGTATTATATATTTTGTTCATGAACATTAGTTTGTGCTCATTTGTGTTCACCATCGTTCGTTTTCATTCGTTGCCTAAAATTAACAAACGAACACGAAAACGTTCATTTCCTTACAAACAAACACCAACATATTCGTTAAGCGTTCATGAACAGTCCGTGAACACAGATATTTCTTAACAAACGAACACGAACTCCGTCAGGTTCATTTGCAGCCCTAATTCTAACATATATAGAATACAAAAAGATGTACATATCACAGTTTTTTCATATATCATATAAAAAGATGAAAAACTTACTTAATTTGCTCGTTAATGGCAGCTTCAGACTCATCACAATAGCGTTGACGAGCAAGCGATTTTTGAGGCGAAATGGGCACAATAAACTCCTCCTTCTTGACTTCTTCAAACGTCTGAAACAACACTCCACTACTCATCACCAGATTCTCCTCACCAACACTTGATCCACAACGCAAAACTCCTGATCTCACAAATCCGATCGATTTTTCCAGATCTGAACCTGATTTCTTCAACAAAAGGTTAAATAATGAAAACGGTGTTTGAAGAGACATTTTGTAAGAACAAACAAAATACCAGTGTGTGTAGTGTGTGTGTGTTTTGGTGAGGAAGATGTGTGAAGAATTTAAATGGGGGAGCCGAGGGTTCACGAGACCACAAATAGGATACGCCTTATTTATGGTCGTTGAGAGGGCTGACACGTGGACGGTTGAGATCGGAGGGTGGTACTGGCGTGTGGTCGTCTCGTGTCTTATATTTTAATATCACTTCCATGTCATACCCGTATCTTTCCCCACCAAACCCATGTCATACCCGTATCTTTACCCACCAAACCTTTTTTTTCCTAATAATATGCACCACTTATCTTTTAAGTTTTTTTTTTTAATATAATTAAGAGACTACTAGTCTTCTAGATTGTTTGAAATTTAAGTGTTTGGTATAATAGATTTACACGGAAATCAGGGGTGTTCGTACTTTGTTTAAACTCAATGAAAATGTCTAAAATGATTATCTGTTTGATTTTACATGTGACTTTTTTCTATAATGTTTTGGTGATCGAATGTTAATAATCATAACTTTTATCTATTGGTCAAGATTAATTTCAACTAATGAAATGTTTAAAAATACTCTTAATTTTGAACATATTTTTCACCAACAATCCTATACTAATTGAATGTTAACACAATTAGTTTTTGAATGACGGATGACAAAAACTTTAACTTTTTGATGATATTACATGCTTAATGGCAAAAAAATTTATATTTTAGATGACATGGGCACATAGCAAGTTTATGTGGTAAAAACTTTACCTTTTTATGACATGACATGCCCATCAAAAAACTATACTAGGTTAACATTCAATTAGACCACACATGCCCATCAAAAAACTATACTAGGTTAACATTCAATTAGACCACCCATAGTGGAAAGAGGTTTTGAGCGTTTTTCCCCAAAAACGACCAATCACGCCTGTGTCACCACCATTGGGGCGTTTTTTATGGGGATTTTTGTTGGGATTTCCTTAAACACGCCAGATTAAGGAGAGAATGGCCAATGAAACATTTTTGATGGGTTTTATTTTATTTTATTTTTAATTTAATTTCAATATTTAATCATTGCAAGGGCATACACCCATCTTTAATTTCATGTTGACTATGAGTCACATATCTAATAATACCAAAGGGAGGGGCTTGAAGTTCAAGCCCCGCTACATATGGTCTTAGAATGAAATCAATGAAGGAAAATACGTTTATGGATTTTATAGTGTTTTATAAAATAAATTTTGTTTCAACCCGATTTTCCCTATCCTACTAAGCTAATCAACTATAATTAGGATTTGTTTACTTAACTATAATTGTTTATATTAACACCATTAATGGCTCAGATAACTTCTTAATGCTTCAGATTGATTTAATTGGTTTTCTCTTTTGATGCCTTGTAACATATATCTACTTGTTATATTTTTGTCGATATATTTATCATTACAATATAAAATTCAAACATTAATTAATTATATGTTTATTCCTCATATTTGAAAAGTAAGCATGACTCATCATGGCCAAAGTCAACATCGTAAAAAAGCTTTGCAAAAGGATCACGTCTTCACTTATTTTCACATCATCTATTCATATCTCCATTTCTGTGAGTAAATTATAATTTATTTGTTAATGTGGTAGTGGTGGACTGGTAAGGAAGAAACTTAGTGTTCTAAATGACCCAAGTTCGATTTCTACTCTCTCCATTATTTTCTACAGCACCTGATGATGATAGGAGACTAGGTGAATAGGTGGAGATCGCTTGTTCGATTTTTAAACTGAGCGAGTTTTACCTCGCCGCACTATCGTGCCTTCGGGCGAGTGTTCATGGGCTTCGGCTCCTAGGTGATGGTTTTCCTTGGTTCGGAGGCGAGTGCATCCTGATATAGTGAATTTCGCCAGTAGCATATTTGAAGGATTCGTTGGCCGTCCAAAAAAACTATAATTTATTTAAATATAGGTAGAAATAGTTTTTTATGCGAACAAATATTTAAGTATAGATGTATTGATATTTAATCAAAATTGTATGGGCAGATACTTGTTTAAAGAAACTATGCAAAGTTATGGATAATATTAGATGGTAGAGGTGTTCATGATTGGATTACACAGTTTTCGGATATATCCGAAAATTTCGGATAACGAATATTTATATCCGAAATTTTGGATACGGATTCATATATTTAAACGGATATCCGAAATTAAAAATAAAATTAAAACATATGTCTCGTGCATTGGTTAAAACTCCACCTATATTCGATTATCCAAATTCTTAGCATTGAAAACAAAAAAAAAACATTCATAAATCCACATTAATCCACATTTAAATCCGATTATATACTATTTTTTAGTGTTTTTACCTATATTTAAACTAAACATAATATTCATATAATACATATTTTTACCATTTCTTTTTAGTTTTCGGATATCAGTCTGACGGTCAAACCGAGCGTACTATCCAAACATTGGAGGATATGCTCCGTTCATGCGTAATCGATTTTGGCGGCAACTGGGATTCGCACTTACCCTTGGTAGAATTCTCGTACAATAACAGTTATCACGCTAGTATTCAAATGGCTCAATTTGAAGCACTGTATGGTCGTAAGTGCCGTTCGCCTATTTGTTGGCACGAGATCGGAGACTCTCAAATCACCTGTCCCTGTAACACCCCGACCGCGTAATAAAAACAACTCGTGGTGGAAACGTCGGAGGGTCACGTTACAAATTGATTCAAACACATGGTAAATAAAGTTTGGTTTTTATGAACTTATAATTACATTATCTTTGAGAATTCGAAACAAAATACAACAACAAAAAATTATTTTAAGCAAGCTAATGCCAGAGTCCATCCTATGTGTAGCATACTTGATCATGCATTAGTACCTGAAACATATGTGAAAATAAAGTCAACATTGAATGCTGGCGAGTAACATAGGTTTTGTGGTCACGAGTCATGGTTTTGAATATTGAAATATATTTAATCAACTACAGTTTGATATTTTAAATAAATCTTTGTAGCCATGAATCTTTGACAAAAATGTTTCTTTTGTAAGATCGTATGAGAAATCATTCGATTTAAAAGAAACATTATATGGTTTACTTAGAAACCATTTGTGACTTTATATAAACCAACCAAATGTCTTGTATTATATAAATCAACCAAATGTCGTGTACTGTATGAACATATATCTTTGTATAAACCAAATCTCTTGTGTAAACAAAATATCTTGTTGTGTAATAAAAACAATTTGCCTTTTTATATAAAACAAGTGTGGTTTGTCGGTGAATACATTCAAGCCTTGCTGACTGTCGGACAAACCTTTATAAATAAAGGTTTGTCAAATGTGTAGCATAGTTTATGTCATTCCCACGGGAAACTTCCAAACAAACCTAGGAAGCGGGAATGAGGTTGTCAATCCTATGGTACCATAGCATACTACCGGTCGGCGTGATCAAAGTTAATGAATGTATCATTGTCATGTTCAACATACCATCAAGTTTAGTACAATGTAAAGCATGTTGTGTATATAAACCATAGGTAAATAAGTTTTGTAAATGTGGAAATCTATTCACCTCAAAACATTTAGAAAACGTAAAAGAGGGGAATTATGTACTCACATTGAAAATCATTTTGTATATATAAACCATATATATATTGTAGTGAAATTATGGAATAGTAATAGGTACGTATATTTCACCCCAAAACATTTAGAAAACGTAAAAGAGGGGTCTATGTACTCACATAATCACCTCAAAATATGTAAAAAGAGGGGTCTATGTACTCACCTGTAGCTTTAGGGTTTTTAACTTAAAGCTTCCTGGTGCAAATTCTGAGTTCCTAATAATAATACAATACATCACGTGTTAGTAAAATAACCCAAGTCACTTTAGCCATACTACAAGAGACAGAACCCCAACGGACTTAGTCAGGCAAAGCCTTGACATGCGTTGGTGGGTCCTAAATCAATGGGGTAGGGTGGCCATACTACACGAGACAGAACCCCCACGGACTTAGTCAGGCAGAGCCTTGACATGCGTCGGTAGGTCCTAAATCAATCGGGTAGGGTAACGAATTAGTGATCGGGGGTTAAAATACTGACAACGGAGCAGAGTTTCGCAGGTTTAGGGGGCTCGTTATTTGAACAGAGCTTCGAGAGAGAATGAGTATCGATTTTTGAAATCAATTTGAGCAAAAGAACTAGTCCCAGGCCACCCCTTATATACCCAAAGTTGGCTTCTCCCACGCGTCGCGCGGGGAGAGAAGGATTCTCCCGCGTGGCGCGGGGGAGGTCGACCTGGCCTAGACTGCCACGTGTCCAGGGTAGGTATGACACGTGTCGCAACGTCGTGACACGTGTCCTCGGCTGCCTTTTTCATCCAATCGCGCGTTTTTCTTGATTTTCGTGCCGATTCTTAGCGTGTATGCTCGGGACTTGATTCTAAATGGTTTGGTTTTTAATTGTGGGTCTATTAAGGGTACTTTTGTGGATTTTTACATTTATTTGGCCACCGGACTTTATTATCGCGTTTTTGCCATTTTAACCTTTTATTTTGTTATTTAAGCTATACGAAGGGTATTAAGACATATGGAACTTTGGTATGGTTCTAGAAATGTTATGAACATCATGTTGTAAGATTACGTATGTTGTAAATAAAATAAACAATTTTATTAAACACGTAACCGATCGAAAGTGGTCATTGGTTGAAATGCTGCAAATGTTACAGTCCCGAACTTATACAAGAGACAACGGACAAGATTCTACAAATTCGTGATAATCTTCTCAAAGCTCGAAGCCGACAAAAGACTCATGTCACACCCCAACCGATGGCGGAATCATCGGGGCGCGGCACTAAGCGGTTCAGATTGTTCGAGAGAATCCATAACAATTATTTACGCGACAATATTTAAACATTAATTATCCTATACTAACAAACATATAATCCATAACTAATAATTACAAAAATCCAAACATCTCTCAAACAAACATAATTCGATCTTCCCTAGGTTCTATTACATGCGTTTCTAAGGATAAATCCTACGTCCAGTTTGCAGCAAGTAGAACTCAATAACCTGCAACATACATTAAAATAATTGTCAATACAAAAATGTATTGGCGAGCATACAGGTTTTGATATAATCGCATAATAGATAAACGGTGTCGCGAATTTCCACATACATAAACATATACACCTAACATATAAACTCACAAGACAAATTTCACATGTTAAGCTCTCGACAAGGCTGTGATGCGTGATGTGGACTTCTAACTAGACCCGTCGGGTGTTAGCCAAACTATAGTACCATGCTAGCTAGGGTGGAGTCAACGAAAAATGTGTCCTAGTTTACATGTTCCTAGCATCACGTATAAATATGTAAAGCAGATATTCGCGTGTGATAAATCAGTTTAGCGTGTTTCGTGTGTTTTGATATAAACGTATGTTACACCCAAAAAGTGCATTAAAGCGAAAATGGGTCAAGTATACTCACAGTTGGTGCGTTTTGGGAGATGAGACGAGATCTGAGAGAAGTTGCGGAGAGTGCCAGATCAGCCTGTAAGCGAATAGAAGTGCATCAGTCTTCCGAATTGCTGAAACGGTTAACGATTGAGAGAACAGTAGACAAGTTCGGGCGAACTTGTACTATTACTCTTGAAGGGAGCACAAGTTCGGGCGAACTTGTCCTGATTTCTTGGAATCAGTACATGTTTGGGCGAACTTGTGTGTTGGTTAATGAGGGAGTACAAGTTCGGGCGAACTTGTCCTGATCCCCCTTGGAATCAGTACAAGTTCGGGCGAACTTGTATGTTTGTTGTCAAATTTGATCAAGTTTGGGCGACCTTGGTCACCAATCTGGTGACAAGTTCGAGCGAACTTGATGTCTTCCGAGCGAACTTTACTGTTTTGGCATCCAAATCGTGCGTTTTTGCGTCGTTTGCTGAGGAAATCGAGTGTCCATCCCTCCAACCTTAAGCCACTGAGTAAAACTTAGGCTGGAGAGGTCTTTTGGAGCGAGTTTTTGCCATTTTACAGAAACTCGGACTAATCCGGGCAAACTTGAAGGTTCGAACGAGTTTGTCCAGTTTGTGCAAAGTGATGATTTCGTCCTTGTGCTTCCGGATCTGAGATCTAGCTTGACAACGCCTCGTTCCACTTCAAAGTGAAAGAAAGATATGTCATTTAGTCCGAATATTGTGTAGAAATCGATGTTTGAAAGGTTTTACTCAGATCTAAGCATAGATATGAGTGAAAATAGAAGTTTTGCATAAAAAGATGAAGTTTTTCGTAAAAAGGGGAGTTTTGATGAAATCGAAGGTAGAACCTTGTGTAAAATCGTTGTAAACGTTGTTGTAGCTTGAAAACGGGTGAAATCTTACTTAGAAAACAAAGGGTTTCAGTTTTGGAGAGCTCCGGGCGAACTTGCAGCAAGTGCAAATGAAGAATGAAGCTGAGTATTTATAGGTAAAGTTGAAAGATAGGCTAGAGACATCAAGTTCGGGCGAACTTGTATCAAGTTCGGGCGAACTTGCTTGTTCTCCTGAGTATTAGAACAAGTCCGGGTGGAGTTGTTGTTTTGAAGGGTTTAGGTGGCCTAGACAAGTTCTGGCAAACTTGTGATGCACAAGTTCGGCCGAACTTGGCCTATTGGCAAAGTTTTGCTTGGTTAATTCGCGTTAGGAGTTCATTTGGCGATTCGGTTCGTATTATATAGGTATATTAAGCCTATTAGCAAAGTGTGAAGCGTATTAATCGATTAATTTAAGTTAGGATCCGATGATTAAGCGATGTAGCATGCGGCTTTGTTCCCAAGTCATGCGAGAGTCGCATTGCAGTTTAAGCGACCAGATAGCCTTGGAAACTTCACGAACAGTTTGTAGTATTTAGCGAGTGCGATATATGCGTAAGCGTTGTGAAGTGTGATGTGATGCGAAAATATGCAATATAGTGTAGTAAGCGATTTAGGTTTACATTATGATCCGAATCTTTGGTGCTAGGCGTAACGAGAGTGACGAGCTTGCGAGGAAGCGCGTTGTTACACGCATGCCCCTGGAATTCAACGTAGGTGATAACGTACTTCTCAAGGTATCCCCTTGGAAGGGTGTTATTCAATTTGGTAAGAAAGGAAAACTCGCTCCTTGCTATGTAGGTCCTTTCAAGATTATCGAGAGGATTGGCAAGGTTGCGTATCGACTGGATCTACCTCAAGAACTCAACAACGTTCACCCAGTCTTCCATGTTTCAAATCTCAAGAAATGTCAAGCTGAAGAAGGACTTCATGTTCCTCTCGAAGATCTCCAAATCAACGAGACATTGCATTTTGTGGAAAAACCAGTCGAAATCATGGACCGAGGAATCAAACAATTGAGGCGCAGTCAAATTCCTATCGTCAAAGTTCGGTGGGAAGGAAAACGTGGCGCTGAATTTACTTGGGAACTCGAGAGTGATATGAAGACTAAGTACCCGTATCTTTTCGTTGCATCTTCCTAAATTTTGGGACCAAATTTCCTAAAGAAGGGGAGACTGTAACGCCCAGCTTTTTCATACTTTCCATATTTAGAAAGCTCGTGTTGTATTTCTATTTTCGGAAACTTTGTAATCTTGTATTTGTTCTTTCGTTGTAATCTTTGTAATCATTATAAACCGAGACTTGAATCATAATGAAAACTCGTATTCTTATTCCTAGTCATGTTATGCTTATTCGTAATCAATTTATACTTATACATATTCATACGTTTATGCTTGATACTTGGAAACGTGACAAACTTGTGAAATACGTGACAACCATACGTCATCGAGACTTATACATGATGATCATACGTAATCTTAATCATTTCATACTTATAAGACCATTTATACATGGCTCATATGTTTAGAAATCTTGATATGGCCCAAAACACGTTTTATATAACATACAAACAAGGCCCAATCAACAAAACAACAAAAATAAAACAATTTGTTTTCTGACCAGGCCTTGCGGACCGTATGAGGATACGGTTGCGGTCCGCAAGGGGTACTGGCGGGCAGCAGATACAAACCAGCCGCGGGTTTGCACGAAATCCCAACACCCAAACCTTCCCCAATCACCTTAAACCTTCATTTAATCACCTCATATCAACCCTAAACTCTTCCATTATAAATACCAAGCTCCTCCAACCATTTTTCCACTTTAACAACTCTCAAATCTCTCTCAAATCACTCTCAAATCTCTGAAATATCAAGAATTCGGACAGATTCATACTATCTTACAAAAGTGAGCATAACTTGCTCATTTCTTACTTGTTTTGCTTGATTCTTCTTCCTACTTACTTGGATAAACCTTGGGTTTGATTTCACGGATTCTCCTTGGAGAATCCAGACCTGGATATTCACCTAAAGGGCTCCAAACTTTCTGTTTTGATTAAAACAGTTGTAAACTTATGTTCTACTTCATACAACCTTGTGTTCTTGAGCTCCTAATCAAGTTTATGATTAGTAAAGCCTAACCAAGCTTGTTTACATAAACTAAGGGATGTTTTAACACCCTAAACTTTCTGTTTTCAATGAGCTTTAAGCTTATAAGTGATGCCAAGTCATGAACTTGATGTTAGTGTGACTACCCGGTTAGCTTGGGTTATCCTACAACTAAGTCCACACATCACTTGATGATTTCTCATCACTATCTCAATGTAGTCTTCTAGATGAAAGTAACACAACCACGTCTAGCCTTCGACTTGTGTCAACGTGAGCTCACTGGGTTGTAGCTTACTTGGCTACTTGGTATAGTGATAAATATGTATTCCATTTCCTTTGTTATTATTAGTCTTGTTCTTGACCCTCCTTGTTGTCTATGACAACTTGTGTAGTGGTGAACTCTTATGAGGTTCCTAAATGGATGGTTATACCACTTACCTCTTACATGACTTCTATGACATCCTTGAAGGACTTATGATATAATGTATATATATCTATCTATATAACATATACCTAAAACCGAAACCTTGATAATGACTATATAATCATGTGTCAAGTTAATAAGTTTACTCACTAAAAGAGTTTAGTTCCTCGTTATGATTCTAGTAGGTGTTTATAACCTATGAAATAACATAAACCCTAATGGGTTCCCATAGTGTCAAAACGAGTGCTAGACCTTAGTGAATATTTTCGTATACATACTTTGTTATGCTTTAATCTAAATCCCGAATCTTCGACCATCGTCTAAATACTCACACCTACGTTTTCCTCTTGTACGATAACTCGGTGTTTCTCCCGCAACCTAACAACTCTTCACGGAACTAACAAGTCGGAAAGCTTGCAAAACCGTGAGTACACTCGACCCATTTTCCGCTTTCACACTTTTGGGTTGTAACATGTTAAAACTACTAAATACACATAAATTCACACAATATGCTTTATATTCTCGATCCATTATACATGTTATTTGTTATGCTTAGGATTCTATGCTAGTCTCATACATACTTGTCATTAACTTAGCTAGCCCAACTTGACATATATAGCACTATAGGAGTAGCACACCACCCGTCGGGGTTATGTTAAGCTTATTTCATTCTCTTTTAGTCTCGTTACTTTTCTGACGATGGACACTCTTATTCTCGTGGACACTCGAGTTTGACATTAGTATTGCATGATTAGTATGCCTTGTATACAATTGCATGTGGATTTGAGCAAACGTTTTTATACTTATGCTATGTATCTCAAAACCTTGTGTACTCGCCTTTGCTTTTGCATTGAACTTTATTTTAAACATGTTACATGTTGAGGAGGATGATGCTATGAAATCGAAGTAGCGTTGATGCTAGATACACATATAGACGCCTTAGGTTTACTTATGTTGTATCAAATTTTGTCTTTGCTTATTGTTATTTGAAATTCCATGTATTGTAATGACCATTTTATCATGAAATGAAATCTGGTTTGAATAAATTATTGTCACTATTAGCGTTGTGAGCAATGAGCAATCTATTTCGTCCCGCCTCGATGTTTCCGCCATCAGTTGAGGTGTGACACTATAGAATGAAATTAGGAGTGGAAGAAACACCTGATTACCATAGAAGAAATTATGGAATGGGAAAGGTGTATTGGGCGATAGTTGCGGCGGATGGAATGGCAGGAAAGACGCTTTGGTGATGCTTTAGGCATATTTTCAGTTAGATTGGTAAAGATTTAATGGTTTCTTCTATGGATGCTAGTCATTTTATGTTATGAAGTGGTGTAAATGGGTTCTCGTAAAGTGTAACATATTCGTGTTGGGGGCAAAGCTTAATAGGCTCGTTAAGCTCGAACTAGGGGAAACATCCAAGCTGAGCCTTGTATGGGCAGATGTGTGATTTGGGAACCTGTAAATCATATTTTTTTGCTTGTTTAATGGCGCTTCGGTTGTGTGCCAATTTGTGTACGATTGGTGCAAGGTCCCACATATTTATGTATTTCCAATAAGAACTTTGCTAGAATTGCATAAATTCATAGGGTTGGGGGATCAAGAGAAAGAAGTCTTCCATGGGATTGTGTTGCTAGAAATGAAAAGTTTTTCAAGGGTAAAGAGGTTGACATTCAAGAAATATGTGAAGAAGTCTATTGGGTTTTTATGGTTTAAAGATATGTCTACGTTTAAGTCTACAAAATGTTCAAAATGGTGTAATTTCTCTTTCATGTAGTTTGTAGTTGGTTGTTTTCGGCTGGTGCTCATGGTCGCTTTGACTAGGGCCTAGTTCCATTTTTGTTTGTGAATGATATATACCTTTCGAAAAAACCTATTATTGGCGGTATATTACCGCGGGCATTTGATCGACATAGGTTCGGTTCATTACAGTATCGTTATGATGCATGCACTTGGTATAGAATTAACAGTGTTTTAGATACAATAAAAACTAACACTAGTATCGTTGCCGATGTTGTTCAAAAGGTACCGATCGGTTTAGGACATCATGTTATTGGTACCGATATTCATTTAACTATATATTAACATGTATCGAAACCAAAAACCATAAAATAGAATACATATACCAGTACCGATGTTGAGCAATACGGTGTCAGTTTATCGAAACAAAAAACAATAAAATTAAATACCGGTAAAGATATCGTTGTTGTTTGGTTGGTTTCAATTCAATTCACTATATTAGCGGCACGATATCTCTTATGGGTTTAGGGTTTAAAGTTTAGGATACTTATTAGTTATTATTTTAAATATGTATAATGTAATAATAGGTTTTCTTAGGATATTCATTATATTTATAAATGTTTTGCTCTTTTATGTAATTTGATCACGCATGAAGGTTGAATACCTAACCTTAAAAATTTTAAAAACAAAAAAAACAAAAAAATCAACTTTCCATAGAGCTTCCTTACAATTTTAGCACCTCATAATTTTTCTTATTCTGTTTAATTAATTAAGCAACATTCTATTAGTATGGCACTATTCATCCAAACTTTCTATTCATATAGATAATAATAATTGAACTATTAGACGATGAAAGTTATAAACTAACAATTGGATTATTAGTTTTATATGCCAAACCTAGGTTCTTATCGGATCACAGTCCCTTGGTACTCTCTACAAACCCGTTGAATTATGGGGCTAAATCGTTTCGTTTTTTCAATTCTTGGCTTGAGAGACAAGACTTGGAAAAAGTTATCTCGGATGCGGTGGCTTCTTTCTCGTTTGAAGGTCCTCCTCCGGATGGGAGTCTCATGGAAAAATTTAGGCACATCCGCAGGGCTCTAAAGCACTAGAGAGAAGTCATTCGGTTTAAGGAAGGGGAAAAGGAGGAGTCGATTAGGAAGGAATTCGAATTCTTGGATGAGAAAGTGGAAGAGATGTGTCTCAATGAAGAAGAAGAATGGATTAGAGCTGAGTGTACTAGTGAGCTCTTGTCAATGAAAGATAATAGATTAAAAGACATAAGACAAAAATCAAGAGCGAATTGGTCTAGGTATGGAGATGATTTTTTCACGGGTATATAAAGAAAAGAAAGGCTAAAAATGTTATACCGGGCTGCATATTGAAGGTAGATGGGTGACAAAACCATCGCATGTCAAAAAGGAAGTTTTTAGCGTTTTCAGATATCATTTTAAGGAGGGTATCCCTTTTAGACCAAATCTTTCGTGTCTGGACATTAAAAAATTTTCTGAGCGCGATGTGGTTATGTTGGAAGAGAGATACTCGGTTATGGAGGTTAAAGAAGTCGTGTTCAGTTGTGATGATGATCGGGCCCAGGGTCCTGTCGGCTTTAATTTTAAGTTCATTAAGAGGTTCTAGCATCTTTTCGAACTTGATTTTGGAAGCATAATGGGTATTATTTTGAGCATGGGAGAATTAACAAGGGAGTCGGTACGTCTTTCATAACCCTTATTGCTAAAACGAATGATCCAAATAGTCTTGGTGATTACCGGCCTATAAATTTAGTCGGCCTGATACGCAAAGTTATTTCAAAAATCCTTGCTAATAGCTTAAAAACAGTTTTAGGTCTGGTTATCTCCAATACTCATTCGGCTTTCCTAAAAGATAGAAATATTCTCGACAGACCTTTAATTGTAAATGAGATGATTTCATGCATCAAAAAATCAAGAAAAAAGCTTTCATTTTCAAAGTTGATTTTGCAAAAGCTTGACACTGTGCATTGGAAATTCATAGGAGACGCTAGGGATCAAATGGTTTTCCTCTTAGCTGAATAAATGGGTTTTCCCTTTTCTGGGACCGGTACCGATATTTGGTTGATTTACCTTCAAATACTGGTACCGTACCGGTTAAATTCGATACCGGTTCCGGTACCCATTTCCTCATTTTTTGGGACCAGCACTTTTGAGAACGGTCCAGTACAAAGCTCATCCCTATTTCTAATCATCTCTAATAGAGTAGGGTCATGCTCAAAAGTATGCTCGAGCTTTAATATAAATGCCAGCACAAGTCAAGTTTTGGGTTTCTAGTTTAAGGGCAATTCAGCCTCATGTTCGCACGCGACTCCATTCACTGACCACCTTCATTCGATTTCCTTCTTCGTACACATTACTAACAATCATGTCTATTCTCCATATATATCTTATAAGTAAAAACCGACGAGCGTAAATCCATCAAATCACCAAGACATTCAGAACCTATACAACTTTCATTACTTCATCCACACTTACGACATACATAACCAAACATATAACACTTCCATTGGGGTTCATAGTTTTCACATAACAAAAAAAACAACATAAAAGCGTCTGATCAAAATACCATAATTCCAGGGCGACTCAGAACTTATCGACCGTAATACCATCCCTACAAACCTCGTACGCCTGCCTACTTCTCGCCTTCTTCAAACCTGCAGTGAAATACAACTTGGATCCTTCAGAGGTGATGCAAGTTATTTTAACCCAAATCATAACTTTTGTCTTGAGTCCTTCTATATCGGTTAACTTTCCCTTTCCAAGATAACCGGTTACACTGGTTGAAAACCTTAAAACAGATGAATCCCTGTAACCGACTTCACAGATAGTGGGTATGAAGACAGTAAGCTTTTTGGTTTGTTCATCAAACTCGTAATTTGTGGCATCACGAGGGAAAATACCCACTGGCAAGTCATATTCCTTAAGTAGTTCGGTCAGCGGCTTTTGCATTTTTCCTGCAAATGTAAACGTAAGTAACTACCCCTTTTTATAAAAACTAATCTGAGACTTTTACTCCCATCTACCGACTGTGTCGCGTTGAATCATTGAGCCCAAACACGACCCATATACTTAATCATGTTAAAGAAACCAACCCCAACACAGGCACATTTAAAATCAAGCAACCTGGACATGAACCATATATCTAAATGATTCAGAACATGTTGATGCGTTAGTAGGTCATAATCAGGGGCGGAACCAATGTAGAACTAGCCATAGTTATTAAAGGCGTTAGGCGCACTCAAGGCACACAGGCCTCGCCTGGGGCCTAGGCGCATAGGCCTTGCCTGGGGCCTAGGCACAAGGCGCAAAAAAAGCGTACAACAAAAATAAATTATAATATTTTTATATAATAGAAAATTAATACTATTCTTCAAATAAAATAAACTAAAGCTATTATATAACATTTAATATCATCTATTTAGTACCAGAAGTTATAAATGCTAGTTTATTAGTGTAGAAAAGTAGTTTCGTTAGATGAAAGTAGAAATCTAGCTAGGTTCTTGCCAGAATTTCGAGAATTTGGCCGAAAACTCTCAAGAATCTAGGAAGCATGAACCATCACCTAGAGAATTAAAGCGCAATCGCCTTGACTTAAGGCGCAATTGCTTTGTTTCGCTAGAAAATTGGGCCTAGGCGCAAGAGGCGGTGGTTTTTAACAACTATAGAACTAGCCATAGCACGGACTACAGCTCAACCCCTTATTCACACTGTATTTTTTTTTCGGTTTTATACATAGGATACCCCTAAGAGAAAATTATGAAACTTGATATTATTCATTAAGCCAAAACATGTTTTATGGTTGAAAAAAGTAAATGGAATAAGTGATATTGCGCGTCTTATGGTTGAAACAGTACACATAGTTCTTGTCCTTTGGTTTATTGGGTAGTGAAGCTAGTTTTGGTTTTACCGGTTGCAACCGCAACCGTTGAAAGATGTTTTTTCGAAATTGAAGCTTGTCAAGACGGATTTATGCAATCGAATAGGCCCATAATTTTTGAACAATCCCATGGTTTGTGCGGTCGAAAAGGTTTTTTTTTCATAAAGTAAAAGACGACGATGTGATGAAACGATTTCAAGCTATGAAAAAAAGAAGAGGACAAATCTATTAGGTATTTGTTTTACTTTATTTATTTATTGTCGTCTTTTTAATATTCAATGATTGCACGGTAAAAAAAAATTTGGGATACCCCTGATTTAATGGGCTAGTTCCGCCACTAGTCATAATGAAGTTGTAAACATGCTACATGAATTGGAGTGTCGTAATATATGGGTTACAGGGTTGGTGAGTCAACCTAACTACTTGAACAAGTCAATCGAATTAATCAAACGGGCTAGATACTACAGCTAAAACCTGATTATCTTCGTGTCGTGTTTTGGTTCATGTCAGTAATTGCCACACCTGTGCCACATATATCTCAATTCAAGTTGCACAAAAATGTTATTTTCCGTAGATGTATGTATTAATTCCTTAAAGATAATTATTTACCAAACAATCAAACATTTTACTATCTTAGTACACCCTCTGCCCCAATATATTGACCATCAGACAAAACACAGTTTATGGATATTAATAATTTTACCCTTTTAGCCAATTATTATCTGCTTTCTTTGTGTTCTTATATCTATTAAAAAAGTGCAAGACGCACACATCACTTACACAAGGAGGCGATGAGCTGCTCAATGTACAACCAATCAAACTTCACTTACAACTAGAAGCAGCGACTGTCACAGCTGTTTACATATCAACATTTTTATCAAGTAAACCTTTCATACCTTCATCAACCTTATGTTGTTTTCTCAGAGCCTCAGACTCAAGAGGGTGATATGGGAACGTTAATCAACCATGCCTATTCTTATTTAGGAGACCATTTACTTATGGACATTTCATAATAGTAAGGTGGGCAATGATTGAAACCGGGGGGATGTATTATAAATTTGACAGACAATTAGTAAATGCTTACAAAACTTTTACGCTGCCACCATTTAACTATAACTTTAAATGAAAATCGTGTTAAGAAACAAACTTCAAGAGTTGATAAATTTGAGAACATAAAACAAAAGTTATCATATTAAATATTTCCCATTAACTTATCCCAAAGAAAATTGTGCATTCAACTTGAAACTAGTTACTATAGAAAATTAAAAACAATAGAAGCTGAAAGACAAACCTTTCATTTTGTTGACGAACCATGTTGCTCCACCCGAAATACTACTTTGCAAACTCTAAAAAACAGAAACAAAAACACTAATCAAAAACCAAAGACGTGTCATGACTGACAAATGATCTTAGAACCTGTACACTATGTAGTTAATATCCCGATATATCAACCGATATATTATTCATATATCAGTTATCTGTCCCCTGCCAAGATAGCGGTACAAAATATCGGTCAAAATATCGGTACCGATAATATCAGTGATATTGTCCGATATTTGACCGATAAATCACCGATTATCCCGATATGAGTACCTTTCTTCTTAGTTCTACCGTGTGCTGTTATTAGTGTATAAGTCTTAGTTGTTCGTTGTTATTGTTAAATGTTAGTGTTTTAAGTCTTAGTCAGTTCCTACTCGCTACAATTGTTAGTGTTTTGCAAGTTGCAAAAGGTTAATTTGTTAATGGTAGGAGAGTATAATGCATTGTTAGTGTTGAGTTGTTGTATATATAAATTTAGCATGATATTAAAATCACCGATATCCCACCGTGATAACCGATATCTCAAATATCGGCCCTTGACCGATATCCGATATTTCACCGCATTAACTACTTAGCCTGTACATAAAACATTAAATCCAAAATAAAATGTAATTTATTGGTTTTCCAAACTCAGGCAGTATGTCATTTCTATTAGAAATTGGTCACTAAAAGTGTTGCCATACACTGATTGGTACATTCTTTGCGGTTCAATTTATTCATCCACTTTTCTGTTTTTCCATTTTAGAATTCACCTCTCCTCCCTGGTATTAAACAACTTGATAGCGACCCGGTTCACAACAAAGTTACCATTGCAGCGTTGCCTTGGTTGTTCAACCAGACCCATACAAGGGCATTATCATAGTTGTCAATAGCGGCTATAGCGACCGCTATAGCGCGCTATGTAGCCATGCGATCAAGTGTCGCTATCTGGGTCTTAGCGACCAATAGCGTGAATAGCGACAGTTAGATGTTTTTTTATTTTTTTGGTGTAAATAACAGTTAGATATAGCTATAAAATAGTTGGATTAATAGGTTTTTGTTAAACATACATGTAAAATAGCATATATACTAGGATATTTTTTATATAATATACATATAAAAATTTTCAAAATTCTTTTTCTAGTGTATCGCTATTTTATAAATAGCGGTCGCTATTTGTCGCTATTCGCTACGTAGCCTATAGGTGCCTTGTCGCTATTCGCTATCGCCAACTATGGGCATTATGGTAAATTGAGTGTGTTCTATTTCCATGCAAGATGAAGTATTTGGCAATTAAATCCACTACGATTTAGAAAATAAAAAAAAGTTTCCGTATTACTCTACTTGTGGGAGTTATCGGGTTTCCATTGCTAGTTCAGGCTTGACATGTGTTCTTTGGACTCTAAACTTGAATTACGTGGCTATTTCTATATCTTAATTTGTGTTTAGATTGCCCTACGGACTAATCGAGTGGTGTGGTGCATCTGTATCTCAAGTTTATCCGTTTCATTTGAATTGAATTCCACTTTTACCTAACTGGATTTAGAACACAACTAAATCAGCATTCAGGATCTTAATACTACTCATGTTTTATTACAGAAAAATGAAGCAACTGAAAATGATAATTTATGTAAATCCATGTTTCCTTCTCTAAAGATTCTTATTCCATGTTTTGATATAGGGTTTTCAGAGATTTAAAGAATTTTGATAGAGATTCCTAAAATTCACATATCCTTGTTACTCAATTCATCAAAGATCTATCATGTACACAAAAGTAACAAGAATCTACTACAATCCAATTATACAAAATGATGAACCAATCTAAGAAGCGCCCCCAATTCTTGTATACACAAGTTGAACCCTAAGGCGTAAAATGAACCAATTAACTTAAGAATTGAGACAGATGAAATTGACAAGTAGGATGGAAAGAAACACTTACGTTGATATCATCACCGACGGAGTTGAGTTCTTTGCTGGCTTTGTTACCGAGCCAGTAACTGCCGAACTTGCCCATAAGTTGATCCATAGAATTCCTTCCTTCCTTCCTTCCGATGATTTTGATTGAAGCGGTGTTCTCTCTCTCTCACTATCCCTGATTTCCAGACAGAGAGAGAGAGAGATGTTGAATTGAATGGGTTGGGTTGGGTTTTTCTTCGCGACTTTTCAGAGGTCTCTTTCTCAACTTACACTTACCACCCTTACAGATTTCATTTCTTACTGAAACTGCGATAAACTTTCAACTTATTTCCAAATTTCAGTTTGTTTATCTATAGAGTAGAGGGTTAAGATGTCCAAAAAAAAAAAAAAAAAAAAACTTTTTTTCCCTTAATTTATAAACATCCTAAAATGAGGGTAAATTGGTATTTAAAACAATACTTATATTTTAGCCATCATCTTATTACACTTATATCCCTGAGTTTTAATATAATTATGGGTAATTAGTTACACTTTTCCCCCACAACAACAAACTTACAATTCTTTTACGTACTTTATTATATCTTATAAACTATTTAAAAAAACAAAAGTATCGTGACAACCTACTCATTTTTGTAAACGTTTCAATAGTTGTCTTGGTCAGTATTGACATCTGGATTAAAAGGTACAAGTAGATGATTCCTTAGTGTACAAGTGCTTAAAGCCTAACGTACTTAGTCATTATCCCAGAATGTCAAGTAATTAAATACCATCAACTTAATCCTCTCATCTAGATTACACTTTAACCCTTCATCTTTAACAAAATTATAAATAATTAGTTTGTAGTTACACTTTATGTGACAACCGGCAAATTAATGGTAAATTCGTACAACTTAACTATTTATGATGTCCACAAGGCTAGTAAACAATGCCAAACGTCATGAATAACCTTAATGGTATCAAATAAATATTCGATACATCGCTCCCGGTATTGTGTCGCTACTTGCACATTTTATCCGATTTCGAGCCAACGCGCTAATAAATGGTATTTTTATCACCCTAACGCCTAAACGAACCATCTAGTAAACTAGTTAGCCATTGTTTGGCGTCACGAACATTGTCACAACACTAAATTACAAGAATTCCCCTAATATGACAAATTTAAAAAATACAAAATCTTACCTAAAATCGGTCATGGGGGGGGGGGGGGGGGGGGGGCTCTCACAAGTAGGTATGGCTTGGATATGACATACTTTGACTTGAAAGAACTTGAAAAGATTATAATCTACTAGCACCCCGTTCCTACATTATTTGCAGCAAAAAAAATCAACACAAAACCTCCTCCTTCTTCCCCTTCATTCACGGCAGCCACACACCCACTTAACACAACCTTTTTCATTTTATAAACACCCCATTTTAATCTCTTTTAAACCATTTCAAGACCACCTAAGGAGCTTGCAAGCATGGAGGGTCACTAGGGATCACTTTGGAGCTTTATTATCCTCTTAATCTTCATCTTAGAACACACTAATCATATTGCAAAATT
The DNA here is from genome assembly GCA_947069175.1 of Scalesia atractyloides. NCBI lineage: Eukaryota > Viridiplantae > Streptophyta > Magnoliopsida > Asterales > Asteraceae > Scalesia > Scalesia atractyloides. The sequence goes on from CAMTDV010000005.1 coordinate 32,425,350, forward strand.
GTAAGATCATCTTTTATTATTTTTAAGCTTGTTATAATATGTAGATTTATAAAGTACAAAGTGTTCATCTTGAACCTCAAGAAAACAAAGCTTAAGAACCCTAAACTCAACTTAAAAAGTCTATAATAGTTATATTATGTAATGATTATGTTGCTTTGTGTTAGTTAGTGCATATGCTTATGGTAGTTATGTTAAAGTAGGATGATTAAATACATAATCTTGTATTATTAGACTAGAAATGATGATCTAAACAACTTGATGTTTAGATCTAAACAAGATCATCATCCTTAAATTTCATAGACTTTTATATAAGATTGAAGAAGATTTATGATGAAAATAACTTTTATAAAGATGTTATTATTTTTAAAGATATGGTTGAAAAAAATATAGATATAAAAAGTCTATGTAAATATATATGTTAAAGGTGGTTCATGCATGCAAAGTTGGTGCTTTGAAAACTTCGTTGAGTTTTTGATGATGATTATGGGTTAAACATGCTTATTGATACGTTTAATAAACGTGGAAAACGCCATATTTTAAGGAAAACTCTGGCGAATTGTGATTAGACGAACCTTAATGGTATGGTTTAAGTCTTAATCATCCAAGAGTTTTATTAAACACTTATATATATTTTTCCTAAATTAAAATGGATGGAAATAATATATATGTTTATAAATATAATGTTTGGGAAAAATTATGTATTTTAAATACTTCACTTGGTGTATAATACTTGTGTGTTATGTGTATGTATTAGCGTTAGGGAATACTACCCAACTACAAAATATTACATACATGGTGTGACACCCGGCTATTTTGAGCCAGTGTTGTACTAGCGTGACAAGTGTTATGAATAAATAAAGGAAATTTTTTATTGAATTTGGTGTTATTTAATGGTATTTGAAGTGTTGATAAATTCAAACTTTGTTAAAATTTATGTTGGCAGTAATAAGATAAACGCTTATCGTGTAACAGATAAAATGCGAAATGAACGTCGGTGACCTCCCGATTAATTCTAAAATCCTAAAAATAGTCCATTATGATTAAAATGCTATTTTTAATCGTGTTCGTGAGGAATAATTATTTAAAACGCTTAAAATTCTTATTTTGCGAATTTAAGCGCGTACCGCGCGATACAGCGTGCATACTGCCAAATACAGGCAACGCAGCCAGTCAAGACAAATAAAATATTCAGCAATATAATGGCAAGTTTATTTCTATAGAGTGATAAAAATAATTTTAAACGCCTTAAAACGGGATTAAAACGCTAGATAAAATACCCGGAAACCAGTTAAATACATGTTTTTAGCCATATATATATTATATATATGCATATGTATGAGAGATGTGTGTGGGGGGGACATGGGTGGCGGCCCATATGCCTACCTTTTGCCCTCTTTTTCCAAGTGTTGGATCTTGGTAATATAAGTGATGATTATCACTTTACAAACACACCATATCTTACCATTATCAAGAAACAAAATCATTCATCTCTGTCTCTCTACAATTCTCGGTCGAACACCCCTTAACCCACCTCCATTTTTGAATTTCAAGGTTTTCTTGAAGATTCAAGTTCCTTTCAAGGTGTTTTCAAGTCCTTTTTATGATCCAAAGGTGATTCCAAAGTGTTTCTAGCAAGAATCAAGCTCCATATCATCACACTTCATCAAAACCCATCAAAATCTTGAAGATATAAAACTTATTTTAAAATCCATATTCTAGATTCTTGATGATAGTGATGTTAGTGGAAGGTTTCTCTTAATCCTTGGATTGTTCACAAATATGAAAATGAAAAGAAATGGGTTTTTATATAAAATAAAAATGGAGGTTAGTGTGTGTATATATATAGCCGTTGTATGTATATGGTGGGTGTTTTTTGATTTTGATTTATCCTTGTTTGACATGGTTCTTGAAAAGTGACATGCATGTGTGATCAAGAGAATATTCTAAAAGGTTTTGTGATTTGAGATGGACATGTGAAAAGGTGAAATCTTGGAAGTTTATATGTGTGTATATATGTGTCGTGTATGTATGTATATGTACATATGCATGTGGGTTTTTGTCATATGTTCATAAATAAAAGTATATCTTGCATCTATGTAAGCAAGATTAGATGATGTGATGAATATGTTTTAGATTATATGAACATGAATTAAATATATATTGGAAGCATTTAAGTTCATGTAAGATGAAGATGTTATGATGACCATGCATTAGGTGCTTGTACATAAGCATGCATGTGACTAAATGATCATGAGATGATGATATGTTATGGTGTGACAAAAGTATTATAATCAGATTATAAACACTAAAAATAATAATATTTGAAGTGTTATAATGGCATGAAACTTTGTCAGAGGTTTTGTAGCTTTGCATGTTATACATGTAGCTTAAAACGTGGTAAATTATGTGAAATTTGCATGACTTATGTGGTTTACATAAAAACTGCACTAATCTGAACATAAGCATCATTTTACTCAGTAAATAACATGTATTATGTTAAAATATCAAGTCGTCACTGTAACAACCCAACTTTTTCTCGGTTGTTCCGTACTACGTTATCTCCTTTTTGTAACCATTGTAATCCGGGATTCGAAATATAATGGTTAACCTATTTTAAATTCATTTTATATCGCTTATTTAAACGCAGTTAATCGCTCAATACTCGCAATGCTCAATGCAACTTAAATCGCGGTTAATTATGTTTACTTTATGTTGCCTTATGTGTTATGTGTGCTCTATGATTTATGGTTTGTACTCACTCTCGCTCTCGCTCACACAACTCACCATATCGCAGAACACTTAACGCACTTGATCCAACTAAATTAATTAAATTAAATTAATTACACGAAGAAAAACATCAAACGATCAGCCAAAACATAAATTGGGTCAAAAAACATAAGTTGCCATACGAGAAGACTTTAAGGTAGAACGATTAGCACGAATCTACACCGACGAAGTCATTTGTCGACACGGGACGCCTCGTGACATCATCTCTGATCGCGACAGTCGCTTTACTTCACGTCTCTGGGAAACTTTTCAATCCGCACTCAGTACGACTCATAACCTCAGTACCGCGTTCCATCCCCAGACTGATGGTCAGACTTAACGTACGATTCGTACCCTTGAAGACATGCTTCGATCATGTGTTATAGATTTCAGTGGTAATTGGGATACGCATTTACTTTTAGTAGAATTTTCATACAATAACAGTTATCAAACTAGTATTCAAATGGCACCATTTGAGGCACTATATGGAAGAAAATGTGGATCGCCTATTGTTTGGCACGAGATCGGAGAAGCACAGGTCACCGGCCCCGAGTTAATTTTAGAGACGACAGACAAGATTCTCCAAATTAGAGACAACCTTCTGAAAGCTCGTAGTCGTCAAAAGAGTTATGCCGATAAACGCCGCAAGCCCCTACAATTCGAAGTTGGAGATCACGTTCTCTTAAAGGTTTCACCTTGGAAGGGAGTGATCCAATTTGGAAAGAAAGGGAAACTAGCGCCACGCTATGTGGGTCCCTTTAAGATTCTGGAAAGAATTGGTAAAGTGGCCTACCAACTCGAATTACCGAAAGAACTCAGCAACGTACATCCGACTTTCCACGTCTCAAACCTCAAAAGGTGTTTAGCTGAAGGAAATCTTCATGTGCCACTTGAAGATTTACAAATAAACGAGACTCTACACTTCGTGGAAAATCTAGTAGAAATCATGGACCGAGAAACCAAGAAGCTCCGACGCAGTCGCATTCCCATTGTGAAGGTCAGGTGGGAAGGAAAACGCGGCACTGAGTTCACTTGGGAACTCGAAAGTGATATGAAGGCTAAATATCCACATCTCTTTGTTACTTCTACTACTTAAATTTCGGGACGAAATTTCCAAAAGTATGGGTGACTGTAACAACCCGACTTTTCTCGGTTGTTCCGTACTACGTTATCTCCTTTTTGTAACCGTTGTAATCCGGGATTCGAAATATAATGGTTAACCTATTTTAAATTCATTTTATATCGCTTATTTAAACGCAGTTAATCGCTCAATACTCGCAATGCTCAATGCAACTCAAATCATGGTTAATTATGTTTACTTTATGTTGCCTTATGTGTTATGTGTGCTCTATGATTTATGGTTTGTACTCGCTCTCGCTCACACAACTCACCATATCGCAGAACACTTAACGCACTTGACCCAACTAAATTAATTAAATTAAATTAATTACACGAACAAAAACATCAAACGATCAGCCAAAACATAAGTTGGGTCAAAAAATCGTATGAAAATGGCAGATTTCGTACGAAAATGACGTTTTTTTGGGTGTTTTTGGCACGAAAATGGTATTTTTCACCCGGAAATGCATTTTTCGCACGAAAATCTCACCAGACACCACTTTAACTCTCTTCTCCTATAAATACCTCACTTCATCACTCATTCTACTTGCTGCCACTCCGCACCAAGACGCTCTCTAGCTCATTTTCTCTATTTTAAGTAAGAAGACTACTTTTTTCATGATAATCACAACGATTTCTACAACAATTTTGCACGAGATTATCTCCGATTTCATCTAAACCTTTCTGTTTACGAAAACCTTCATCTTTTTCATAAAAATTTCTGATTTTAACTAAGATCTACACTTAACCGAGCATGTTTGAGTTAGCCTTGGCTTCTCAGATCTGAAACCGTGTTGTTTCGAGATCACAAAGTGTTTATCTTAACAAAACAGTTTTATAAATCGATTTTTACACAAAAACGGACAACAACCAACTAAGGTTTCGTTTACTAAATAGTGGAACGAAGCACTGTCGAAACCGTCACGAAATGGACTCGAAAATACATCTGTTTCAGATGAAATTCCAGTCCCGAACGCACCAAAACGCAAGAACAGTCACTTGTGCGATCTGGGCTGTCTCACGTGAACCATACTTGGTTCACACGGTCCAGTCCGAGTTCATACAAGAGACTCACTCGCGCAAAAGACCTCGCCGACGCTAGGTTGATCAGTAGCCTAAGTTTGGAGGGATGAACACTCGATTTCCCGAAGACAGACGCGAAAACACTCGATTTTGGACACAAAAACAGGCATTTTGCACGAAAATTCCATTTTCGTGCGAAGTAAACTGTTCCCGCACGACACTCCGTTCTGACTGTTCCAACACTCTGGAATACAGATACACTTCTGTTTCTACGCGCAGGCTGACCCGACTCTCTCCTCACTTCATCTCTCTCAGTGCTTACTGTTACGCACCCGTTGTGAGTATACTTGAACCCTTTTTCGCTTAAACGCACTTTTGGGTGTTACATACGTTCTCTATATCAAAACACGCTACACACAACGCTAAACTCTTTTAATGCTAATCGTTCTCGCATGTTATACATGAATCGTTGAATGTTTGTTTGCTATGTATAAATGATGAGGACTTGCAGACCACCCTTAGCAACGATAATACTATAGTTTGGACTCAGCACCCAATTGGTTTGGGGGTTGTTAAGGCTCACATGTTTACTTTACGTACGTGTTCGCTGTTGTGAACACGTATCACGCATACTCCACCTCGCAGTCGTGTTGGTTAGCTTGTATCATTATTGTTAGCTTACTTAGATTCGCTTATCTACGTGTCACATGTTGGTTATGCGTAAACGCTTTATCGCTATTATTATGATATAAAACCGGTGTACTCACCTTTACTTTATTGTATTGATTTTTATTTTAACGTATGTGATAGGTTGATGATTCTATGCAGCAACGGACTTAGGGCTTTATCTTTAGAAACACATTAATAGAAAAACTAGGTTGTCGGATTGATTTGTTTAAGGGATTATGTGTTTTGTAATAATTGTTATGAGATATTGTTTGATTGTATGGGAAATCGGACCTTTAAATATTGTCATTAATAGTTGTTATGAAATTTCTCTTGAACAATCTGATTCGCCTAATGCCGCGCCCCGATGATTCCGCCATCGGTTGGGGTGTGACGGTTACGATTTGAGATGCTTATGGTAATGTTCGGTACAAGACTATGCGTTAAAAACGGTAAATATCGGCTTTTTAAGAGATTTTTATAAAACTGTTTTTGATCAATAAGTAAACTAACATTTTTGATATAAATATAAGTATTTTAACTTAAATTAAGTATCCTTGGTGTTTGGATGGTCATACGTGACTTCCGACGCCCGAAATGTTACCAAAAACGTCAAATACGCATATTTCATGTCACACCCCAACCGATGACGGAAACATCGGGATGAGACGAACAAATCGTTCATAACATCATAACACTAAAGTGACTACATAAATTATATCCAATTTCATAAATAACTAAGATTTAATACAACGTCTCAAATAAATAAACAAAACAAAACAAATGTTTATTAAACTGCGTTTCTAAAAGTCCATCCTAACTTGTTTCTTCGCTTCACCTTGACTATCAATCTGCAACATGTATCAAAATACGTCAACAAAAAATGTTGGCGACCATACAAGTTTGATACATAGCATAATATGTTTAAAAAATTTAAATCATACCTAAAACATGTAACAATAAGCACATTTAACAAGTATGCTGAAACGGTGTAAACTATGTGTTCAAACCCAAGTTTCCAACGCAAAGTGCCTTTCCCAAAGTCTAACGGGAGGTTAATGTGTTTAACTTAACAATACCCCAAGTCTCAAGGGCGGTGCGTTACTCCTATAGCATATGCATAGTACCATAATTGTTAAGGTATGCTTGTAACAAGTTAATGAATCACGTAGACACGAAAAGTTTACATAGCGTAAAGTATCACAAGCATCACATCGTTCCATGTCTAAAAGTGGGTAGATCATGCATAACAAAGTATCAAGTGTCGTGATTTAATATGGAATACATGTTGCACCCAAAGTGATAAAAGCAAAAAGGGTCATGTATACTCACCTTTGATTGCGTATAAGTTTCTTGAATAAGTGCACGAGTAAAGATTGAAGGATCAACGAAACGTTTAACCGAATAGAAAAAGACGTGGTGAGGTTCCGGCGAGAACTCCGGCAGAATTCAGGTTAGTTCCGTTCTTCTCCTCCGGCAAGTTTCCGGCTAACGTAGGATTTTCCGACGAACAGAGGGTATGCGAGAGAGAATTATGAGAGCGAGTGAAAGGGTGCGGAATGAGGGTGAAGGTTTAAGGTGTAATTGGGTATATATAGTGTTTCCGAGTAATGAATCGAGTCCGAATCGAGTCCGGCTACGTGACTGATATGTTAAAAGGTAAGGACGGAAATTGATTTAAGATTACAATCAATCAGCGATCAAAAAGGAAAGGACAGAGGTGAATGCTCTGTGATTGTCGCTGAATGTTTGGCGGCAAAAATGAAATTTATTTAAACGCAACCCGTCTTTATGTATTATACGATGGCAAACATGGCTGAATGAGGCCTAGTGGCCGAACGATTTGGTGTGCGTGTGTTAAGTTGTGACACGGGTTTAGGCGCGGGTTCGAGTCCCGGCCACCAACCTTTTATTGTTTTTGTTCTTTTAAGTTTCAGAAAATGACATAACAGCCTAGTTAAGTTTGGTAAAATACACTTTTAGTCCCTTGACTTGCTAGCTTGTTAGTTAACTAGGTTAGTTTATAAACTTAATTAACTTAAAAGAACTTAACTAAGTTAACCAAAGTTAACTTTTTACATTATAAATTCTTTTAAATAAATAAAATGATAAAATAATTAAACAATTTAAGAATATTTAATAAAAAAATAAATAAACAAAACGTACGATTAAAAAATGATTAAATAACTAAATAGTTAATAACTTAAATAAATGAATATTGAATAAATAAATAAATAAGTATGTTTAAATAAATAAATAATTAAAAGAATAAATGAATAAGGAATAAATAAATAGATTAATTATTTAGTAAATGAATTTGGATAAATAAATAAATGAATAAATAACTAAATAACGCGAAAATACGGAGCGTTACAATCTCCCATAATTTAGGAGATTTCGTCCTCGAAATCTTTAAGAGGAAGGCTGAACGAGAGTTGGTAACTACCTCCGAGGTAAGGAAATCACCTCTAGCTCGTTGGTGAAGTTGAAAAGTGAGCGGAGTTAATCGTCAAGGTAAGGAAATCACTCATATCTTGGTGATAAAATTCCACTTTGGGAATACGAGTACTAGCATAAAATTTAGAACGATTCACATGCAAAACCTAGTTAACCAGATTAACGTATCACTGGCATGTAAATAAACAGGTCAATCCATCGTGTACCGCAATTGAATGAATTAACATGACCTCTCGTTCACGGGTGGTGCGCTACTCCTATAGCACTACGCATAGTGCTATACATGTTAAGATGTGGCTTCTTACGAAGTTAATGACAAGTTCATCACATAAGCATCACCCAGTAACACGAATCCAGTATATAATGTCTCAAATATTTCACATAGTATAACATAAATTTTAACGAGAAATTATTCTTAATTGTTTTAGATTGCGAAGATAGTGTGTATCATGTCTCCAAGCTTGAAATGAAAATAACACTCAAATATAAAACACATTAAAGTTGAGATAGCTTAAAATAGATTTAAAGTAAAAGATGGATTGTCACGGAACGTAACATAAGACTATTCCAAAGTAAATCGAATTCCTTTTCGAATTAAGGGAACGTGCTTCAGCCTAATACACAAATACTCTCATCGAGGAGCGATTAACAATAGTTGTCCTTCCAGTTACTACACATCCTTAATCGATTGAGAAAATCGAAACTTTGGCGAGATTGAAAATCAAAGAGTGGGACTAGTTAACAAGATGCGAGTTTCACCTCTAACTTGATAACATCGTACCCTAACGTGGTTAGTACTTATCAAAAGATAAGGGTCCACTAGAATATGAAATGGAAATTCCCTTCAAGGTTTGGATATCACTCCTAACTTGAGGGTAAATTTCATGCAAAATTCAAAGTATCGCTGAGTGAAAGCCATCACCAAATGTGGGAATCACCCTTGTTTTGATGAATCGTTTCGATTGTGTTATAAGAGTGTCTTCAAAGCCTCTAAGTGTGTATTGCGTTAGCCTTAGGAAAGGCATGTATATTAAGAGTCCAAAGAATATAGAGAGAAGCAAGTAGGATAGAAGAAAAATAGCTTTAAATAACACATAGTGAGAAAAGCTCCTAAACTATAGACTAGGCAAAGCATTCATATTTTTCCTAATCCCCTATAGTTATGGCTCTGATACCAATCTGTCACACCCCAACCGATGGCGTAAACATCGGGATGAGATGAACAAATCGTTCATAGCATCATAACACTAAAGTGACTACATAAATTACATACAATTTCATAAATAACTAATATTCAATACAATGTCTCAAATAAATAAACAAAACATAACAAATGTTTATTAAAGTGCGTTTCCAAAAGTCTATCCTAACTTGTTTCTTCGCTTTACCTTGACTATCAACCTGCAACATGTATCAAAATACATCAACAAAAAATGTTGGCGAGCATACAAGTTTGATACATAGCATAATATTTTTAAAAGAAATTTAAATGATACCCAAAACATGTAACAATAAGCAAGTTTAACAAGTATGCTGAAACGGTGTAAACTATGTGTTCAAACCCAAGTTTCCAATGCAAAGTGCATTTCCCAAAGTCTAATGGGAGGTTAATGTGTTTAACTTAACAATACCACAAGTCTCAAGGGTGGTGCGTTACTCCCATAGCATATGCATAGTACCATAATTGTTAAGGTAGGCTTGTAACAAGTTAATGAATCACATAGACACGAAAAATTTACATAGCATAAAGTATCACAAGCATCACATTGTTCCATGTCTAAAAGTGGGTAGATCGTGCATAATAAAGTTTCAAGTGTCGTGATTTAATATGGAATATATGTTGCACCCAAAGTGATATGTAACACCCCAATCGCATAGTAGCAACAACACGTGGCGGAAACACTGGGGAGTCACGTTACAAATTGTTTCACAAAACATGGTATTTAAGTTTCGTTTTATCGAATTATATTACATAACATTGTCTAGTAAAATACAATCCATTACAAATAACTACTGTTTATTTTAAACAATCTTAGGCCCTGGTCCATTCCTACATGATCCAACTTGTAAATCATCACACATCTGCACCTGAAACATATGTGAAAATAACGTGTCAACAATTAAATGTTGGCGAGTAACATAGGTTTTGGATACGTAATGACTTGTTTTGAATAAGTGTTCAAATATCTTTTTTTGATTAAAAGATCAAATAACTTGTATTGAATAAATGATCAAATAACTTGTATTGAATAATTGATCAAATAACTTGTATTGAATAAAACAATTGACTTATTGTGAGAAACCATGATATGATGACGAATACATTCAAACCTTTGTTCTGACTAATGACTAATCCCTCAGAAGGGGATTATCATTGATTTGCTCAGTTTCTGTCATTCCCTAAAAAACTTCCAAACAAACCTAGGAAGCGGGAATGAGGTTGTCAATCCTATGGTACCATAACATACTACCGGTCGGCTTGGCCAAGCTAATGAATGTATAATTGATGAATCAAGTCTCACACAATGCGAAAATATGTTATATGAAATGTGAACATGCTTTTGTAATTGTTGAAGATACGAGTAAACAATGCATAATAATGATTTTGTATACCTTGATAATGCAAATGAATCAAAGTAGTTGAGGATGAAAAAGAGATTTTTTGAGTACTTATATTATTATGAATAATAATATTTTGCAAATCCTTTTGAAGATATGTTTTATAGGCACACACGAATCACCCCAAAATGGTTAGAAAAGCGTAAATGTGGGGAACTATGTACTCACCTTCGGGTGCGTTAAATTAACAAGCACAAATTCCTCAATGTTGATCTACACGTCCTAATTTAAAATAGGAACGATTCAATGATCAATTATTCTTAAATCCCTAAGTTTCTCCAAAACTTATGATTTTTCACATAACTTCAAGATTTTCTCAAAAAGTTATTATTTGTTTATGTTTGCAATTTGTATATATATATACACATATATATGAGTTCATATATATATATATATATATATATATATATATATATATATATATATATACACATATATATATATATATATATATTATGTGAACTTGAACGATTTATTGATGACCATTATTATGTTATATCCGATTACGCACTCGTTTATATACAATATTCATAGTTTGCACGTAGTAACATAATTGCGCAAAATTTCAACATATCATCAAATTTCATAGTGCACGTATTCCACCAAAGTACATAATTTATCACTCTTAAATTATTTTATACATGCAATACTTTCACAAGTTAGCCTATGTCTCAATTTCATGCTTCAATATATAAGTTGCATTTTAACATGTCTTTTGACGAAACTTTCATATGAACCGCACAAGTACACATGCATAGATCTACATCCAACTATCATGCTACTACTTATCATTTCACATAATACATGTCCATATTCACATATCACACATCAACATACAATCCATGCATGAAACTACTCGTGTTCGTGTACAATAAATATGCGTACTTTAGCATTTTCGGTACCGTTTTCGGGCATCGGAAGTCACGTATGACTAGCCAAACACCAAAGATACTTGATATAAGTTAACATACTTATTTTTATATAAAAATATCCGTTTATTTACTGATCTAAAATAGTTTTATAAAAATCTCTTAAAAAGGCGATTTTTACCGTTTTTAACTAAAGGTCCGTGATCAGGCGGTTCTAGACGGAAGTTAGTGCATAAACGTATATAGCAGTTTCGGTAGAATGTTATTAAGAATGGAGTAGAAATAGCGGAAGTATTCATTCATACCGAAAGAGCATACATCTTTAAATCCAGCTGCCGGAGTTCCTGGAGAGAATCCGGCAGCACCTCCCCGTAGGGATGCCAAAAACTTAAATGACAAATGAACAACACACCTATATATAGGGTAACAAGTTCGCCTGGAGTGTGCATGGACAAGTTCGGGCGAACTTGTCATTCACATGACAAGTTCGGGCGAACTTATCATTCACATGACAAGTTCGGGCGAACTTGACCATCACATGTCAATTTTGGCGAACTTGACCATCACATGTCAAGTTCGGGCGAACTTGTTCCCAATTTCACTATTCACTCCATATTTTGGTCGTGTGTTCGATTCTAACCTACAATATTCAACACACGCTCAATCTAGCCTATTCGACAAGTGACGAACACCAAATGCATCGAGAGATTCCCCCTTGTTCGTTATTGTTGAAGCTTGATCTTGATCTTCAAATATCTGAACCGTGTTTGAATGTTCTGCAACTTCAATCAAGGTGTCTGTCGATGTCGTCGAGACGCGTCAACAAATTCCCCCTTAATTGATGATCCAGGCTGGCATTATCAACTTTCAATTCCGCTGAAATCTCCAGTTCAGAACTTTGGTTGCATGGTTTCCGACCTCCTCTGATTTGCTCGATCAATCAAATTTTCTTGAATAATCATCAACTCGAAGCTAATCAATGCAGTAGCTTCTTCGTTTCGACGATAACCGCATCCGAGTTCAGTTTTTGAATAAGCGTTGAGCATCGAGAGTTTATTCCGCACACTCCTAAAATATCAAAAGCTCAACCGGAAATTGCTAGAAACTTCGAATCACCGCATCAGAAAACTTCAAATCAACGAATATCCTCGAAAATATGAAATCCCGATTTCCGTAATCGCACTTAAGCACCCTTCAGAAAGATTTGATCAGCAAATCGGTAATTTGCTCAATTAGCAAATCTTCATCGGAAAACAGATAATCTGGTAATGCATCGAATATGAGAAACATACGTCCGTGGCCAAAATCACATTCTTTTTCTTCAGTCATAATGCCAGATATATAGCTATCTCCGGTAGACCAGCACCACTTAATCACCAAACATCATCATCCAACGGCGGTTAGTCCAAAGAAAAGAATGATTCATCTGCTTGAAGACTAAAAATAATGACCACCAAAGGCTATCATCAGTTATATCTTGAATAGCTTCAGATCTCCTTGGTAATTTTGAAACCATCCGTCTGCGGAGCTAGTCATTAATTCCTAAGATCATCACCAAACGTTTTGAACGTCCTCAGTTCCTCACTGGTACTAACGACTGCTAATCCAGCTAACCGTTCCTTCACTGGAGATCAGGACTCTAACCCTTAAGCATCAATCTGTATCATGGTCTGAAAAATCAGAACTTCCAGTGATCACGGAATCCCAAACATATAGCCTTTTTCGTCAGCAACCGGTATACTTCTTTGTCAGGAAGATCCGATCCCACAAATCATCTTCTTTAATCATGGTACAACGTACAACCCGGGGCAACTGAAACTACAGAGCATCCTTACCCCCTGCGGTTAGTCCAGTCAATAATTCATGTACAAAGCAGAGTTAAAGATAGGCAGTCGTATGTGCTTCCAAACCATACGCGCGACTCAGGTGTCAATCCGCAACCATGACCCCAGAATCGGATAAACAACTCCTCCAAGACTCAGTTAAGAAACACCCGCTTTCAAACTAGACATCAATTTGAAATACCCAATGAATCTCAATCTTCTGCATTTCCCAGTTAATCTGCAATCGGTAACCGCCCATATACTGTTGCAGCAGTCACGAACTTCAAAAATGTCGGAATGTTCATATAACGTAAATTTTATTCTTCCTCATTTTTGCAAATTCTGACTATACTGAATTTTCACTGAAATTCCCCCTCAAATCCGGAACTTTCAGTATTTAACAAATGCGGATTTAACATTTAGGCCCATTACTAGTCACAACACCCAAATAGTCAACATTCTGCATCGGTATCAGTGACTATCCCAATATCTTCACAATTTTTCAATCGTATCATCAAATCTGTACTCTGAAGCTCCAGACGGTGTCCCCGAACATCCCGGTTCGGTCATCGAAAACTCGTAAAAATTTATATCGCCAAATTTTTTCTGGACACTCATCCCATCAATACGATCAACAAAATTTTTCCATGCCTTTTTTTATGCTCCGTGGACAAGTTCGGGCGAACTTGTCCACTATGATACAAGTTCGGGCGAACTTGATCAATATGATACAAGTTCGGGAACTTGATCAATATGATCAAGTTCGGGCAAACTTGACCTCCAAGATACAAGTTCGGGCGAACTTGGTTGGCTAACACCAAGTTCGGGCGAACTTGAAGCAGGCCATTTTTACATTTTTCGATCCAGAATCCTTATTTCTTCGAATTTCGAGATGATTCCACCATAGATCTGGTCGAAAATGGTTTTCTAACAATCCTATCCGTTCAATTTTACTTTTTATCCGTGGATTGTATGTTTATTTGATGATTTACGTCTAAAACCCCTCCTAATGTCCATAAATGTCCAAATTCATGAGCGTAGGTGATAACCGTAGCTCTGATACCAATTGAAGGTCCATGATCAGGCGGTTCTAGATGGAAGTTAGTGCGTAAACGTATATAGCAGTTTCGGTAGAATGTTATTAAGAATGGAGTAGAAAAAGAATGCAGCAGAAGTCTTCATTCATACCGAAAGAGTATACATCTTTAAGTCTAGCTGCCGGAGTTCCTGGAGAGAATCCGGCAGCACCTCTTAGTAGGGATGCCAAAAACTTAAATGACAGATGAACAACACACCTATATATAGGGTAACAAGTTCGCCCGGAGTGTGCATGGACAAGTTCGGGCGAACTTGTCATTCACAGGACAAGTTCGGGCGAACTTGACCATCACATGTCAAGTTCGGGCGAACTTGACCATCACATGTCAAGTTCGGCAAACTTGACCTTCACAGGTCAAGTTCGGGCGAACTTGTTCCCAATTTCATTATTCGCTCCGTATTTTGGTCGTGTGTTCGATTCTAACCTACACAATATTCAACACACGCTCAATCTAACCTATTCGACAAGTGACGAACACAAAATGCATCAACATTAACTCATAGTCTTGCACCGAACTTTACTATAAGCATCCCAAATCGTAACAACTTGATATTTTGATACAATAGATTTTATTTACTGATTAAAATGATGGTTATACTCATGATAGTGCAGGTCTCACATAAGACACATAAATCATGCGATTCACTCAATTTATCACTTTTAGGCCACATGTACAACATGCAAAGTCACCAAACTTATGACAAAATTTTATAACATCAAAACACATCATATAACATTATTTTTAATGTTTATATTCTGTTTTAACTAAATTTTTATCAAAATTTTATTATAATTTTCAAATAAGTCAATAAATTATCTTCATTTAGTCATTTGTGAACTAGTAAACAAATACCCACATGTACATATTCATATGTATACATACATGACACATGCATATATCAAGGAATTATTTTTTTCATACATTTCTTTTCAATCATATGAACTTTTATCAAAAACCACTTTTGATCACACATGCAATCACTTTTCAAGAATAACATCATTCAAGAATCATCATTTTAACAAACCACAAATACTAACACACTCATATATATAAATTTGGTCACACATACATATACATCCACTTCCATTTTTATTTTGTTTAAAACCTTTTTCTTGTTTAAATTTTAAGTTTGTGAAGGAATCGAAGTATTTGAGAAACTTTCCATCATCATCCTCATCAAAATGCAAGAACATAACTTTAAAAATAAATTTATACCTTTAAGAAAATTAGTGGGTTTTGATGATATTTTATTGATGATATGGAGCTTGGAATCACTTGAAAACACCTTGGAAACCTTCTTGGATCTTCAACTCAACTTGAAACAAGCTTGGAACCAACTTGAATCTTCAAGATGAAGTTCAAAAAAATGAAAATGGAGGAGAGAGAGAGAGTGTACGGTTGGGAGGGAGAGAGAAGGAGATGAGTTTGAAACTTGGTGTTGGAAAAATGTATATAATGAATGATTACATGCAATTTTAATGATTAGAAAATATGTAGGCTTGGCACTTGTCAATTTGCAACAAAATAGGCAAAAGTGGTGGCACTCATGGCCGCCACCTATACCCACACTCACATGCACATGCAATCTTACATATACATATATAATATCTTGTCAAAACAGGTATTTAACTGACTACCGGGTATTTTATCTCACGTTTAAATCGCGCTTTAAGGCGTTTAAAATTATTTTTATCATACTATAAAAATAAACTCGCCATAATATTGCTGAAATATATTTTGTTTGTCTAGGCTGGCTGCGTTGTCGGTATTTCGCAGTATACGCGCTGCACTATGTAGTATGTGCTTAAACTTGAAAATAGCGTTTTTAAGCGTTTTAAATAATTTTTCTCATGAATATGATTAAAAATTAACATTTTAATCATAACGGAATATTTTTATGATTTTAATATTAATAGGGCAGTCACCGACGTTCGTTTCGTATTTTGATTGTTACGCGATAAGCTTGTATCGCGTTTTTGCCAACATAATTTTAAATAAAGTTTGGACTCGCCAAAACTTCAAATATCATAAATTAACACCAATCACTGTGAATAATGTCATAAATAACGAAATAAAACATAAGACTTTATTAAGTACGGCAACAATCGGAATTGGACAATGCTTTGAAAATTGCAATTATTACATGATAAAAGTAAAAAGGGTCATGTATACTCACCTTTGATTGCGTATAAGTTTCTTGAATAAGTGCACGAGTAAAGATTGAAGGATCAACGAAATGTTTAACCGAACAGAAAAAGATGTGGTGAGGTTCTAGCGAGAACTCCGGCGGAATTCGGGTTAGTTCCGTTCTTCTCCTCCGACAAGTTTCCGGCCAATGCAGGATTTTCCAGCGAACAGAGGGTATGCGAGAGAGAATTATGAGACCGAGTGAAAGGGTGCGGAATGAGGGTGAAGGTTTAAGGTGTGATCAGGTATATATAGTGTTTTCGAGTAACGAATCGAGTCCGAAACGAGTCCGGGTACGTGACTAACATGTTAAAAGGTATAGACGGAAATTGATTTAAGATTACGATCAATCAGCGATCAAAAAGGAAAGGACAGAGGTGAATGCTCTGTGATTGTCGCTAAATATTTGGCGGCAAAAATGAAATTTATTTAAACACAACCCGTGTTTATGTATTATACGATGGTAAACATGGCTGAATGAGGCCCAGTGGCCGAACGGTTTGGTGTGCGTGTGTTAAGTTGTGACCCGGGTTTAGGCACGGGTTCGAGTCCCGACCATAACCCTTTTTATTGTTTTATTTCTTTTAAATTTCAGAAAATGACATAACAGCCCCTGTAGTTAAGTTTGGTAAAATACACTTTTAGCCCATTGACTTGCTAGCTTATTAGCTAACTAGGTTAGTTTATAAACTTAGTTAACTTAAAAGAACTTAACTAAGTTAACCAAAGTTAACTGTTTACACTATAAATTCTTTTAAATAAATAAAATGAGTAAATAATTAAAGAATATTTAATAAATTAATGAATAAATAAATAAAACGTACGATTAAAAAATGATTAAATAACTAAATAGTTAATAACTTAAATAAATGAATATTGAATAAATAAATAAATAATATATGTTTAAATAAATAAACAATTAAAAGAATAAATAAATAAGGAATAAATAAATAGATTAATTTAGTAAATGAATTTGGATAAATAAATAATTGAATAATAACTAAATAACGCAAAAATACGGAGCGTTACATTTCAATGTACACGAAAATTGATTGTTCAAGATTGAACTTGGTCTAATGTGATATGATATGTGATTATGAGAATATGTGATATTATGTGCGTGGTGACATGATAGTAGGGATTTAGACTATGCATGTACACTTGTGTGGTTAAAACGGTGATATTGGTAAAAGTCGTGTTAGATGTGTAACTTATTTGTCGAGCATGAAAATGATACATAGGTTAACTTGATGAGTTATTTCATGTATGAATGCTTTAAAGATGATAAAATATATAAGTTAACAAGATACGTGTATTAAGATATTTGATTATATGTTCACGTTTACGTATATATATTACAACGCGCAAATCGTAGATATATTGCTTATGAATGGGAGTGATAACGGATATAACATAATGAGGGTCACCACTAAAATCGTTCAAGTCACAAAATCTTAAATGTATATATATATGAACGCATATATATATATATATATATATAAATGCGCCAACATAATCAAAATAACGACTTTTCGAGAAAATCTTAAAGTTAAGTGAAAATTCTAAGTATTAGAGAAGCTTAGGAATTTTCTTGAAATATTGATTATTAAATCGTTCCTATGTATATTAGGCTATGTAGAATCAATTTGTGGGATAACGCGAATATAAAAACGCACCCAAAAGTGAATGTCACTAGACCCCTCTTTTTACTGTTTTATAAACTGTTTTGGGGGAAGAACACGCCTTAAAATGGATAAGTATACGTTTTTGTATAAATATGCCTTTAAACAAATCATTGGTATATTTTCATGGAAAATATGGTTTGTGTTGGTGCATGTTTGTGACAACAGCTTTTAGATTCGGGTCTTTGGATATCTTGTAATTAGTGAAACGGTTAGCGGGTTTAGCTTTGTAATAGTGATTTATTAGTGATTGGCCAAACCATACCCACATTAGGGGAATGGTAGGTGAATTGGGCCTGTCCAATTCGCAGGCTTGTGTGAAACCAAACCAGAAGGCATGTCTTGTGTTATATAAACAATGTTATGCATTAGGGTTAGGGATAAGCACTTGAAATCAGTTTATAGAGAGTTAGAGAGAGACAGAATTCGTGGCTATTGTGGTGGATGAATTCTTTGAGTGCTAGGCTTGGATTGATTGTTAAACTGCTAGGTTGAGTAATCAATAAAGTTCAGTTTGTTTGGTTTGTGTTTAATCTGCTTCTACACCTTTTTGTCTGCTTCCTCCATATTGACATAGGCTGTGACTCGTTGTCTGCCTTCGAACTCATGAGTTGGGTTTGTGTACCCATCTTCAATACAGATCCACATTCGCGTGTCCTGATACTCAACAAACGACTGAAACCTGTCTTTCCACGTAAGGTAATTCTCTACCTTCATCATCTTTGGCGGTTTGTTAGTCGTGCCAACTTCATGCTCCATCCTTAACAACTCATTCAAATTTGACATGTTCGATATTTTTAACGATCCGGCTCGCTAAAAACGTTTAAAAATTGTCCAGAAACTATTTTTACCAAATTATATCGTTAGATTCGTCTCGAGATTACGAATCCAATGATATATAATGTCCAAAACCTGTTTCAGGATTTTCCAGAGTCTGTTGTCCTAAAAATCACACGAGTCTAACCGTGCAGTCCGTTTACTAAAATTGTCTACGGTACAATATATGTCCAAAAACGTATAATTTCGGTTACGTCAGCTGGTTAACTTTCCACCTTTTTAATTTCGCGGGTTTAGGTTCAAATACGCTGGTATGTTAATTTCGCTGAGTTTAATTATGCTGGCAGGTTAAAAACTCTGGTTAAATACGCCAGATGATCAGTTGAAGATTACGACGACTAGTAAAGTCGCTGATCACCGTAATAACGTCGCCGAGTACTATTATCACAGTTACCAAAGTCGCCTTGGATTTTAAATAAGCCACCAAGTTAATTACGTAGGTCCAGACTGCGTAATTGTTAAATACGCAAATCGATAAAAACGTCGGTTCTGATCAGTGAATTCTGCAGTAACTTGTTCAGCAATCCAGTCTACCAGTGACTCCGATTTTCTGGGATTTGATCAAATCTTTTCAGAATTTGAAAAGATCTTATCTCTTCTCTAACACAAACCTGCAAAATCAAACAACCAAAATCAGCAAAAGTTTAAGAGAAATCTGAAAAATACAACGAAGAACACAAAGAATAAATCTTCGAATCTTCAAACTACGCCCAAAACCCTGCAAAAACAGTAGAATTAAAAACGCAAAAACAGCAAATAGCCTCCAAATTCGCAGCAGCCTCCAAAAACCCTAATTTTCAGCAGCAAAGAATTCTGAACCGAGCCAATCAAGAGCCTAATGCTCTGATACCAAGTGTAGGTCCCCTTAATGCAATGGATCTTTAACAGAATTATATATCTAATCTAGAGTGCGGAATCCTCTAGATCAGATTGTTACAGAAAGATGTAGAAGCAAATTAAACACAAACCAAACAAACTGAATTTTATTGATTATTCAACCTAGCAGTTTAACAATCAATCCAAGCCTAGCACAAAGAATTCGTCCACCACAATAGTCACGAATTCTGTCTCTCTCTAACTCTCTGTAAACTGATTTCAAGTGCTTAACCCTAACCCTAATGCATAACATTGTTTATATAACACAAGACATGCATTTTGGGCTGGTTTCACACAAGCCTGCGAATTGGACATGCCCAATTCGACTACCATTCCCCTAATGTGGGCTTGGTTTGGCCCAATCACTAATAACTCACTATTACAAAGCTAAACCCGCTAACCGTTTATCGTTTCACTAATTACAAGATATCCAAAGACCTGAATCTAAAAGCTGTTGTCACAAACATGCACCACCAGACTCCCCCTTGACAATAGCTTCATAAAACAAATTTTTTCTTCAGTCATCTTGCATTCTTCATGTAATCTTCATCGTCTTTGGTCTTTGGATAGCTTCAGCTTCAATCGCTTCTGTCAGCAACAGACTCCCCCTAAGCTGATGCATCCAATCACCAAATCTTCAAAATTGTTAGCAATTGAGTAAACTCCAGTTCAGCATTTGCATAATAATCTTCAAACTCTTCAAACTTTGTGAGCAATGTAGAAACCAGCCCAGAATGCATGTCTTGTGTTATATAAACAATATTATGCATTAGGGTTAGGGTTAAGCATTTGAAATCAGTTTACAGAGAGTTAGAGAGAGACAGAATTCGTGACTATTGTGGTGGATGAATTCTTTGAGTGCTAGGCTTGGATTGATTGTTAAACTGCTAGGTTGAATAATCAATAAAGTTCAATATGTTCGCTTTGTGTTTAATCTGCTTCTATATCTTTCTGTAACAATATGAACTAGAGGATTCCACACTCTAGATTAGATATACAATTCTGTTAACAATCCATTGTATTAAGGGAACCTACAGTTTGAATAATTTGTGATATGTTAGAGAAAAACATGGATTTGATATAAATATAAGTTTCGGGGAGAAACAGGATTTGATTGATATATATGTCTCGGGAGAAATGGGTTTGTTACGGTGTTTTGGGATAAAATGATCGTGTAGATTTAAAATGCTTAAATCTAAAGTTGTGAAGAATTGGCTCGGTCTCAAGAGAGTAAGTATCGGTTCAGGCTTACGTTTTGGTGGGGACGTCGTGGATTCGTACAACTCGTTATATTAAATTTATCATTTTAGTAGGATATATGTATTGTACGTGAGGCAGGCATTATAAGAGACCCATTGCGGGCTCTTGTGGAAGTTTTGCCGTTTAACCATTAATATTATGCGTGGAATTGTTGATAGATCTATCGGGTTGATCACCCTGTCGTGACCGGTAGCTCCGTGTCAAGTCAAGCGACGAATTTGTGTTATGTATTGTCTAGCTTTGATTATACCTTCTTTGTAAATATATAGTTCGTATTGTCTTGCAAACATACGAGTCTGAACAATTGATGCTAGAAATTTAATATGTATAAACCTTGGGAACAAGTCTCGATATCGAAGGTTTTTGGAAAACGCTTGCGATGACTGACCCTTGGATTTTGTTAAGGAAATGAAAATTGACTTTCTAAGATTATATGGATGTTTTAATAAATAAACACATAATAAGAAAGTTTTCATTGGATCAAATTATTTGTAATTTGATATGTGCACTCACCCTCCTTTGTGTTGACACTTGATTTTAACGTGTTCTTCAGGTACATGAGTTCGGCTTCGGGATTTTGGCGTATCTTGTGGTTGTTGATGCATATTATGTTTAATGATTATTTGGACAACTTTTAAAACTTATTTGGGACCATGTTTGTATTAAGATCCATAACGATCAAGACAACTTAACTAAGTTATGGTTGTGTTGAAACGCTAAACTTCAAACTATGTTTTAAGTAAGGTAAATGTCCAAAAATAATAATGCATCGTCCATTAAGATATTTATGGGCACCAACTTCCATCACCATTACGTTTGTATTTCCGATGCGACGTTTTTGGAGTGTTACAGAAGTTGGTATCAGAGCCAATGTGTGTTAGCGAACTAGATGTTTTTGGGGGAAAACTCTAGACTTCAACCGATGAATTTTTAGATTAAATCCCAAAAATTAGCGAAGCCAGTAATTTAAAATAAACATGGATTTTGATTATGTATGAAAACTATTTTGAGTTTATGTGCATACGTGTTAATCTGTTTATTTGGGCCTTATGTGTTGTTTTTCATTTGAACACACACTTACATAATACGGTTACATTATGTCACAGATGTCGAACATGCACGAGATTATCGAGATTCACGACTCAGAGAGCGACCATGAATTCGAGATCTCACCGACCTCAGTCCTGCCAGAGACACCACACACGACCCCACAGATTGTTGACATGGCCGGTTTTACCCGTCATTCTATGTCGGCTGATGTATAAGAATTTATACATCTTTAAGACGTTAAATAGACCTCGTTTACGCGAGAAATTGTCGTATTTTCATTGATTTTGGTACTCATTTGAGTTGTTTGTGAAATACCAGTTCGAGCTTTGCCCGGTGTTGAAATGGAGGCTGTTGGAGCAAAAACGGAGTTTTCCAGCAAATTGCCAGATATGGCATGACCATGCCAACCACTGTCACGACCGTGCCAAGCCAACGGTGACCGACACTCTCATCAAGCACTACTAGTTTCAGCGTG
Organism: Scalesia atractyloides; assembly: GCA_947069175.1. NCBI lineage: Eukaryota > Viridiplantae > Streptophyta > Magnoliopsida > Asterales > Asteraceae > Scalesia > Scalesia atractyloides. Next base: position 32,448,159 of record CAMTDV010000005.1, read on the forward strand.
CCCAGGAAGAATTCAAGAGTGGCACGACCGTGCCAAGCCAAACCAGTCTCAGATCAGCTTGTTCCCGGGATCATTTCAGACATTTTCGAGTATTTCATCAGGAAGCACGACCGTGCCAGAGGTTGGCACGACCGCGCCACCTCTGAAACGTTTGAGCGGGATTTTTTCCCAAAATGGCTAGCAAACAAGTCAACACTCGAAAAAGGCACTTTGACACTTACCAAGTACGACCGTGCCAAAAGGTGGCATGGTCGTGCCGAATTCCCAGTAGCATAAATACGTGGTTTAAGCTCATTTGGAGGGGAGTTGGAGCATTTTGGTGAACAATTCTCTCAAGAAGTTGACCTAGGAAGCTTGTAGGAGCCAAGAGGAAGCCTTGAAGAGGATTTAATCACTTGAAGATCTACGCAAACACCCTTTAATATTGTCTTTATGTTGGTTAGCTTACTAGTCACATTATGAACAATTTATGCTTTCTTATGTTTGATTTGGTTTCCATGAGCCCTATGGGCTAAACATTTGTGTTGCTTAAACTTTGTTGAAGCTTATGAACATGTGATAATTATGGAAGTAGATGTGGTGATTGTTTTTGTTAATGTTAATAGTAATGCTTGAATCTTGTTCTTGGAGTTCTTATGTTTGTTTAAAGTCTTTATTCTTGAAGGTTTGGTCATAAGTATTTACATGTTGTGTTGGAAAGCCCATGTAGAGATTATGATTGTTGAATCTTGTTAACTTGTTAGTATGATTCATGGCATGATACTAGGAATGGTGATTGCTAACATGATTAGAATGGAGATTTAAACATGTATAGGAATTCTTGCATTTAGATTTAGAAAAATCATAGTAATATTTACATGGATTCTATAGTTGTGTTTGTGTTAGATTGATGATTTTTGGCCAAGATTATTATCTAGCATGACCATGCTTATGGTTTTTTTCAAGAACATGATGATAGTGCTACTTACTTGAAAGCAAGTTAAGGTGATTGTTATGTTGTTTATGGTAATTTTCTCAAACTTTTAGAGTTAGGAGTTTTAACAAACAAATAACTCTTGTTTAAAGGTTAACATTAACTAAGCAAGTGAGCTTCAAATAATAATTTTTACGTGATTAGAGTGATTATTTCATTTTAGTTTTCCTAAGGATTATAAACTAGGAAACCTTGATTAGAGACTTAGTTAACTTAGAGCTTGCATCACCATTAACCCTACCTTAGTTGTCACATGTTTGTTTGTGAATACTTAGTTTAGGCAACCTCTTTTAGATATTCTTATTCCTTAGTTTAGTTGGTAGCTTGTTATTTTTGCATGATAATTTATGAACAAAATCAACTCATCAATTGAAATGGCTTTAAAGTAACAAAAGTTTAGTATCGAGACACCGCGTCCACGGATTGATATCCGGTTCTTGCCGACAAGTTATATTACCTCCCGATGGGTACACTTGCCCTTTGTGTGTGTAGTTAGTTTTTAGGTGAAAAACCACTTTTAAAACTAAATATGTGTGAAGAAAACCAAATTAAAAATATATATAATTCACGCACATCAAGTTTTTCGCGCCGTTGTCGGGGATGCGGTCTTCTTGAGAACGGTTCGAGTTACTTATTTAGCCATTGTGAAAGTGTATAAAGTTTTTGTCTACTTGATTTTATTTGTTTTTGCATGATTATTTGAAAAAGAAAAAAAAATGATTATTTGCTAGTTGTTTTTATTTTTGTATATATATAGTGCATTGTGCTCCTTCTTCTTCCCTGCAGGTCGTGCATGTCCTTAACCCCCGTTGCTAAAATCATTGAGCCTTCATCGGAGCCGGAGCACAATCTTCATCGGAGACTGCGGGAGCGGTCCCGCATGGTAGCCGCTACGATCGAGGTAGACGCAAGGGGAGACGACACGTTCTACAAAGTTCGTGTAGAAATGGCGGACGAAGAGGTAACAAGGATCTTAAACGAGATAGGAAAACCGTCACTTGAGGGTTTCCCTGCGAGCATAAATGCACCGACGATTAGTAATAATAATTTCCAAATCAAATCTGGCACCATATCGATGTTGCAGAATGCGGTGCAGTTTTATGGCAAGGATCACGAGGATCCTAGTGTCCATATTGCGGGTTTTCTGGAGGTTTATGCCATGATCACGATTCGGCTCTTTCTGTTTTTTTTTACGTGACGATACCAAGGAGTGGCTTCTCTCACTTCCAGCTAGATCTATCACTACATGGAATCAATTAGCTGAGAAGTTCCTCCAGAAATATTTCCCTCCAGAGAAAACTGTTCGGTTGAGAACCAAGATTCTCAACTTTCGTTAGGATGAGGATGAGTCCCTTTACGAGGCGCGGGAGCGGTTTAAGGAGCTTATGCGAAAGGTCCCACACCAGGGTTGCCCAAGTGGCAACAATGTCAGATCTTCTACCATGGTTTAGATGGTCCGGGGCAGATGATGGTCGATACATATTCGGGCGGAGACATCGGCACGAAAAATGCCACCGAGGCATTTGAGATTTTAGAGAAATGCGCCGCGAAGAATCGTACACAGCAGCCATCGAGAGGGAAGAGTTCTCGACTGGGAGTTCATCACGTGGATAACGTCATCGCCATGACATCATGTATGGATGCCTTATCTATGGAGAACACTCGAGTGGTTCTTCGAGTGGGGGAGCATATCATATAGGTGATTTTCCGACGGGAGAGATGTCACACGAGCATGTAGATTTCATGGGAAACCAATACCGTCCTTAGAATAATCCCTACAACAATACTTATAATCCGGGGTGGAAGAATCACCCAAATTTCAGTTGGAGGCCAGATGCGTCTACTCAGCATCCACCCGAATTTGCTCCACGTCCCACAGCTCCAAGAGCATATGGTCAACTCGACCTCAGCAGACATCCCACACTAGTGAAGCCAGTGTGCAGTATATGTTTAGTCAACTCTTAGCCAGTCAGAACTCTATTAAGATGGAGAATGATAAGCATTTCAAAGATTATGACGGGCGTTTCGCGAGGCACGAGGGTGAGTTGAGAAGCCAAAAGGCTTCCATGCAGACCATTGAGAACCAAGTTGCCAGATTGCCACGATGTTGTCTGAGAGACAACAGGGGGGCTTTCCAAGCAATACGGAGCCTAATCCGAATGCTAATGCAAAGGCCATCACTTTGAGAAGCGGCAAGACCGCTGAGCCCATCACTTCGGCTGTTTCACCAAAGCCGACTGATGATGAGATTGATGAGGAGATTGAGATGGAGTCTCCAGGTGAGGTGCAACAGAGGCGAGTCCCAACAAGTACAACACGACCCAAGGAGCAAATGAGAGAGTATGTCCCTCCCATTCCATATCCGAGGAGGTTGAAGAAGCAGGAGATGGAGGAACACTATGGTAAATTCCTTAAGCTTTTTAAGCAACTTCATATAAATTTACCATTTGTCGAGGCACTTGCTCAAATGCCTAACTATGCCAAGTTTCTGAAAGATATCTTATCTAACAAAAAGAAACTTGAGGAGCTTTCGCATGTGACCTCGAATGAGGAGTGTTCAACGATTCTTTAGAACAAACTACCGAAGAAGATGAATGATCCCGGGAGTTTCACTATCCCATGTTTGATTGGTAGTTTGTCGGTCAGCAATGCATTGGCTGATCTTGGAGATAACATAAACCTCATGCCATATGCGGTTTTTGCTAAGCTAGATTTGGGAGAGCCCAAGCCCAATCGTATGAGCATTCAGCTAGCCGACCGTTCAGTGAAGTATCCTCGAGGCATAGTTGAGAATATGCTTGTGAAAATCGACAAGTTTGTCTTTCCTCTCGATTTCGTGATTTTGGACATGGATGAGTACAAAACTGTCCCACTTATCTTAGGTCGACCATTTTTGGCCACTGCTAGAGCCTTGATTGATGTTTGCACCGTAGACTTACTCTTAGGGTTGATGATGAGGAGGTGACCTTTGATATTGGTAAATCCATGCAGCATCCACAGAGTCAGGATGATACACTCTATTTCATTGAGACTATCGATACATATGTGAGTGATCATCTTCGTGACACATTTGAGGAGGATGTGATGGACACACAATTACTTGGAGGGGAGACTTTTGGTTCACATGCTGTGAACCAACTAGTTGAGCAGACGACCTGTCTGATAGGTCATGTGTCTCCCCTGTGTCCAGAGGTTTTTGAGGTTGTTGATCGCGTTGCTGAGCTAAAGGCCCTTCTGTTGAGGATCCACCTTTGGTTGAGCTTAAGGAGCTTCCAGATCACTTGGAGTATGCTTTCTTGGAGGGTGCGACTCATTTGCCCGTTATCATTTCTGTTGGATTATCGAGAGAGGAGAAGGATGCTTGAGGTCTTGAAACAGCATAAGAAGGCGATCGCGTGGAAGATTATGGATATAAAAGGGATTAATCCATCTGTTGTACCCATAAGATCTTGATGGAGGAGGACTTTAAACCTGTAGTTCAGCATCAGAGGTGTTTAAACCCGAACATGCAGGAGGTTGTGAAGAAGGAGGTCATCAAACTACTTGATGCAGGTTTGATATATCCAATCTCTGATTCACCTTGGGTTAGCCCTATACAGGTAGTCCCGAAGAAAGGAGGTATGACGGTGGTGACGAATGAGAAAAACGAGTTGATTCCTACTCGCACTGTCACCGGATGGAGAGTTTGCATTGATTGTCGGAAACTCAATGATGCCACGAGGAAGGATCATTTCCCACTCCCTTTCATTGATCAGATGTTGGAGAGGTTGTCGGGTAGGATGTTCTACTGCTTCCTTGATGGTTTTTCGGGTTATTTTCAGATTCCCATCTCTCCTGAGGATCAGGAGAAGACGACATTCACATGTCCTTATGGCACATTTGCCTACCGGCGGATGCCCTTTGGACTGTGTAATACCCCAGCCACATTTCAGAGATGTATGGTGGCCTTTTTTCATGACATGATCGAGGACTCCATGGAGGTTTTCGTGGATGATTTTTCTGTATTTGGGAGTTCCTTCAATCAGTGTCTCGGGAATCTAAAAAAGATGTTGGCTAGGTGTGAAGAAGCCAACTTGGTGTTGAACTGGGAGAAATGCCACTTCATGGTGAAGGAGGGTATTGTGCTTGGGCACAAGATTTCACAGGCGGGGCTGGAGGTTGATCGAGCCAAGGTTGAGACTATTTCTAAGCTTCCGCCTCCCACATCAGTGAAATCTATTAGGAGCTTTCTAGGTCATGCAGGTTTTTACCGACTATTCATAAAGGACTTTTCCAAAATCGCCCATCCCATGACTCAACTCCTAGAGAAGGATGCCCAGTTTGTTTTCTCTGATGAATGCCTTAAGGCATTCGAGTTGTTGAAGGAGAAGTTGGTGAATGCCCCGATCATGGTAGCTCCTGACTGGGAACTACCCTTTGAGTTGATGTGTGATGCGAGTGATTTCCAGTCGGGGTTGTCTTGGGTCAAAGGAGAGATAAGCACTTTCACCCGATTTACTATGTGAGCAAGACTTTGAACGACGCTCAGGAGCACTATACCACAAAGAGAAAGAGCTCATAGATGTGGTCTTTGCATTCGATAAGTTTCGGTCTTATCTCGTTCTTTCCAAGACCATTGTGTACATGGATCATGCAGCTCTTCCGTATCTCTTTAGCAAGCAAGATGCTAAACCGAGATTGATAAGATGGATTCTTTTGCTGCAGGAGTTTGATATTAAAATCCGTGATAAGAGAAGGGCTGAAAATCTTGCAGCCGATCATTTGTCTCGACTTGAGCATTCCGGGAGGAAGGAAATTTGTGGGCCTAACATCAACGGCAGTTTCCCCCACGAGTTTCTTATGAGGATCGAGACTAGTGACGATTCCCCATGGTTTGCTGACTTCACGACTACTTAGCTAGTGGCATCCTGATCAAGGGGATGACCCATCAGCAAAAGCGAAAGTTCTTTGTGGATGTTAAGTACTATTTTTGGGATGACCTCAGAAACGTTTGAGCAGGATTTTTCCCAAAATGGCTAGCAAACAAGTCAACACTCGAAAAAGGCACTCTGACACTTACCAAGCACGACCGTGCCAAAAGGTGGCATGGTCGTGCCAAACTCCCAGTAGCATAAATACGTGGTTTAAGCTCATTTGGAGGGGAGTTGGAGCATTTTGGTGAAGAATTCTCTCAAGAACCTGACCTTGGAAGCTTGTAGGAGCCAAGAGGAAGCCTTGAAGAGGATTTAATCACTTGAGGATCTACTCAACCACCATTTAATCTTGTCTTTAAGTTGGTTAGCTTACTAGTCACATTATGAACAATTCATGCTTTCTTATGTTTGATTTGGTTTCCATGAGCCCTATGGGCTAAACATTTGTGTTGCTTAAACTTTATTGAAGCTTATGAACATGTGATAATTATGGAAGTAGATGTGGTGATTGTTTTTGTTAATCTTAATAGTAATGCTTGAATCTTGTTCTTGGAGTTCTTATGTTTGTTTAAAGTCTTTTTTCTTGAAGGTTTGGTCATAAGTATTTACATGTTGTGTTAGAAAGCCCATGTAGAGATTATGATTGTTGAATCTTGTTAACTTGTTAGTATGATTCATGGCATGATACTAGGAATGGTGATTGCTAACATGATTAGAATGGAGATTTGAACATGTGTAGGAATTCTTGCATTTAGATTTGGAAAAATCATAGTAATGTTTAGATGGATTCTATAGTTTTGTTTGTGTTAGTTTGATGATTTTTGGCCAAGATTATTATCTAGCATTATCATGCTTGTGGTTTTTGTCAAGAACATGATGATAGTGCTACTTACTTGAAAGCAAGTGAGGGTGATTGTTATGTTGTTCATGGTAATTTTCCCAAACTTGTAGAGTTAGGAGTTTTGACAAACAAATAACTCTTGTTTAAAGGTTAACATTAACTAAGCTAGTGAGCTTCAAATAATAATTTTTAGGTGATTAGAGTGATTATTTCATTTTAGTTTTCCTAAGGATTATAAACTAGGAAACCTTGATTAGAGACTTAGTTAACTTAGAGCTTGCATCACCATTAACCCTACCCTTAGTTGTCACATGTTTGTTTGTGGATACTTAGTTTAGGCAACCTCTTTTAGATATTGTTATTCCTTAGTTTAGTTGGTCGCTTGTTATTTTTGCATGATAATTTAGGAACAAAATCAACTCATCAATTGAAAAGGCTTTAAAGTAACAAAAGTTTAGTATCGAGACACCGCGTCCACGGATTGATATCCGTTTCTTACTGACAAATTATATTACCTCCCGATGGGTACACTTGCCCTTTGTGTGTGTAGTTAGTTTTTAGGTGAATAACCACTTTTAAAACTAAATCTGTGTGAAGAAAACCAAATTAAAAAGATATATAATTCACACACATCATCGACCCTGCTGCTTTTGCCAGTCAGGTTGACACATGTTACGCTCATACTAGTAATGGGTGGATTCACGATGATGATTCTGTTCCTCCCTCGATTTTTGAGATAGGACAATCATCCGGTACCGTGCCTATTGTCGATGAGCAGGTTGGAGATATTCCTTTGATTGGAGGATCCTTTGGGATAGCACCAGTGGTGGACGCCACCGCTGTAATGGTTCGACCTTTAGAGCCCTTGGTAGTTCCGCCCACTGCCACGGTTGAGCCTACACCTGAGAGCCCTCCACCAGTCACGTCAAAGTCGTCCGTTCAGCAGCCTGAGTCACGAGTCTATACTACACCCCTACTAGTTTATACTCGACGTAGGAAGAGAGCTAGACCCGCTGGATATATCGCATCAACTTCTAGAGCCGCTACAGAGTCTGCTTTGAAGAAGCAGAAAGGAGTTTGGGTCGATCGGTGTTCACATTGCGATCGTCAGATGGCTACTATTCGTGGGGATCTGGAGATGACTAAGGGCAAGGTGAAGGATCTCGAGGGTCAGATGGATTGGTATGATGAGCTTAAGGGATTTGGATGACAGTGCCATGGATTAGATGCACTGGAGGATAGTGGAGCTTGAGGAGCTTGTTAGGAAGCTTTTGGACTTCCTGGGTTTGAAGTGATTGATGTTGTTGTTGTTTGTTTGTTTCATTGTTTTGTCTCTTTTGGTAACCCTATTTTTGGGCTTGCATGCCGTGTTTGATTTTGATCACACCAAATTTTGTTAGTTTTTGTAGTACAAACAAGCCATGTAATTTCTAAGCTAAAATATCAATGAATGGGTTTTTGGTTAAATTATTCTCATTATTATGTGGATGCATGTGTATTGTTTAGTCCACTATATTTAATGATTGATTATTTAATTATTGTCTTACGTTGTTATTATTATGGCAATAATAGAAACAACAATATGGCACCAAAAGCGAGACATGGTCCTTCTACTAGCGGTGCTGCATTACCTACCACACCTGAGGTGTTAGCGCAACTAATCGCCCAGCACGTGAATACCACCATGGAACAACGTGGAGCTAACCAGACTACGGGGCAAGGACGTGGACGCAGTACTAACACGAATGCGATGGGTGGAGCGCAGATCGGGAACCCTCCAGGTAGAACGATGATCGGAAACGTTTTAGTAGTTCCTGTGTTATCACATAACCTAAGAGTAATCTTGATTTTTCATTAATTTGTGAACAGTGCATGGATGTACATACAAAACATTCTAGGGTTGTAATCCGAGATCATTTACTGGTGTTGAAGGACCACTTGACATCGTTAATGGATTGAGAAGAAGGAGTCTGTGATGGCAATCAATGGTTGTGCTGCTGATCAAAGGGTTAGGTATGCTTCACGTTCATTTCATGACGAAGCTTTATCCTGGTGGAACTCTCAAGTTCTGATTTTGGAAGAAGACGTTGCCTACGGTCTTACCTGGAACGAACTAAAGGAGATGCTTCTTAAGGAATACTGCCTACGTAGCGAACTACCGAAGATTGAGACTGACTTCTAGAATCTCACCATGGAAGGCTTAAATGTCAAAGCTTATACGTCTTGGTTCAATGATCTGGCTAGGTTGGTTCCTCAGATGGTCACTCTGAGTATGTTAAGATAGAAAGGTATATCTGGGGATTAGCGCCACAGATTCGCAGTATGGTTACATCAGCGAAACCCACTACCTATCTGAAGCTACCTCTTTGGCGAAATCATTGACCGATGATGCCGTTCGCAAGAGTAGCCTTAACAAAAAGGATGAGACCGGGAAGTTGTCAGTGAAGCCAATGCAGACAGGAGATCTAACTTTGTGAGCGCCCTGAGCGTAGATCTGAGAATTCACCGAAGCGAAAGTCTGAGAGTTCGAGGAAGGATTCGGATGATAGGCATGAGAAGAAACACAGTTCTGGTAAGGCATATGTGGCTAACACCAGTGGATCAGGAAGGATGTGATCAAGGATAACAAGAGTAGTTCAGGGAGGAGAGCTCATGGTGATGAGCAAGGGAAATGTGCTAGATGTGGTCGATCTGGGCACGAGACTCGTGAGTGCTATGCTAAAAGCACAACGGATGGAGTCAAGCTTGAGGGATGCTTTTAGTGTGGAGAGCATGGGAATTTCAAGCGGAACTGTCCTTTGTTGAAGGATCAAGGTGTGAGAGGTAGATCATTTGAGCTGAATGCTGGTAAAGCTCGTGATGATCCCGCAGTTGTTACCGGTACGTTCTTAATCGATAACCATTCTGAATTTGTGCTTTTGATACTGGAGCTGACTTGAGTTTTGTTTCGAAAAAGTTTGAACCATTTTTGTGTACTCAAGCAAGTAAGCTAGATAAAAAGTACTTAATAGAATTAGTAAATGGTGAATTGATAAGAATCGACGAAGTTATTCGTGGTTGTAGTATTCGGTTATGCAATCATAGTTTTAGTACGATTTATTACAAGTGGAGATTGGTAGTTTCGATGTAGTCGTTGGAATGGATTGGCTATCCAAGAATGGAGCTGAGATAGTTTGTTCGGAGAAACTAGTGCATATGCCCTGCCCTGGCGGTGAAGCTATAGTGATTCATGGAGATCGATCGAGTCGAAATTGAGAATCGTTAGTGTTATGTGGATGCACAAGATGTTGGGTAAGGGTTATCCTGTATTCTTGGTCAACGTGGTTGATACGAAGATCGAAGGTAGGAAGATCGAGGAGATTCCTATAGTTCGTGATTATCCAGAAGTTTTTCCTGAAGACTTACCTGGATTGCCCCCTGCGATAGGGGTGTTCATTGGTTCGGTTTATGGTTAACTTGGTTTATTCGGTTCGGTTTATTCGGTTTTTAAAATTTTGTACCCCAAACCAAAAACCAAACCAAACCAAACCAAATAAGATATATGCAAACTAATCCAAACCAAACCAAATTCAATTCCTTTTGGTTTAGGTTAGAAACCAAATAAACCAAATCTAAACAAATTGTACCTAAGTACTTTTTTTTCTTAATTTAAATTTATGTTTGTGTTCCAACTTCCAAACATCGCAACACGTAATAAATATATGAATACAAGAAAGTTTCATTGCGAAATAAAAAAAAACACACCCATAAAGTTAAAGCTTCAAACATAGATCTATACTGAAGGTCTGAAGTTCTATTATTTTAGAAATGAGTGGGTTTGAGTTGTGCTTTTAGCTTTACATTTGTTATTTTGGGCTGCATAAAAAAATAACTATTTTGAGCTAATAAATTGTATATGATTTATAAAATATTATTATTTTATTTAATAACTAATTAAGTTAAACAGTTTATTTGGTTATCCAAATAAACCAAATAAGCCAAATAAAATAAAGTGTGGATCCATAAACCGAACCAAAAACCATATTCACAATTCGGTTTCGGTTAGAAACCAAACCAAAAACTGAATTTGTTATTCGGATCAGTTTATTTGGTTACGGTTACGGTTCGGTTTATGATTTTTATTTGGTTACGGTTTTTTCTGAACACCCCTACCCTGCGAGACAGATCGAGTTTAGAATTGATCTTGTTCCTGGTGCTGCACTGATTGCCAAATCTCCTTATAGATTAGCGCCTTCGGAAATGAAAGAATTGTCGACAGAGAAGATATCGCATTTGTACCTTGACGAGATTGTAGCCCGACATGGAGTACCAATGTCAATTATCTTTGATAGAGATGGACGATTTGACTCCAGATTTTGGCAATCTCTTCAGGAGTCGCTGGGCTCTCGATTGGACATGAGTACTGCATATCATCCTCAAACGGATGGTCAGAGTGAGAGAACCATTCATACGTTAGAGGATATGTTGAGAGCATGTGTGATTGATTTCGGTGGAAGTTGGGATACTCATTTGCCATTAGCTGAGTTTTCTTACAACAATAGTTATCATGCGAGTATCAAAGCCGCTCCGTTTGAAGCCTTGTACGAAAGGATGTGTCGATCACCCCTTTGTTGGGCTGAAGTTGGCGAAAGGCAACTAACCGGACCCAATCTTATTCAGGAGACCACTGACAAGGTTACTCAGATTAAGGAAAGGTTGAAAGCTGCCGCCGATCGACAAAAGAGTATTGCAGACAACCGAAGGAAGCCGTTGGAGTTTCAAGTCGGTAATCGTGTTTGCTGAAGGTATGACCTTGGAAAGGTGTTGTTGGATTTGGAAAAGGGGGAAAACTAAGCCTGCGATATATAGGTCCTTTCGAAGTCTTCCCTAGAGTTGGATCAGTCGCGTATAGGCTTAAGCTGCCACAGAAATTGAGTGGAGTTCATGACGTGTTTCATGTGTCCAACCTGAGAAAGTGTCTATCAGATGAGACATTGATCATACCCCTGGATGAGGAAGTAGATGATAAACTAAGATTTATCGAGGAACCTGTTGAAGTTCTGGATTGAAAAATCCAGAAGCTTAGGAGGAGTCAGATTAAGTTGGTCAAAGTTCGCTGGAATTCCAAGCGTGGACAGGAGTTCACATGGGAATGACAGGACCAGATGCAACAGAAATATCCACATCTCTTTCCGTCTAGTGTGAAATTGAAACATGTAGGGTAAGAAGTTCGGGGACGAAATTCCTTAAACAGGGGGAGACTGTGACACCCGACTATTTTGAGCCTGTACTGTACTAGTGTGACACGTGTTATGAATAAATAAAGGCACTATTTTATTGAATTTCGTGTTATTTGATGGTATATGAAGTATTGATAAATTCAAACTTTGTTAAAATATATGTTGGCAATAATAAGATAAACGCTTATCGAGTAACGGATAAAATGCGAAATGAACATTGGTGACCGCCCGATTAATGTTAAAATCCTAAAAATAGTCCGTTATGATTAAAATTCTATTTTTAATCATGTTCGTGAGGAAAATCTATTTAAAACGCTTAAAATTCTTATTTTGCAAATTTACGCGCGTACCGCGCGACACAGCGCGTATACTGCCAAACACATGCAACGCAGCCAGTTCAGGCAAATAAAATATTGTTCAGCAATATAATGGAAAGTTTATTTTTATAGAGTGATAAAAATAATTTTAAACACCTTAAAACGGGATTAAAACGCTAGATAGAATACCCAGAAACTAGTTAAATACATGTTTTTAGCCATATAATATATATATATATATATATATGCATATGTATGAGAGATGTGTGTGTGGGGGGGACATAGGTGGTGGCCCATATGCCCACCTTTTGCCCTCTTGTGCTAAGTGTTAGATCTTAATAATATAAGTGATGATTATCACTTTATAAACACACCATATCTTACCATTATCAAGAAACAAAATCACTCATCTCTCTCTCTACAATTCTCAGCCGAACACCCCCTAGCCAACCTCCATTTTTGAATTTCAAGCTTTTCCTGAAGATTCAAGGTCCTTTCAAGGTGTTTCAAGTCCTTTTTATGTTCCAAAGGTGATTCCAAGGTGTTTCTAGCAAGAATCAAGCTCCATATCATCACACTTCATCAAAACCCATCAAAATCTTGAAGGTATAAAACTTATTTTATAATACATATTCTAGATTCTTGAGGATAGTGATGTTAGTGGAAGGTTTCTCTTAATCATTGGATTGTTCACAAACTTGTAAATGAAAAGAATAGGTTTTTATATAACATAAAAATGGAGGTTAGTGTGTGTATATATAGCCATATGTATGTATATGTGGGTGTTAGAGTTTGAGTTTTTGATTTTGATTGATCCTTGTTTGACATGGTTCTTGAAAAGTGACATGCATGTGTGATCAAGAGAATGTTCTAAAAAGGTTTGTGATTTGAGATGGACATGTGAAAAGGTGAAATCTTGGAAGTTTATATGTGTGTATATATGTGTTATGTATGTTTGTATATATGTACACATGCATGTGGGTTTTTGTCATATGTTCGTAAATAGAAGTATATCTTGTATCTATGTAAATATGATTATATGACGATGTGATGAATATGTTTTGGATTATATGAACATGAATTAAATATATGTTGGATGCATTTAAGTTCATGTAAGATGAAGATGTTATGTGTAACACCTCGTGAAAACCCGTCCTATAAAATTTCGACACGTGTCCCGCTGATTCTCGTATTCCACGTGTTAAACGAGAGGGACCAAAATCGTCGTTTTGTTATTGAATAACCTTTGAACGACAATTTATTAATTAAGGGACTAAAAGTGTCAACATGCTCAAACTAAGCCTCTAAGTGACCTTTTAATGAACCTAGAGCGTCATGATGTTCGATCATACTCTCGAGAATACCTAATATTGGCCATGTAGGGCTTTGATGCCATTAAACGATAACACGCACAAGTTTGTGCGTTAAAAGGACTAAAAGTGTCAACGCATGAATCTATACCTTTGAGTGACCTTTTTAAACAATCGGGAACACCGTGATACTCGGTCATACTCCCGGATGTGCCTAAGATTGGCCATTAGAGGTTTTCATACCTTATACTAACATTATGTAATAAATAAGAAAATAAAGTGCTTAAAATGTCATTTTTGAAAGTTTAATTAAGTATAAAGAAGACAGGGACCAAAGGTGACAAACTGCCAAACTTGTTGTTGGGCCGAACTGTCTCGCCGGCCGCGACCCGTCTGGGCTGGTCCTCTCACAGGCCGCCAGCTAGCCCAATCTGCAGAATATATTTTTTATTTTGATTTTATCCTTCCTTGTTCACCACTCATAACTTCAAAACCATTTAAATCAAAACCATGGATTCATTCCAAGTATTTGACACCTGCCTAGGCACATGGAGTGATCTTAGAACCTCTCAAACACTTGGCTAGATCTTAAAAACTCACCTTCAAGTATAAATAGAGGCCTTTGGTGGCCTTTAATACTTGCACCTCTTCTTGAAATTCTTCTATACTCTCTTGTGGAAGTTCCTGAGCAATTGGGAACATCCTCTGAGTTTTCTTCAACCCTAGGACCACTTGTAAGTGTTCTATTCGTGGCTTGTTCAGTTTTATAGGCTTTTAAGCCAAAAGTCAAGCATTATCGTAATAACGCTTTGACTTTCGGTTTAGACCTTAATGGTCCAGTCATTGTTCGCAACGAACATGGCTACGTGATCATAATTAGGTAGGTGTTAATCCCTCAAAGGGCACCTCCTAAGAATCACGTTTGCTTGGTCAATTGACGAGTCAACATATTAATGTTTTAAAAAGTCAACGGGTCAGTTTTTGAAATAATTACGATCTGAGTTTAGAAGTGTTCTAAAATATGTTTAATCACTTAAGCAACTTATTAATAATTATTAGAACATGAATAAACATGTTCGACTTGTCAATTCCGATTTTAGGGTCGGTTCGCAACCGAAAGTCGTGAAGTTTGACTTATGCGTTGATTTTGATTATGAACCGAATTAGACTAGTATGCTATTGATTTAAGGTCCCGTTATGATCATATCATGATATTGCATAACCCTCTGAGGTTATATTACATGATCATAATAGTAATCCGAGTTTTATACGAGTTTCTGTAAATATGCCATACTTTGACTATTTTGCCATTTTATTTAAAAATGATGTTTTAAACACCAACTAACTTGCAAATGATTTAGGTACTGATATGTTAACATGTTTAACATATTTTGATGTTCCAAATCTGATCATAAACCGAGTTTTCATATAATATTGTAAATAAGGCTTTAAAGTGACCGAAAGGCCCTTTCGGTGCATAGAACGATTTTAAACATAATCTATCATACCAAACTCATTACCTACTGATATAATATCATGATTGGTGTAACACCCTAAATCGCGTAAAACAACACGCGGCGGAAACACTTGGGGAGTCACGTTAACAGATTGTTTCAACAACATATGATATTTCATATTTCGTTTTATTGGATTTAAACATAGATTATATTGTGTCATATTGTCTTAGAACTGTTAAACAAAATTAAACCAACAAACAAGCGTTGAAATTGTTTTTCTTGTTATTAAGGCACTAAGTCCAAGTCCATTCCTACGTGAGCATGCATAAGTATCATCTAGCATCGTTCCCAGAAACATATGTGAAAATGAGTCAGCATAAAAGAATGCCGGCGAGTACATAGGTTTTGTGAGTGTGTCAAGTTTATGGCCTTGAAACTGTATTTCAATACCTAGTCAGACTACTAGAGTCGTTAATTGAAAACCTTGTTATCGAAAAGTATTTTTATTGCAATGATAACTAACCAATCTAAAACAAGTTAGTTATAGTTTATAAAATATTTGTAGCCATAAATCTTGACCAAAACATTTGTTTTGTAAATTCGAGTAGTAAATCGTCTTGAAATAACTTGTATGGTTTATATCTTTAGTTGAAATCGTTGCGTGTCATCGTTTGAAAACATTTGTCCAAGTGATGCAAATATCGTCATGAATGTAATACGATAAAAGCACTTATATATAGGAAGTACCAGCGGCGTATCCACCATGCTTTTATCACATTACACACGTACCGTTATCTAAATCACTTACCATAAACCAATCGCCCATTGTTCATTGTTCTAGTTATAAACCAATCGTTCATTGTTCCTTGTTGCAAACCAACCGTTCATCATTCCTTGTTTTAGTTGTGAAAACTTTTGGTCATTTCGTGAATACATTCAAACCGTTGTTGACTTGTTCGAGACCACCCACGGTGTCCCTTAATCGTATAACATACCACCAAAGGGTATGTTACAAATACAGTTTCAGTTGCTTCCCAAATTTCCCCACAGACCCCGAGAATTTTGGTAACGGGATTGTCAGTCCTAGGCGCCTTAACTTACTACTGGTCGGCTTGGCCATTGTTAATGAATGTCATTATTGTTATAAATACATCGCACCAACAAGTTCGTTCACATTATTGAAATCGTTGTGTTTAATATAAACCATCGTATTTGCAATTGAAAACTTGAAAACATTTAGCACATATGAATCACCCCAAAACAATTGTAAAACACAAAATAGGGGAACTGTGTACTCACTTGTGATAGCAAGGTAATCTTGGATTAAAAGAAAATCCAAAGCTTAAAGATCCGAGAATTCAAGCGTGTCCTATAAGTGGATAACAATGTTAATATCGAAACTTGAAATCGGAGGATTTGGATAGAATGGTACCTTATAAACCAAATGAGTATTGGGACTCATATGACATGGTTTAATAAAGTTATCATTCTGAGTTGGAAAGATTTTTATGTGCTTTTGACCCATTATCACCCGTTAAGGTAGTTTAAGCCACTTTAACGTGTCATCTGCGTAACTACGCATTCGGATGGTTAGATATGTGCTATGATAAGTCTTAATGCCTAAATATGTTTTAAAATGTTATTTGATCAGAAAAAATGTCAAATTTTATGTTCCATATACTTAAAGTTGATTTATTTGCGAAAAGGGCATTTTAGTTTTTTTTGAAGAACATAATAATTAATTATCATAACATTAACTGAATGACATGACCATAAGGTATAACCTCAGAGGGTTACTCCCTTTATAATTATGGTCACAAATATGTATTTGGTCAGGTCCAAAGATCCACTAAACGAGTCAGATTCGAAAGTCAAAGCGGTGGTCAAACCGTTCAACTTACGACTCCAAACAAGCACCTAAATGGAGGTGACGATTTAGACATGTTTTGACATGTTTAAATAAGTTTATAGAAGAGTTTTGGCATCAAAATAAACTGTTTTGATACCCAAAATTAGTTCTGTCATGAAATGCGCCTTTATCGCATTTTGACCGAAACTTTGACTTGTCAAAATGACTAGAAATGATAGAAATCAGTAGGTATGATCAATAGGGATCCTAACCATCTTGATTACCATCATATTGCAAAGTTCAATTGGATTTTAAATTGATCAATTCATGATCAATTCTGGAAGTCAAACAAAAGTCAAATTTTATGACTTTTAATCCAATTAACCTACAAGAATTGAAACAAGCATGAAAGAGAACACTTACAAACACCAAAGATTAATCAAGAACACCAGAGAAAGCTCCAAGATGGTTGCCAGATTCGGATTGAAGCATAATGGGACAAAAGAGATGGTTGCAAAAGTTCAAGAATGAAGAACACCATGGTTTTTATACTTGAATTGGGTTCATGTGATCATGACAAGTGTCCATGAGTCATCCCTGAACTTGATTAGTGTCCCCTTAGGTGTCAAATGCAGAAGGGAAGGTGGCAAATTAGTTTGGTGAGTCAAAAAGGCATTTAACAAGAAGCTGCCACCTTGATTTAACAATTCTGATGAGCTGGGGACCCCTTACGGACCATATGGGGTTTTGCCTTACGATCCGCAAGGCCCTTGCAGGGGCTGGAGTTTCAGAATTGGCAGAAACACCAGTTAACCCCATTTTTAAGCTTTGTAAGGACAATAAAGTATAGGGAACTTGAAATGTGCTAAAAAATGCTTCGGATGTCGGTTCGTTTGGTCGTCTGGTTGCGGTTTTCGGTTAATTACGGCAGAAATCGTAACGAACGCGTGCGCGACCGTAAAAGCGTAACGGATGATATTTTTGCATTCCAATCACTAAATTATTATTTTTTAAGGATTACCAAAATTTTTGGATGTACGTACATGTTCTAGACAGCGAAATACGCGAAAAGGCATAGTTCCGCAAAATTTGCAAAATAGTCCCTCAAGTTACAAAAGTGCGATTTTGCCTTACCGAAGCCCTCAAAACTTATTTCTAAGCTATGTAAAGGGTATTTAAGGTATGTTAAGCTTGTGTAAATGATCTAGAGTGTACGTCGCTACGAGAATCGGCAGATTTTTGCAGTTTGTCATAAATAGTCCCTGTGACCGAATAATCTTGTTTTTGACATACCAAATCCTTCAAAACTTATTTCTAAGTTATGTAAAGGTTATTTAAGGTACTTTTAGCTTGTGTCACTATTCCGGAACATACGTTGCGTTAAATTGGTTATGTTTGCGTATCGGTATACGGGTTTTGCTTATAGAAGGGATTCAAGAGTTTCGAAATTGTGCAAGAATCGAATGTGTGCAATTGTCATAATAAATAAACAAAATTCACATATAAAACATAAAATTTCATTCATTGATAACTTGTTTGTCATTGTTACATGCTCAGATTACCACAGATATCACAATTGGGATATACTGGGATATCATTTCAGTTTATAAACTGAGTTTATACACAAGATCTTGTATTACGTTATAACGCCCTTACGGCACTTAAAATGGTTTTTAATCATGAATTTCATACAAAACCTTTTACATACTGATGTTTTATATGAATTAACATATTTTAACTATTTAAACCTGTTGAAAACATCAGTTTTCATAAAACATCGCAAATATCGTCATATAACGACTTTAACGCCTTTTCGACGCGTAGTATGGTTTTAAAGCATATTTACCAACCAAGACTTGTTACCCACTGATTTTTTAACTCATATAAAATATTTTTACAGTGGGTACATATTATAAACTCAGAATCCCAAATACGCTTTTGAAACTATGTGTGAAATTACCAAATGCCCCTACGGAGCATAGTTTGGTCTTAAATTATAAAAAAAACACATATATTTGATATCCTGCTGATATTAAATCAATGAAGTATTTTCACAAAATATTTATGGTTAACATTGTCACACCCCAACCCGCAGCGGATAAGGTGATCGGGGCATGATTGGGTTATCATCAAAGCTCATGACATTTATTAAATGTTTCATATTCATTAATACAAATTAAATGAAAGTTTACAATGATTGCTACAACATGATCTAACTAACAATCTAACTCCTTTGTTTCTCTTCTAAGGCATATCCTATGCTATCCTTGCTTCAACCTGTTCACCTGTATCATGTGTAAAAAGGTTTTTGGATCAACATAATGTTGGCGAGTGAATCCTATGGAAAACATTTGAACAATTCATTTAAATTGATTATGAAATATGTGCACAACCAAACATGAATAAAATTAGATGTAACTTGATCAACAATCATAATATGTTAAATGAAACACTCATGAATAATAATGGAACAATTAAAGGCACGCGATGCTCAACTCGTCTCTCACGAGGAGCTGAGGGGCCTGATGAATGAATTGCATAAACATGATTATATGAATAACACAACCACAAACAATATAAACTCAATGATACACACATGAATAATAATGAATTTGAATTGAAGCACGCGATGTTCTACTCGATTCCCACGAGGAACTGATGGGCTTAATGTATGAGTTTCATGTAATTTGACAAACGGAATATAAATAAATCACAACAATAAATCAATCTAAGTTTAAGTCATGATGTGGTATGGCACAAGTTTAAATAAATAAATTAATTAATTCAAAACACATGACACACCCCAAAACGTGTAATTTAAAAGGGGGAATTGTAAGATTCACTCACAGTGGGTGCGTTCGGTTGATGATGATGAATGCACGCGAAGTGGTTTTAACCACGAGTGAGATTTAACCTAGATAAATCGCATTATGGTTTGGTGAGTAAACGGATTTTATTAAACTATTTTAGTAGGATTGTTGGGTGCATTTTTGTGAGTCTGAGGCTATTTTCTAATCTTAAAAATGTTATTTTTAAGTATTTATAATTGATTTTTACTTAAAATAATTAAATAAAAATAATAAAAATATTTTATTTTTTTCTGCTACAGTTGACTTTGACCAGTTGACTTTGACTGGTCGTTGACCGGTTCGATGTATATTGTTGTTCGCTCGGTGAGGCTCGAACCCGAGACCTCTCGTACGCGTGCACGCAGCTCTACCAACTGAGCTACGTGTCTAACCCGTTATATATCCGATTTTAATTATATAAATACACTAATTAGTTTAAACAGAAATCCTTTTTATTTTAAAAACAGTTTAAACGAAACGGTCATGCACACCACAGGTCTCGAACCCGGGACCTGTGGTTCAATCCAACACACAGTCCACCGCTGGACTGTGTGTTCAACATGTTATAATATTCGGTTTTTATTATACTTAAATACAAAATAGATATTTCCTTTTCTGCCTTATTTAAAAGAAAAGATAATTGTCCGAGTCGGTGCTGAGGACCGGACTCGAACTCGTGACCTGTGATATAAACAAACACACAGTCCACCGCTGGACTGTGTGTCTAACTTGGTTATTATTCTGGTTATCAATATACTTAACATATAACTAAGGCGATCCGGTTCAGTAACAAAAAAATGCATTTTATTAAGGCAGCGTGTGTGAGACGGGAATCGAACTCGAGACGTTTTGCGTTTTATATGTGCACACAGTCCACCGCTGGACTGTGTGTCTAACCCGTTTAATTTCATGATTTTAATTAAACTTATATGATAACAAGTCTTCATCTTCTTCACCGAAAGAATAACCAGAAATCGGTGACAGACTGGTTCAAGATTTTATCCGATTTATTAGTGTTTTACCGTCGATTAAGATAAGATAAAAGTGAAAGGAAAGGAAACTGAGCGGAGAAATATACCGACTGAACTCTCTGTTTTCCGGCAGAAAATCCGGCGACTGAATTCAACTCCGGCGACGTGTTCCTTGTAGTAGCTAGTCTCCAGAAAACTTGGAAAAAGGTAAGGGTGACTTCGGTGAAGGTTTAGGGGATTCAATAAAGCTCAGGGATTAAAACACGGTTTTCCGGCGAAAAACAGGAAAGTTCCGGCGAGTGAAAATACGCCGTGAAAAGATGTGATTTTTGAGCGAAAGTGTTTGTCGTCGGTTGTGGTCAATTTATAGGGGAAAATCGCAATGTATTTGGTCTGATTTTGGACTGTATTCAACGGTTTAATTTTTCCGGCGGTTTTGAAATGTGTCGCGGACTTCAAACATCGGTTATAACCGATAAGTGATTAAAGGTTTACGTTATAACGTAAATCGTAGTTAAGATTCGCGAATATTCCGGGATTCCGACGACTGAATCGTTTAGGCGCCGGTTTTGAATTCGTAAAGTCACTATATCAATTAAATGATTCTATTATTCATCAAACATGACTAGCGGCGCAGTGGTTTGTGTGTGTGAAGATAAGTCACTGAGTGACTCGGTACAGACCCGGGTTCGAAACCCGGCTGAAACAAATCATTTTTATTTTGCGTTTCTTGACAGTTTTTCAAAAACTAAATATATGTTCGCGTATAATAATTGATTACGGATCGTTTAAAAATATTTGGGCATTTAATTCGCAACGAAAATTTTGACTGACTGTTCGGTTGATAAACGGAGCGGGTTTGGTAAATCCGTTTTTGACGGATGTTACAGTATCCCCTGCTTTTTAGAAATTTCGTCCCGAAATTTAAATAATGATATATTTTGACTATAAGAATATTGATGTTTTGTTTGACAGTTGTATGCTCAGAAAAATGAGGGTTTAAATTTTTGTTCGAGGCGGTAACGTTCCTTGTAAAGGTTAAGTACCCTATTCAGGAATCGCTTTTTGTTGCCTACTGTATGAATATTGATAAACAGGAATGATTCGCTAAAAATGATATCATGCATAAGGGTTTAGATACGTTTGGGAAAAATATGGTTACATCCTAAGGCAAAACTTCTAACACTACAATCTACATGGAACATAAATAAAAACACAACAGCTGATATCCAAACATGAATGAACACATCATCAAATATTTGAACATGAATATAACAGCAAATATTCGAACATGAATGAACACATCAGCAAATATTTGAACATGAATAAACACAACAACAAATATTTGAACCACATTCTGATAACATATATGTTTGAACGATGGAAGTTCCTCTCTCGTTTGTTATGATGAGAGGTTAATTTATGTAGAAATGGAACACAATCCAATCTCTTTAAATAACATGATGATATAAATGTATCACAAATTCCAACCAAGGCAAATAATAAATCCTACATGGAACTTCTCATAACCGTCTGATAATGCCTCTGATCCTTTGGCAAGAATACTTATATATAGGAAGTACCAGCGGCGTATCCACCATATTCTTGCCAAATTTTCATTAATTTTATCCACAAGTTATGATTGGTTACCAAGAAACTAATAAATCCTACATAGAACTCCTCATAACCATCCGTTAATGCCTTTGATCCTTTGACAAGAATACTTATATATAGGAAGTACCAGCGGCGTATCCACCATATTCTTGTCAAATTTTCATTGGTTTTAACAGTGAATTATGATTAGTCCTATAACTCTACAATCAATACAACAAACATAAATTACTGAAATGAAACATATCTGTGCGATCAAGGCTCAATCGAACGGAGCCGATCGTATTGCATGTACTGAAAATGAAATTGTGTGCTCAAGGCTCAATCAAACGGAGCCGAACATATTGAATGTACTGAAATTGAAATTGTGTGCTCAAGGCTCAATCAAACGGAGCCGAACATATTGAATGTACTGAAATTGAAATTGTGTGCTCAAGGCTCAATCAAACGGAGCCGAACATATTGAATGTACTGAAATTGAAATTGTGTGCTCAAGGCTCAATCAAACGGAGCCGAACATATTGCATGTACTGAATATGAATAACTTAACCACACAAACAGCCTATGCATGGAACCTCTCATAATCGCCTGATAATGCCTCCGATCATTTGACAAGAATACTTATATATAGGAAGTACCATCGGCGTATCCACCATATCCTTGTCAAATTTTCGTTGACTTTATCCGAAAGTTATGGTTAGTTCGATGCGACTCTACTACAAACACCACAACCACAAGATACTGATAATGAAATTGTATGTGCGCTCAAGGCTCAATCAAACGGAGCCGAACGTATTGCATGAACTTGAAATGTAAATTGAACTGTGCACTCAAGGCTCAATCAAACGGAGCCGAGCGTATTGCATGAACTTGAAATGTAAATTGAACTGTGCACTCAAGGCTCAATCAAACGGAGCCGAGCGTATTGCATGAACTTGAAATGTAAATTGAACTGTGCACTCAAGGCTCAATCAAACGGAGCCGAGCGTATTGCATGTACTTGAAATGTAATATTACGTAACCGATCAAGGCTCAACAAACGGAGCCGATCGTGCGGGCACGCCAAGATCAACCACATAATAAAATGGGGATCCAACTCAACCTCGATGGATGGGGAGCCACGGCCTCGGCAAAATCGTATACTGAAAACAATATATATAATATACCATAATTACTCTAACAGTCTACACATGTGTTAAAGAAAACATAAGACTAAACAACAGGAGTTGAATCTGGATCTTCGGCGAAAAGGACTAGCTGAGTATCTTCGTTTGGGCCGTCATTATCTTCGACAGGGTTGGCGTTGATATTGAAGACTCTTCCTCTTGCTGGTGGCATAGTGGTTGGGTTTTCTTGGTTTACTTGGTTAACTGGGTTTGATTGGGCTTGAGTGTTGATAACGTTTACCAATTGAGGGCATGTGTTTCTAAAGTGGGTAGGGTCGCCACAATTGAAGCAAGCTCGAGCATATGGGAACATGGGGTATTGAGGTTGGTGATAAGTTTGGGCCATGTTTTGAGTAGGGAAAAAGGTTTGGTCTTGAAAGGTGCGACAAACATTGCTCAAATGACCATAACGTCCACAAGTTGTACATAGCCGGCAAGGTAAAGTAAGGGGATGGTGATAAAAACAGTGGTTGCATTGAGGGTGAGGTCCAAGATATGGTTTCTTATTTGGGTAAGCTGAGTTGGGTGCCACTTGGGTGATTGGGACAGCTCGGATGGGTATAGCGTGAAAAACTGGTTGATTTCGTTGAGTAGCAGCGAAAAGTCGCCCGACTCTTCTTCTCTTAGGTTTGGGTTGCGAAGGGGATTCGGGTTGAGAAGGGGATTCGGAGGTTTCAGTTGATTCTTTATCCTTCTTCTTCTCTTCCTCGAAGTCTTTGTTTCGGATTCGGTTCTCGGTGAGCTCTATTGCTAGCTCCATTGCTGCTTCCAAAGTTGCAGGCTTGGTACTTATCACGGGGTCTTGAATCTTTGACGGAAGACCACGAATGTAGTGCTCGATCAAACGGTAGAGGGGAGTAAACATGTTGGGAACCATTTGATGTAATTCGAGGAACCTTTTGTTGTAGGTGGTGTGGTCTCCTTCCACTTGCTTCAATGAGTAAAATTCATCTTCTAGCTTCTTGATTTCGCTCCTTGGACAAAATCGTCTGGTCATGATTTCCTTCAATTCGTTCCAAGTTAGGGACATAGCATCTTCAACACCTCGTTTTGCCTTCTCTGCATTCCACCAAGTAAGTGCTATCCCATATAGTCGACTGGTAGCATAACGCGCTTTGCGATCATCAGGGCAATCGCAATTTAGAAAAGTATTCTCCATTTCTTCAAACCAATGGAGGAGTGCGGTGACACCTTCAGTCCCTTTATATTTCGGAGGGTCGCATGATTTGAAATGCTTGTAGGTGCATTTAGTGGTGTTTGGGGAAGAGTTGAAAATGTTTTGGTTTGCTTGGTTGACAGGATTATTGGTAAGTGCTTGTTGAACTTGGATTACAATATTGGGTATTACAGCAGCCATTTGTTGAGCGATTAAGGTAGCCATGCGTTCGCGGGCTTTTCTTGCTCTCGTCTTCCTACGGGCGAGGTTAGAAGACATCTACAATGAATACATGACAAGGGTATGAGTTGGATGCTTTTGAGATCGTGGGTCGCATTCAAGAATGAACATTCATAAAATAATTATACAAAAATACTACATCCATAGGATGTCTTTGGCTTTGCTCGCTGTTAGGCCCGTCATGCCGCCATACTTTACCTTATGTAATCATGTGGGCCCCCATGAATTACCGGTTTTTCATATGGTTCGCACGGTTTCTGCCTGGTTGCGTACACAAAACCCGGTGAAAATCGAGAAATATGTATACAACGTGTGATGTTCGGAATGTGTCCAGGTGTAGACACGGTGACACCTCAAAGTAGGGTTAGTTCGAACGACGTTTGGTGTGGCATGCTTTGGCCTAATAGGTCCTTCGTACTCTCATCGTTGGTCCCCAGGTAGGCAAACTGGTCCGTTATATTGGATTTATACGAATGCCAGCCTAGACAGGACGTTCCGACTACCGGTACTCGTACCCTTCCAGTTACTACATGCCCGTTGCAGAACTTACTTTGATGAGATTTGAAAATTGCATAAAATCTTTGGATAATGAGAATATGAAAATAAATTGAATACATGAACATCGATATATGTATAATGAATATGTATATATGTATAATGAACATGTATATGAGCATGTATGTTTGACTGAAATGTAATCAAATATGAAACAAATAAATATCACAAGTTTGTATGTAACCACCTAATCAATTTAAAATTTATGCAGACTATAGTATAGGCTCTTAGGGTCTAATAACCTATCCTATATCCCTATAGTCATGGCTCTGATACCAATCTGTCACACCCCAACCCGCAGCGGATAAGGTGATCGGGGCATGATTGGGTTATCATCAAAGCTCATGACATTTATTAAATGTTTCATATTCATTAATACAAATTAAATGAAAGTTTACAATGATTGCTACAACATGATCTAACTAACAATCTAACTCCTTTGTTTCTCTTCTAAGGCATATCCTATGCTATCCTTGCTTCAACCTGTTCACCTGTATCATGTGTAAAAAGGTTTTTGGATCAACATAATGTTGGCGAGTGAATCCTATGGAAAACATTTGAACAATTCATTTAAATTGATTATGAAATATGTGCACAACCAAACATGAATAAAATTAGATGTAACTTGATCAACAATCATAATATGTTAAATGAAACACTCATGAATAATAATGGAACAATTAAAGGCACGCGATGCTCAACTCGTCTCTCACGAGGAGCTGAGGGGCCTGATGAATGAATTGCATAAACATGATTATATGAATAACACAACCACAAACAATATAAACTCAATGATACACACATGAATAATAATGAATTTGAATTGAAGCACGCGATGTTCTACTCGATTCCCACGAGGAACTGATGGGCTTAATGTATGAGTTTCATGTAATTTGACAAACGGAATATAAATAAATCACAACAATAAATCAATCTAAGTTTAAGTCATGATGTGGTATGGCACAAGTTTAAATAAATAAATTAATTAATTCAAAACACATGACACACCCCAAAACGTGTAATTTAAAAGGGGGAATTGTAAGATTCACTCACAGTGGGTGCGTTCGGTTGATGATGATGAATGCACGCGAAGTGGTTTTAACCACGAGTGAGATTTAACCTAGATAAATCGCATTATGGTTTGGTGAGTAAACGGATTTTATTAAACTATTTTAGTAGGATTGTTGGGTGCATTTTTGTGAGTCTGAGGCTATTTTCTAATCTTAAAAATGTTATTTTTAAGTATTTATAATTGATTTTTACTTAAAATAATTAAATAAAAATAATAAAAATATTTTATTTTTTTCTGCTACAGTTGACTTTGACCAGTTGACTTTGACTGGTCGTTGACCGGTTCGATGTATATTGTTGTGCGCTCGGTGAGGCTCGAACCCGAGACCTCTCGTACGCGTGCACGCAGCTCTACCAACTGAGCTACGTGTCTAACCCGTTATATATCCGATTTTAATTATATAAATACACTAATTAGTTTAAACAGAAATCCTTTTTATTTTAAAAACAGTTTAAACGAAACGGTCATGCACACCACAGGTCTCGAACCCGGGACCTGTGGTTCAATCCAACACACAGTCCACCGCTGGACTGTGTGTTCAACATGTTATAATATTCGGTTTTTATTATACTTAAATACAAAATAGATATTTCCTTTTCTGCCTTATTTAAAAGAAAAGATAATTGTCCGAGTCGGTGCTGAGGACCGGACTCGAACTCGTGACCTGTGATATAAACAAACACACAGTCCACCGCTGGACTGTGTGTCTAACTTGGTTATTATTCTGGTTATCAATATACTTAACATATAACTAAGGCGATCCGGTTCAGTAACAAAAAAATGCATTTTATTAAGGCAGCGTGTGTGAGACGGGAATCGAACTCGAGACGTTTTGCGTTTTATATGTGCACACAGTCCACCGCTGGACTGTGTGTCTAACCCGTTTAATTTCATGATTTTAATTAAACTTATATGATAACAAGTCTTCATCTTCTTCACCGAAAGAATAACCAGAAATCGGTGACAGACTGGTTCAAGATTTTATCCGATTTATTAGTGTTTTACCGTCGATTAAGATAAGATAAAAGTGAAAGGAAAGGAAACTGAGCGGAGAAATATACCGACTGAACTCTCTGTTTTCCGGCAGAAAATCCGGCGACTGAATTCAACTCCGGCGACGTGTTCCTTGTAGTAGCTAGTCTCCAGAAAACTTGGAAAAAGGTAAGGGTGACTTCGGTGAAGGTTTAGGGGATTCAATAAAGCTCAGGGATTAAAACACGGTTTTCCGGCGAAAAACAGGAAAGTTCCGGCGAGTGAAAATACGCCGTGAAAAGATGTGATTTTTGAGCGAAAGTGTTTGTCGTCGGTTGTGGGTCAATTTATAGGGGAAAATCGCAATGTATTTGGTCTGATTTTGGACTGTATTCAACGGTTTAATTTTTCCGGCGGTTTTGAAATGTGTCGCGGACTTCAAACATCGGTTATAACCGATAAGTGATTAAAGGTTTACGTTATAACGTAAATCGTAGTTAAGATTCGCGAATATTCCGGGATTCCGACGACTGAATCGTTTAGGCGCCGGTTTTGAATTCGTAAAGTCACTATATCAATTAAATGATTCTATTATTCATCAAACATGACTAGCGGCGCAGTGGTTTGTGTGTGTGAAGATAAGTCACTGAGTGACTCGGTACAGACCCGGGTTCGAAACCCGGCTGAAACAAATCATTTTTATTTTGCGTTTCTTGACAGTTTTTCAAAAACTAAATATATGTTCGCGTATAATAATTGATTACGGATCGTTTAAAAATATTTTGGGCATTTAATTCGCAACGAAAATTTTGACTGACTGTTCGGTTGATAAACGGAGCGGGTTTGGTAAATCCGTTTTTGACGGATGTTACAAACATCAGATTATACGCAAGTTCCTTTTGTACGTCGCTAAAAGACCAAAACGCCCTTATGAGGCATAGTTTGATTTTAAAACCATAACGGGCATACAAGTTGATGTCCTATTGATATTATAACTTGTTAAAGTATATTGGAATATGGAACTTTTTCATGACTCATCCGGTTTATCGCTTATTGCGCACGATTAAGTTTATGTAACTAGTTTACGTAGTTTAACCGAAACGGGTTTAACCTTATCATTTTTATCTCAAATTCCAGAATGTAAATAGTTTACCCATATTATACAAGTCTTAGTACTTTTCTGGTTCAAACTACATTCTATTCCGGTCATCACTTAATCAAGCGCATTGCAATGTTTTTCATACTTTAAGCTAGCCGATCCAACTCAATAACTTAAATAAGATCCGCTAGCATTCTAATTGGTCATTAATACCATCATTCCAGACTAGAGCCTTCCGGTAAATTGTACCTATGCTTACTTAATTTGGATATGGCTGTGCTTATTATTTTTCTTATTTTAAAAGGATTGCTAAGCTCAGGTAAATACTCTTAACCTATTTTCCCTATACGGGCTTGGGATACGGTAAATTATTACCACATGGTCGGGTATGGGATTCGAAGACCTATGTGTCGGGAATTTAAATAACCCGTTTTAATTCGTATTGCTTGACTTAAACATTGGGGGTTAATGCGATTGTGTCCTTGATATCCTTGACTCATTTAATTGTAAGTGGCCACGACCTAAGCACGGGGTGTAGGCATACACCTGACAGATGTGAAATGGTTTAAAGATAAAATTTTATAACCCAATATGGGTTTTCCCAATAAGGGAATAAATGGTGTGTCGGTTAATCATGAACCAGCATAGTTTATGGGCCCCGTATCTATTGTCGAGTTATGTAAAACTGATAACATGAGATATAGTTTATCCCAAGTATAAAAAGATTTTTCATGCCTTGTGCACCTAAATCAATTTTGAAAAGGTTTTCAAAATGTGTCGGTGATTGTATTTACCAGTGTAAACTGACGTATTTTCAAAATAATTAAGTTACATGTACAAATACGCAAATAGGCTGGAAGCTGCTTAGCAGCAACATAAGAGGATCTTTCAAGTCCTTAGATGTGTCCAAAGTCTGTTGAACATCTTTTGTATATATTTTCGATCCACCTGTGGATCTTCGTTACGAACCATTGTTATTTTGAACTTTGAATAGTTCGGTTTGTAATGATATTTAAATCCAAGACTTCCGCTGTGCTATTATGTGTTATTTGGTTATGATGATATCAACATACGTCACAATATTCCCCACCCGGGCCCACCAGGATATACATGGAAATCGGGGTGTGACATTATGTTGACCATGCATTAGGTGCTTGTACATAAGCATGTATGATGATTAAATGATCATGAGATGATGATATGTTATGGTGTGACAAAAGTATTATAAATCATATTATAAACACTAAAAATAATAATATTTGAAGTGTTATAATGGCATGAAACTTTGTCATAGGTTTGGTAGCTTTGCATGTTATACATGTAGCTTAAAAAGTGGTAAATAATGTGAAATTTGCATGATTTATGTGGTTTACATAAAAACTGCACTAATATTGATTTAAGAATCATTTTACTTAGTAAATAACATGTATTATGTTAAAATATCAAGTCGTTACGATTTGAGATGCTTATGGTAATGTTCGGTACACGACTATGCGTTAAAAACGGTAAAAATTGGCTTTTTAAGAGATTTTTATAAAACTGTTTTTAATCAGTAATTAAACTGATATTTTTGATACAAATATAATTATTTTTACTTATATTAAGTTTCCTTGGTGTTTGGATGGTCATATGTGATTTCCGACGCCTGAAAACGTTACCGAAAACGTCAAATACGCATATTTCAATATACACGAAAATTGATTGTTCAAGAGTGAACTTGGTGTAATGTGATATTGTATGTGATTATGAGAATATGTGATATTATATGCTAAGTGGTGACATGATAGTAGGGATTTAGACTATGCATGTACACTTGTGCGGTTAAAACAGTGATATTGGTAAAAGTCGCGTTAGATGTGTAACTTATTTGTCGAGCATGAAAATGATACATAGGTTAACTTAATGAGTTATTTCATGTATGAATGCTTTAAAGATGATAAAATATATACGTTAATAAGATACATGTATTAAGATATTTAATTATATGTTCACGTTTATGTATATATATCACGATACGCAAATCGTAGATATATTGCGTATAAATGGGAGTGCTAACGGATATAACATAATGAGGGTCACCACTAAAATCGTTTAAGTCGCAAAATCTTATATGTGTATATATATATATGAACACACACACACACACACACACACACACATATATATATATATATATATATATATATATATATATATATATATATATATATATATATATATATATATATATATATATATATATACGCCAATATAATAAAACATAATGACTTTTCGAGAAAATCTCAAAGTTAAGTGAAAATTCTAAGTATTGGAGAAACTTAGGAATTTTCATGAAATATTGATTGTTACATCGTTTCTACGTATATTAGGCCATGTAGAATCGATTTGTGGGATAACGCGAATATAAAAACGCACCCAAAGGTGAGTGTCACCAGACCCCTCTTTTTACTCTTTTAAAAACTGTTTTGAGGGAAGAACACGCATTAAAAAGGATAAGATACGTTTTTGTATAAAATATGCCT
This sequence comes from Scalesia atractyloides, assembly GCA_947069175.1. Lineage (NCBI taxonomy): Eukaryota > Viridiplantae > Streptophyta > Magnoliopsida > Asterales > Asteraceae > Scalesia > Scalesia atractyloides. The sequence goes on from CAMTDV010000005.1 coordinate 32,479,251, forward strand.
TTAAATAAATCATTGATATATTTTCGTGGAAAATATGGTTTGAATATTTTGTGATATGTTTTTAGAGAAAAATATGGATTTATATAAATATATGTTTCGGGGAGAAACGAGATTTGATTGATATGTATGTTTCGGGAGAAACGGGATTGTTACGGTGTTTTGGGGATAAAACGACCGTGTAGATTTAAAAATGCTTAAATCTAAAGTTGTGACGAATGGGCTCGGTCTCAAGAGAGTAAGTATCGGTTTAGGCTTACATTTCGGTGGGGATGTCGGGGATTCGTACAACTCGTTATATTAAATTTATCATATTAGAAGGATATATGTGTTATACGTGAGGCAGGCATTATAAGAGACCCATTGCAGGCTCTTACGCAAGTTTTGCCATTTAATCGTTAATATTATGCATGGAATTGTTGATAGATCTATCGGGTTGACTGTAACATCCGTCCAAAAACGGATTTACCAAACCCGCTCCGTTTATTAACCGAACAATCAGTTAAAAATTTCGTTGCGAATTAAATGCCCAAAATAATTTTAAACGATACATAATCAATTTTTATATGGGAATATATAATTAGTTTTTGAAAAACTGTTAAATATATGAAAATAAAAAATATATGTTCCTGCCGGGTTTCGAACCCGGGTCAGTCGCCGGGTCAAACAAGGACTTAACACTCAACACTCAAACCGCTGCGCCACTTGTATCTTTTGTTAATTATTAAGATCATTTAATTCATAACATGTCTTTCCGAATTCAAAACCGGCGCCCAAATTTTCAGTCGTCGGAAATCCCGACTAACTCGCCAAGAAACGACGGTTACTTCAGTTATAACGTAAATATTAAACACTACATCGGTTATAACCGATGTCTGACTCGCGACACAAGCTATAACCGCCGGAGTTTTTCTAACCGACGAATCAAGTCAGAAATTGGACCAAGTTCATCGATAACCTGCCTTATAAATACCCCCTCGAACCTCTGCAAACTCTTTCGCTCAAAACCGCACCCTTTCTCGGCGAAAACTCACTCGCCGGAAAACTTCTGTATCTCGCCGGAAAACCGAGACCTTCACTTTTAAGCCTTACTAAACTCCCTGAGCTTATACCGAAGTCACCCACATCCTTTTCAAGCTTTCTGGAGACTCGCTGTTGCAAGACACACGACGTCGGAACCTGTTGCAGTCGCCGGAGTTCTGCCGGAAAAACAGAGGAATCCAGTCGGTATACCTCACGCCTAATTTCTTCATTCTTTTTATTTAATCTCACTTGTAATTAACTAAAGAACGCTAAAGAAACTGATTAAAACATTGAACCAGTCGGACTTCCGATTCTGGTTAAAATCGACGAAGAAGACGAAGTCCTGTAATGTTTAAGTTTATTATAAATCAAGTTATAACTCGAGTTAGACAAACAGTCCAGCGGTGGACTGTGTGCACAATAAACACACTAACGTCACGAGTTCGAATCTTGTCCCACACACGCTGCCTTAATAAAAATGTCTTTTTTTGTTAACTGAACCGGATTCGTTTCATATATATGTTAAGTTTATTAATAACCGGAATAATAACCAAGTTAGACACACAGTCCAGTGGTGGACTGTGTGTATGTTTAAATCACAGGTCACGAGTTCGAGTCCGGTCTTCTGCACCGATTCGGATAATTATCAAACTTTTTAAATAAGGCATAAATGAAAATACTTAGTTTGTGTTTAAGTATAATAAAAATCAGTTAAATTAACAAGTTGGACACACAGTCCAGCGGTGGACTGTGTGTTAACTCAACCCACAGGTCCCGGGTTCGAGACCTGTGGAGCGCACCGGTCCGATTCAGTTAAATCGTTTTTAAAAATAAATGATTTTCGGTTTAATCTAATTAGTATATAAATATAATTAAAAACAGATATATTTCGGGTTAGACACGTAGCTCAGTTGGTAGAGCTGCGTGCACGCGTACGGGAGGTCTCGGGTTCGAGCCTCACTCAGCGCACATATACTACCATTCGAACCGGTCAAGGTCAACGGTCAACGGTCAACGGTCAAAAAAGTCAAATTTTTTTTATTATTTTTATTTATTTATTTTAATTAAAAATCAATTAAAAATACTTAAAAATAACATTTTTAAGGTTAGAAAATAGCCTTAAACTCACAAAAATACACCCAACAATCCTACTAAAATGGATTAATAAAAATCCGTTTACTTACCGAACCATAATGCTATTTATCTAGGTTAATTTCACTCGTGGTTAAAACCACTTCGCGTGCATTCAACATCATCAACCGAACGCACCCACTGTGAGTGAATCTTACAACTCCCCTTTTTAATTACACGTTTTGGGGTGTGTCATGTGTCACAAAATAATTAACTCGTTTATTTAAACTTGTGCCATACCATATCGTGATCTAAACTTAGATTGTTTATATTGTTGTGATTACTTATTTCATTTTGTCAAATTATATGAAATTCATTCATTAAGCCCATCAGTTCCTCGTGGGAGACGAGTTGAACAACGCGTGCCTCAAAACCAATCCATTATTGTTCATGTGTGTATCATTGAGTTTATATTGTTTGTAGTTATGTCTTTCATATTATCATGTTTATGCAATTCATTCATTAGGCCCATCAGTTCCTTGTGAGAGACGAGTTGAGCAACGCGTGCCTCTAAACGTCCCATTATTGTTCATGTGTGCTTTATTTAATATCTAATGATTGTTGAGTAAGTTTACATCTATTTTTACTCATGTGTGGTTGTGAACTCATTTCATAATCAATTAAATAAACTTGTTCAAATGTTTTCCATAGGATTCACTCGCCAACTTTTTTTTGATCCAAAAACCTTTTTACACATGATACAGGTGAACAGGTTGAAGCAAGGAAAACATAGGAAATGCCTTAGAAGAAAACAAAGAAGCTTAGATTGATGTTAGGTCATGATGTAATTATAGTTGTAAATTTCCTATTAAATTGTATTTTAATGAATATGAAACGTATAATAAATGTCATGAGCTTTGATGATAACCCAATCATGCCCCGGTCACCTTTTCCGCTGCGGGTCGGGGTGTGACAGATTGGTATCAGAGCCATGACTATAGGGATATAGGATAGGTTATTAGACCCTTAGAGCCTATACTATAGTTTGCCTAAATTTTAATTGATTAGGTGGTTACATACAAACTTGTGATATTTATTTGTTTCATATTTGTTTATATTTACAGTCGAACATACATGCTTATATACATATTCATTATACATATATCAATATTCATATATTCAATTCATTTTCATACTCTCATTATTCAAAGATTTTGTTGCAATTTTCAAATCTCATCAAAGTAAGTTCTGCGACGGGCATGTAGTAACTGGAAGGGTACAAGTACCGGTAGTCGGAACGTCCTGTCTAGGTTGGCATTCGTATAAATCCAATATAACGGACCAGTTTGCCTACCTGGACCAACGATGAGAGTACGAAGGACCTATTAGGCCAAAGCATGCCACACCAAACGTCGTTCGAACTAACCCACTTTGAGGTGTCACCGTGTCTACACCTGGACACATTCCGAATATCACACGTTGTATACATATTTCTCGATTTTCTCCGGGTTTTAGTGTACGCAACCAGGCAAACCCATGCGAACCATATGAAGAACCAGTATTCATGGGGGCCCACATGATTACAAAGGTGAAGTATGGCGGCATGTAGGGCCTAATGGAGAGCAAAGCCCAAGACATCCTATGGATGTAGTAGATTTATTTTTCTATAATTATTTTATGAATGTTCATTCCTAGTGCGACCCATGATCCCAAAAGCATCCAACTCATACTCTTGACATGTATTCCTTGTAAATGTCTTCTAACCTCACTCGTAGGAAGATGAGAGCAGGAAAAGCCCGCGAGCGCATGGCTGCCCTAATCGCTCAACAAATGGCTGCCGTAATACCCAACATTGTAGTCCAAGTACAACAAGCACTTACCGCTAATCCTGTCAATCAAGAAAACCAAAACATTATCAACTCTCCCCCAAATACCACTAAATGCACCTACAAGCATTTCAAATCATGCGACCCTCCGAAATACAAAGGGACTGAAGGCATCACCGCTCTCCTCCATTGGTTTGAAGAGATGGAGAACACCTTTCTAAATTGCGATTGTCCCGATGATCGCAAAGTGCGATATGCTACCGGTCGATTATATGGGATAGCACTTACTTGGTGGAATACAGAGAAAGCCAAACGAGGCGTCGACGATGCTATGACTTTAACTTGGATTGAATTGAAGGAAATCATGACCAGACGATTTTGCCCAAGGAGCGAAATCAAGAAATTAGAAGATGAATTTTATTCATTGAAGCAAAAGGAAGGAGACCACACCTCGTACAACAAAAGATTCCTCGAATTACATCAAATGGTTCCCAACATGTTCACTCCCCTCTACCGTTTGATCGAGCATTACATTCGTGGTCTTCCGTCAAAGATTCAAGACTCTCTAATAAGTACAAAGCCTGCAACTTTGGAAGCAGCAATGGAGTTAGCTACAGAGCTCACCGAGAACCGAATCCGGAACAAAGACTTCAAGGAGGAGAAGAAGAAGGATAAACATCGACTGAAACCTCCGACTACACCCAAAACGAATCCCCTTCTCAACCCAATACTAAGAGAAAAAGAGACGGGCAACTTTTCGCTGCTACCCAACGTAATCAATCAATTTCACACGCCATACCCATCCAAGCTATCCCAATCACCCAAGTGGCACCCAACTCAACCTACCCAAATAAGAAACCATATCTTGGACCTCACCCTCAATGCAACAACTGTTTTTATCACCATCCCTTTACTTTACCTTGTCGACTATGTGCAACTTGTGGACGCTATGGTCATTTGAGCAAGGTTTGCCGCACCTTTCAAAACCAAACCTCTTCCCCTACTCAAAACATGGCCCAAACCTATCAACAACCCCATTACCCCGTGTTCCCATATGTTCGAGCTTGTTTCAATTGTGGCGACCCTACCCACTTTAGAAACACATGCCCTCAATTGGTTAACGTCATCAACACTCAAGCTCAATCAAACCCAGTTAACCAAGTAAACCAAGAAAACCCAACCGCTAGGCCACCAGCAAGAGGAAGAGTCTTCAACATCAACGCCAATCCGGTCGAAGATAATGACGGCCCAAGCGAAGATACTCAACTAGTCCTCTTCACTGAAGATCCAGATTCAACTCCTATTGTTTAGTTTTATGTTTTTCTTTATCACATAGAACCAAACATAACTTAAGGATAAAGCCAATGAAACTTTGACAAGAATATGGTGGATACGCCGCTGGTACTTCCTATATATAAGTATTCTTGTTAAAGGATCAGAAGCATTATCTGGCGGTTATGAGAGGTTCCATGTGTAGACTGATAGAGTAATTATTGTTTATTATTTCAGTACATGCAATTTCATAGGCCGCCGCTCCCCATTTTATGAGCGTTGAGCATGTTCCCCATTTCATTATGAGGTTGAACCTGGCGTGCCCACATTTTTAATTTTCAGTACATGCAATACGATCGGCTCCGTTTGATTGAGCCTTGATCGCACAGACATTTTCATTATCAGTATCTTGTGGTTGTTGTGTTTGTTGTAGAGTCGCATAGAACTAATCATAACTTGCGGATAAAGTCAATGAGAATTTGACAAGAATATGGTGGATACGCCGCTGGTACTTCCTATATATAAGTATTCTTGTCAAATGATCGGAGGCATTATCAGGCGGTTATGAGAGGTTCCATGCATAGGCTGTTTGTGTGATTGTTGTTTAGATTAAGTTTATCATTTTCAGTACATGCAATACGATCGGCTCCGTTTGATTGAGCCTTGATCGCACAGGCATTTTCATTTTCAGTACATGCAATACGATCGGCTCCGCTTGATTGAGCCTTGATCGCACAGACATTTTCATTATCAGTATTTTGTGGTTGTTGTGTTTGTAGTAGAGTCACATAGAACTAATCATAACTTGTGGATAAAGTCAATGAAAATTTGACAAGAATATGGTGGATACGCCGCTGGTACATCCTATATATAAGTATTCTTGTCAAATGATCGGAGGCATTATCAGGCGGTTATGAGAGGTTCCATGTATAGGCTGTTTGTAGATTAAGTTTATTATTTTCAGTACATACAATACAATCGGCTCCGTTTGATTGAGCCTTGATCGCACAGACAATTTCATTTTCAGTACATGCAATACGATCGGCTCCGTTTGATTGAGCCTTGATCGCACAGACATTTTTCATTTTCAGTATTTATGAGTTTGTTGTATTGGTTGTAGAGTCACATAGGACTAATCATAATTCACTGATAAAACCAATGAAAATTTGACAAGAATATGGTGGATACGCCGCTGGTACTTCCTATATATAAGTATTCTTGTCAAAGGATCAGAGGCATTGTCAGACGGTTATGAGAAGTTCTATGTAGGATTTAGTAGTTTCTTGGTAACTAATCATAACTTGTGGATAAAACCAATGAAAATTTGGCAAGAATATGGTGGATACGCCGCTGGTACTTCCTATATATAAGTATTCTTGCCAAAGCATCAGAGGCATTATCAGGCGGTTATGAGAAGTTCCATGTAGGATGTAGTATTGCCTTGGTTGAAATTTGTGTTACATTTATATCATCTTGCTATTTAAAGAGATTGGATTGTGTTCCATTTCTACATAAACTAACCTCTCCATCATAACAAACGAGAGAGGAACTGCCACCATTCAAACATATATGCTATCAGTATGTGGATTCAAATATTAGCTGTTGTGTTTATTTATGTTCTATAGCCATAGAACCAATCATAGCTTACTAATATTAGCTGTTGTGTTTATTTATGTTCAAATATTAGCTGTTGTGTTTATTTATGTTCCATGTAGGTTGTAGTATTAGAAGTTTTGCCTTAGGATATAACCATACCCTTCCAAACATATCCAAACTCTTATGCATGATATCATAGTTAGCAAATCAATTCTGCTTATCAATACTTTTACAGTAGGCAACAAAAAGCGATTCCTGTAATAGGGTACCTAATCCTTACAAGGAACGTTACCGCCTCAAACAAAAACTTAAACCCTTACTTTTCCTAAGCATGTAACTGTCAAACTAAACACCATCATTCTTTTAGTCAAATATATCACTATTTAAATTTCGGGACGAAATTTCTAAAAAGCAGGGGATACTGTAACATCCGTCCAAAAACGGATTTACCAAACCCGCTCCGTTTATTAACCGAACAATCAGTTAAAAATTTCGTTGCGAATTAAATGCCCAAAATAATTTTAAACGATACATAATCAATTTTTATATGGGAATATATAATTAGTTTTTGAAAAACTGTTAAATATATGAAAATAAAAAATATATGTTCCTGCCGGGTTTCGAACCCGGGTCAGTCGCCGGGTCAAACAAGGACTTAACACTCAACACTCAAACCGCTGCGCCACTTGTATCTTTTGTTAATTATTAAGATCATTTAATTCATAACATGTCTTTCCGAATTCAAAACCGGCGCCCAAATTTTCAGTCGTCGGAAATCCCGACTAACTCGCCAAGAAACGACGGTTACTTCAGTTATAACGTAAATATTAAACACTACATCGGTTATAACCGATGTCTGACTCGCGACACAAGCTATAACCGTCGGAGTTTTTCTAACCGACGAATCAAGTCGGAAATTGGACCAAGTTCATCGATAACCTGCCTTATAAATACCCCCTCGAACCTCTGCAAACTCTTTCGCTCAAAACCGCACCCTTTCTCGGCGAAAACTCACTCGCCGGAAAACTTCTGTATCTCGCCGGAAAACCGAGACCTTCACTTTTAAGCCTTACTAAACTCCCTGAGCTTATACCGAAGTCACCCACATCCTTTTCAAGCTTTCTGGAGACTCGCTGTTGCAAGACACACGACGTCGGAACCTGTTGCAGTCGCCGGAGTTCTGCCGGAAAAACAGAGGAATCCAGTCGGTATACCTCACGCCTAATTTCTTCATTCTTTTTATTTAATCTCACTTGTAATTAACTAAAGAACGCTAAAGAAACTGATTAAAACATTGAACCAGTCGGACTTCCGATTCTGGTTAAAATCGACGAAGAAGACGAAGTCCTGTAATGTTTAAGTTTATTATAAATCAAGTTATAACTCGAGTTAGACACACAGTCCAGCGGTGGACTGTGTGCACAATAAACACACTAACGTCACGAGTTCGAATCTTGTCCCACACACGCTGCCTTAATAAAAATGTCTTTTTTTGTTAACTAAACCGGATTCGTTTCATATATATGTTAAGTTTATTAATAACCGGAATAATAACCAAGTTAGACACACAGTCCAGTGGTGGACTGTGTGTATGTTTAAATCACAGGTCACGAGTTCGAGTCCGGTCTTCTGCACCGATTCGGATAATTATCAAACTTTTTAAATAAGGCATAAATGAAAATACTTAGTTTGTGTTTAAGTATAATAAAAATCAGTTAAATTAACAAGTTGGACACACAGTCCAGCGGTGGACTGTGTGTTAACTCAACCCACAGGTCCCGGGTTCGAGACCTGTGGAGCGCACCGGTCCGATTCAGTTAAATCGTTTTTAAAAATAAATGATTTTCGGTTTAATCTAATTAGTATATAAATATAATTAAAAACAGATATATTTCGGGTTAGTCACGTAGCTCAGTTGGTAGAGCTGCGTGCACGCGTACGGGAGGTCTCGGGTTCGAGCCTCACTCAGCGCACATATACTCGCATTCGATCAGCACGGTCAAGGTCAACGGTCAAGGGTCAACGTGTTCTAAAAAATTAAAATTTAAATTTATTATTTTTTATTTAATATATTAATTAAATAAAAAATCAATTAAAATATTAATTAAAAATACTTTTAGGTTAGAAAAAAAGCCTTTAACTCATAAATACACCCAAACAATCCTACTAAAATGGATTAATAAAATCGTTTACTTCCCGAACCATAATGCTATGACTCTAGGTTATTCACTCTGTTAAACCACTTCGCGTGCTTCCCTATCATCAACCGAAGCACCCACTTTAGTGATCTTCAACCCCTTTTTAATTACACGTTTTGGGTGTGCATGTGTCAAAAAATAATTAACTCGTTTATTTAAACTTGTGCCATACCATATCGTGATCTAAACTTAGATTGTTTATATTGTTGTGATTACTTATTTCATTTTGTCAAATTATATGAAATTCATTCATTAAGCCCATCAGTTCCTCGTGGGAGACGAGTTGAACAACGCGTGCCTCAAAACCAATCCATTATTGTTCATGTGTGTATCATTGAGTTTATATTGTTTGTAGTTATGTCTTTCATATTATCATGTTTATGCAATTCATTCATTAGGCCCATCAGTTCCTCGTGAGAGACGAGTTGAGCAACGCGTGCCTCTAAACGTCCCATTATTGTTCATGTGTGCTTTATTTAATATCTAATGATTGTTGAGTAAGTTTACATCTATTTTTACTCATGTGTGGTTGTGCACTCATTTCATAATCAATTAAATAAACTTGTTCAAATGTTTTCTATAGGATTCACTCGCCAACTTTTTGTTGATCCAAAAACCTTTTTACACATGATACAGGTGAACAGGTTGAAGCAAGGAAAACATAGGAAATGCCTTAGAAGAAAACAAAGAAGCTTAGATTGATGTTAGGTCATGATGTAATTATAGTTGTAAATTTCCTATTAAATTGTATTTTAATGAATATGAAACGTATAATAAATGTCATGAGCTTTGATGATAACCCAATCATGCCCCGGTCACCTTTTCCGCTGCGGGTCGGGGTGTGACATTGACCACCCCGTGATGACCGGTAGCTCTGTGTCAAGTCAAGGGACGAATTTATATTATGTATTTTCTAGCTTTGAATATACGTTCATTGTAAATATATAGTTTGTATTGTCTTGCAAACATGCGAGTCTGAACAATTGTTGCTAGAAATTTAATATGTATAAACCTTGGGAACTAGTCTCGATATCGAAGGTTTTTTGAAAACGCTTGTGATGACTGACCCTTGGATTTTGTTAAGGAAATGAAAATTGACTTTCTAAGATTATATGGATGTTTTAATAAATAAACACATAATAAGAAAGTTCTCATTGGATCAAACTTTTTGTAATTTGAATATGTGAACTCACCCTCCTTTGTGTTGACACTTGATTTTAACGTGTTCTTTAGGTACATGAGTTCGGCTTCGGGATTTTGGCGTATCTTGTGGTTGTTGATGCATATTATGTTTAATAATTATTTGGACAACGTTTAGAACTTATTTGAGACTATGGTTGTATTAAGATCCATAAGGATCAAGACAACTTAACTATGTTATGGTTGTGTTCAAACGCTAAACTCTAAACTATGTTTTAATTAAGGTAAATATCCAAAAATAAATGATGCATCGTCCACTAAGATATTTACGGGCACAAACTTCGGTTACCATTACGTTGATATTTTCGATTCGATGTTTTTGGGGTGTTACACATGGTGAACTTATAAATACTTACAAGTATGAATACCGACATGAATCTTCATATATATACCCATACATGGGGAATTTATTACATTGAACATACACATATGAAATATATTCATGTTATACTCTTAAACGAAACGCGGACAACAGACAAATGAACATCGGACGAACCATAAAATAACTATATATATTGACCAAATAATATATATATATATTCGAAACCGGCACGAAACATATAATAAACGCTCTAATGAAATAAATGTGTCGTCATCGGCAACGATCGCACTAGCGTCATGACATCGAGCATGTACATATCGCGGGCGACTTTTGGTCACTCTTGACACGTATATATATATATATATGTGTGTGTGTGTGTGTGTGTGTGTGTATTCGGTTACTACGACGAAACTTTAAAAATAATATATTTTTAGAAATCGGAAATATAAATATATTTCATTACCAATAATTCCAGAAAGCATAAAGAAAATAAACACTGAATGTAAAAATACAATTATACACGTATACGGATACGTGTGAAATACGTACACAAATACACTTGGTGAAATCGTAAGAAAAAAAGGAATGTACATGTACACGAATACGTATAAATACGACATAAATACCAATAATAAAATATACAAATACAAGTATATATACGGTATATGTATACGTACAAAATACGCAAGTACATGGGGATATACTCAAATACACTTATTGAAGTGTACACTCACAAAGAATACCGTTCATGTACATTAATATATATACGATGTTAAAAATAAATATTTTTAACACTTATATCTATAAAAGGTATACACATTTATTTGTGAAACAAATATACATCCTCGAACCGAACGTATTTATACATGTGAACGAGGTTCACTAAACTGAAAAATATATATTTGAAGAATATATATATCACGCATAATGAACTTAATTCGTGCGTGGCACAGAGACACTAATGGGCTAGGCCCACGCACACCGTGTGGATCACGGAGACTCAAATGGGCTAGACCCACTCTCACTTGTGCAAGGCACAAAGACTCAATTGGGATAGGCCCACTCTCACTTGTGCAAGGCACAAAGACTCAAATCGGCAAGGCCCATTCTCACTTGTGCGAGGCACAAAGACTCTCATGGGCTATGCCCACTTATACTCGTGCGAGGCAAGAAGACTCACGAAGGGCGAGGCCCGTTCATACACACTATGAATACAATATATATATATATATATATATATATATATATATATGAAAAACATACACGCAAAACAAACGCCAACATGTTAAAATACACATGGGTTCCAAATATATAACGAATACGAATATAATAACGTTCAAGATGAACAACGCGTACAAGGTCTAGAAGAGATCAAAGTGTCTAATGAATTATAGAACTTGTAGGTTGACTCACGCTTTTGGAACACCGTTTGCTAGCACAATCTTTCGACGCAAATATGTGAATTCATGTCCCCCTTTTCTCTTAAATGATTTCAGTTTTACAACTCTCGGGGGAAATACCTGTTTCGATGGTATGGTTTAGCTATTATCACACCCCGATTTCCACGTGTATCCAAGTGGGCCCGTTGGGGAGTATTGTGACGTAAGTTGATAACATTATAACCAAACAACACAGAGCAACACAGCGGAAGTCTTGGATTTAAAATATTATTACAACCCGATAGTGTTCAAAGTTCAAAATAATAAATACAGACGGATTGTAATAAATACCCACAGGCGGATCGTAAAAAAATTATATACAAAAGAGATCAATAGACTTTATAGCACAACTAAGGGTCGCAAATCCTCTACGTTGTCGCCTACGCAGCTTCCGGCCTATTACGTGGTGTACCTGTAACTTAATCTTTTGAAAATACGTCAGTTTTCACTGGTAAATACAATCAACCGACACTTTTGAAAATCTTTTCAAAGATTATTTTAAGTGCGCTAGGCACATATTTATAAATAACTTGGGACAGTACAAATGACCTTGTATACAGTTTTATAAGCATGTCAATACATATGGGGCCCGATACAGAAACCGAGACATGATCGACTGACACACCACTTCTGAACTTTCACACAGAAAGCAAATAATAATAATTTGCAATTGACCGGTGTATGCCTACACCCCATGCTTTAGTTTGTGGCCACTAGCACTTTAATGAGCCTAAGGATATCCCAGACATGGTTAAGCCCACCTCCAATGTTTAAGTTATCAAGAAATATAGATTAAAACGAGTTATGATCTAGTTATAATCACAACTAGACAATACATGATCCCATACCCGACCAAGCAGTAATAATTTACCGTATCTCAAGCCCGTATAGGGAAGATAGGTTAAAAGTATTTACTCTACAGGTACACACGTAATAGGCCGGAAGCTGCGTGGGCGACAACGTAGAGGATTTGCGACCCTTAGTTTTGCTATAAAGTCTGTTGATCTCTTTTGTATATATTTTTTTACGATCCGCCTGTGGATCTTTATTACAATCCGTATGTATTTATTACTTTGAACTTTGAACACTATCGGGTTGTAATAATATTTTAAATCCAAGACTTCCGCTGTGTTGCTCTGTTTTGTTTGGTTATGATGTTATCAGCTTACGTCACAATACTCCCCACGGCCCACCAGGATACACGTGGAAATCGGGGTGTGACAGGTTGGTATTAGAGCCAACGTTTGAGGGAATTCAACACTAGTCTTTTGTGTTTGATCTCAAACGACACAGTAACACATTCCTTAGACTCTCGAGTCTAGGATTTGACCAAGGATAACTCATTTACTTTGTTTTGTTTATTCTTGCATTATTTTGTTTAACTTGTTTTTGAAGCAGGGAATAAGCCGCTAAGAGTTAGAGGCAGGGTAGGCAAAGGGAAAGGTCCCATGCGGAGCGGACCATCAATGATAGGTCCTTCGAACATACATAATTATAACCCATATGAAGGGTCAGAGGTGACCTTCATCGCCGTGGGAACCAATTAGGCATTCGATTTCCCACGAATACCAAATTCTTCACACCACTCCCATCACTCACACCGTTCTCACCATACCCATCAATCCTATCACTCGCACCACTCTCATTCTCATTCCTTCTATAGAGATTATAACCCTAACATTTTCTTGCGTTCACCCTCCATTACCCCTCCAGTGGATTCCCCGGACCACATGGAAGAAGACTCCGACCCCGAAATGCCTTCGACCGGATCTCCCGGTCATCCAATTGTACTGTCCAGCAGTTCAAACTCATATGCTGGGACCCCACACCAAGGTCCCGATGATTTTCAACAAATGTGGGAGCAGTACATCTTCTACAACACTCCCTCCTACCACAACACACCATCATACCATGCTCCTCAGCGGGAACAACCTCCGCCTAAGGAAGTACAAATGGAGCCGGTGGAGCAACTACTACTACCGCTTTAACCACAACCGCCACGAAGGCGTGGGGCGTGCATGTCAGTGCGCCTAGGCCCAAGGGCAGGGTCACTACCACCCTTGCCTAGTCCTTACCCAACAATCCCTGAGGATCCACAAATGGGTGGACCCTCCAACACATCACCTGTGGTGGAAATAGCACCCCAACCAGCGGTTAACCCGCTACCATCACCAGTGGCACAACCACCAAACATGGAACAACCACCATCGGGTTTTGGAAACCCAATTCCTTCGTATCCAGATCCTTCTGGATATAACCCTTTTTCAAATTCTAGTATGCCTAACTATCTTCACCAGGCACCTTCTCATGACCCTTACATAGAGGTAGCTGCACATAATGATATTTTCCCTTCTCCTTTCCCACCATGTTCAACTATACCATATTCGGCTGGTGGATATCCCTTTTATGGATATCATCCTTCGGGTGCACCTCCACCTTATGTATATCAACATCTGGGTGCACTACAACCGCAACCTCAACCACAACCTCCACCACCACCCTCAATGGAGGTTATGCAAGAGACCTTGGAAAGGATGAAAGAACTTCAACAAAAGGCTGCAAAATCTGAAAAGAAAGCGAGCAAGCTTTTGAAGAAATTTGTGAAGATAGTCAAGGGTAAAAAGGATTGATAAATCCTTGTATTTTATCTTTATGTATTTTCTTTCCAAAAGTCCCTACTTAGACATTGCTTTATTTTATTTTTCGTCCCTGCATGGACATTATCTTTAAGTATTAGTCCCTGTGAGGGCAATTTTGATATTTAAAAGTCCTATTCAAGGCACCAATGTAATCGTAATTCATTAGTGAAATGAAACTTTCTGAAAATTATTTATGTATGTATTTCACTTCATCCGTTGTTCAAGCGATCATCTCGATTTTAAATCAAAATTTATGATCAGCTATAATAACTCCCAAAATCCTCTTGATGGTTACATCCGCCAAGTGATTAAGTCACGTTAATTGGCGAAAAGGTAGTTAAGGTTGATGATCCCTTTTATCCAGAGGCGGTGAATTACGTTCTAAGCCTCCTAGTCTATACAATTATGACTAGCTCATTTAAACCATTTTAAGATAATTATTCTAAAGTTAACACTCATGTAATGTTAACAGTCCTGGTAGTGTGACTTGAGGAACCACGCTAGCCGTCTAGGTGATGGACTATGTCCAAACCTTATAGCCCACGTGATCAATTTGATCCTGGCTAGTATCATCAATGCGATGATTATAATAAAACATCCGTTGGTGATGTAATGCCTACGAGCTATGAATTATGTCCATTAGTGACAATGACAGTTGTGGTCTACGACCCTGTCCAGAGGCAATAGATTTTGTTCAAACCCTGAAGCCACATGATCTTTGGAGATCAAGGCTCATATATCTCAAGTCATTGCAACGAGCCATTAGAACTACTTTCACTTTGTCCTTTGTGACAGGCTTATGGTGCCATATTTAATCACCCCAAGTATTAGGCCTTTATGCCGTAATATTTTAATACTCCTGGAAAAAGTGGTAATGTGACCACTAGCCCTATAAGCCAAAGGATTATTAATATTCGAAATTTCAAAAGATTATATGGTGAAATAATACCATATCAATTGCGCATAAATCACCAAATGCAAGAGATTAAATTAAATATTTTGGTGATTAGTGTCAAGCAGATAAGATTCTCATTCTGACGAAGCCCATAGCCGATGCAACGATAATGCGGATGATAAAATCGTCATAAGCAAGGACGATCTACAAGCCTTGATTGCCACGGAAGTTGACAAGGCAATAAAGGACCGTGCTGAGAAGCAGTTGGAGTCGAGTGCTTCTCACTCCAAGCATACATCCAAACACACTTCTAAATATACTAAGCCGTTATCAAAGCCTCCTCCTTCAGATAAAAGGGAGAACTCTATACACTCCTCAAATGTGAGGAGCGAGAGGCAAGATCACCAGCACAAGACATATGGTGTGCGTTGAGCGTACTATATTTTTATTAACATTTTGAGTTCATTTTACGCATTAGTCAAGTTTTAAATTTATAAAACACGATATTGTACTAACACTAAACACACACTTGGGCAAGTGCACTCATCGTGAGCGTAGTATAGTGTTGGTAAGATACCGAGGTCGTCCAAGGACACAAGAGCTTTTAGTACCGGTTTATCATCAACGTATAATCAATGTAAATTTGGGTAAAACTTTTGAAGTATAAAAATAAATAAAATGAAATACAAATAGACAAGATAGAATCACTTGGATCCAACTTCTCTTTCATGTATCATTTGATAGTTGTTGCACTTTCGGACTTTTTAAGAGATTATCTTAGTTATAGTAGTAGGCCCTTCTTTTGAAGGTGACGTTACCCTCAACCGAGTAGTTTGAGTCAGCAGGGATACAATCCCAAAGGGTCGGAATATTAGAAGACAATTAAATAAGTTATTAATGCGAAAAGTGATAGGCTCCTCCTTTGAAGATGACGTTACCCTCGGCTAAGTGGTTTGAGTCAGCAGGGATACAATCCAAAGAAGCCGGTTTAAAATATTAATATTAGTTTACATATGAGGGGTTCAATCTATTCGCGCCCCCGCCATCAATACCCATAGAGCATTGAAGGAGGCCCTAGTAAGCTTGAACCAAGTCCTCGCAGGATCTATACACTGAACGAGACAAGAACTTTACCAAACCACCCTTCTAACCCCCTTCCAAGTAGTTAACACGCTTTATATAGACCGTAAAGACACGGATGAGCAAATCAATGACATCATGATGAAATGGTTAGGAAACTTCACTTTCAACATAAGAAACTAGTTATTAAAGTCATTAATACATACCCAATTAAAAAGTGAGAAAAATTAAGAACTAAAAGTAATACATAAAAGATTAGTCTTCACCAAGTGATGTAAGGAATTTAGCCAAGCATGGCCTTTGTTTGACAAGAACCCTTACAATCTATCTTGGAACCCTTGACTACTACACACTCTAAAGATGATTGATGGATGATGGTGGTGGGTGTTGGTGTTGTAGTGGTGGTGGAGTGGTGGCAAAGTGAGAGAGAAGTGGTTTGCCAATGGATGCCTTTGAAGTGAACCAAGCACCCCTATTTATAGTCAAAATAGAGGCCGGCCACGACCCTGTGTCCAGTGGGCACGGCCCGTGGCCATCATCCTTCTCTTTCTTCATTTATTGCATCTAACAGCAGAGGGCCCCACACGACCCCGTGGCCAACTGTTCGCTCTACTATCTGGATTCTGCAAATCTTATAGTTGACCACGCCCCATGTTGGGTTGGGCACGACCCCGTGGTGGGCGTAGAAGCTTCTGAAGGTTTTGTTTTGAAGTGCATGATCTGACCACGCCCCGTGTTCGTCTGGGCACGACCCCGTGGTCATCTTCTGTAATCTTGTTTTGTCTTTTAGGTGTTGCTGAGGGGTCGGGCATGGCTCGTTATTCCCTCTTTTCGTATTTATGTTGGTTTTGGTTGCTTATTTGCTTCTTTTGTTCGTTTAAGCTCTTTTTATCCTGAAAATGCAAAAGGAACAAAGAAACGTGCTTTTTCCAACATTAGTACTAAAAAGGGTTAGTTTTATGCCTCATTTGATGTAATTTATATGTTGCATTTTGCACACATCAAATATCCCCACACTTGAATCTTTGCTTGTCCTCAAGCAAAACTCTTTAAATGTGGCTTACACACCCAAATGGAATAGGTAGAGAAGAAGTTTTGTGGCTTGTCTTTTGAGTGTCGAGAATCCAAGATCTTTATTCCAATTTGTTTTTATTTTATTTACAATCCTATTCGTCATGATTTACTGAGAACGTCTTTAAGGAAAATTATTTATTTGGGCATAACATGCCTCCTTCAAATTCTATTTATATACAAGTTCACGTCCCTCACAAGAGATCACTCAACACTCGGCCGAAGAAGTATTTTTGTGATATCGCTCGATTCTGGTTTGGAACTTATTTCTACCATATGCTTGCCAAGTGATCAAACCTACTCCTTTTTAACTATAAACCTTTGTGAGTATCAAGAGGACTTTGAAAGGGTTAGGCTTGGGCTAGGGGTAGGTGATTTTTGGGTTAGTGGTTAGTAAAATGACGAAAAGCGTAAAAAGTGTCGGTTATCGTAAAACTTGTTTATTTCGATATTTATTTAAATCAAGCATTTTCAAACAAGATTTTTGAAGGAACTTGTTTAGTTATTGAAAGAGCTGTGTTTTTTTAGTAGGAAATAACCAGAGCTTTTTACTAAAAAAATGGGTTTGAAAAGAAAGGGATTTTGGTGGCAAATGGATATTTGTTTTGCGGGTTTGAAATGAAATGGTTTAGACTCAAAGGGGTTAACTAGGGGGGATATTGGTAGTCGATAAAAAGAAATGAAAATAATGGTTTTGAATGAAAAATGGGTTAGTCCGGTGCCTCCATCATTTATTTACTTGGGTTTTGTTGGTAAGGACTGGGAATGTATCTTCTCGGCAAGTTCTAGATTCGTAAGAACCAAGCGGCTGTTCACACAAGAAACGAAAATGAGCATTCAGTTTAAAGATGTATGAATGTATGCTCGATAAAGGCTCAAATCTCACTTAATGTGGGAATGGGTGTATAATGTGAACAAGTATATATAATCAAATTTTAAAAAGATTTGTCATGCCCTTTTTATAATTTTCTTATTTGGCTCTTTTTATCACGATGATATCGGTTGTAAATTTGTAAAAACATAACTTTTTTTAGAAATTGTTATTCCCAAATTAAACCAAGATAAGTAAGAAAAATTGAAATAAAATTTGAAAAATATTTGGGGTGATTAGCGGTTCCAATAGAGTTTTGTGTAAGGCTTGTTATTAGGACTTGCTAGATTCAAAGTGTTAGTCCCCCTCCACATTTAAATTACACGTTGTCCTCAATGTGTTCAAAAATAATTTTTCGGTTGATTCGAATGAGTAAAAGTGTGTTAAAAACAAAATTTTATGTTATTGGGCATCTGGCCACGGGCCCGTGTGGTCCGGGCACGGCCCCGTGTCCAGAGTGCCAGTAACAAATATTTATAGAAGCTTGACCACGGGGCATGGCCAGTCAACACGGCCCTTGGTCAATTACCTGTTTTAAGAATTTTTTCTGCAGATCCTGAGCACGGGGCGTGTTGGTATGAACACGGCCCCGTGCTACACATGCTGGAAAGATGAAAAAGTTGTCGGAAGACACTGTTTTCCTGCATGGGGTGTGGTTTTGACGTCCCTTAGGTAGTTTTCATCTTTTCTCGTTTGTTAAGCCATTATTTAAGATCCAAACACCACACAATAACTTAAACCATCATATATTAGAGTGTGAAATACAAAAGGTCCTAAAAGTTAATCCTCAAAATTAAAATTACAAAGTTCCTAAATTTAGATGGATGCAAGAAATCTAAACCATGATGAAGTTCCACCCTAGATGGTTACATGTTTTAAGAATGACAAAAACCCGAAATTGATTCTTTCGGTAGATAGGGGCTTCTAGGAACTTCAACCCGGAGGGTGCACCCCTCAAAAGTCATTGAGCATTTCCTCGATCTCCCGAGGGAGGAAGAGGAAAGGTTCTTCTTCCGTATTTTCAAACGGGGGAGGTGTGGGAGGTGCGACCATTATTGGAACCTCATGCAATGCGTCTAGAGGAGGTTCCGGAGGGAGGTCATCCCATCCGGTTGGGATAACGATCTCTTGAGCAAGGTTCCAATCTTCTTGGGGGAAGATTGGTTCCATGGGAGGTAGTGCAAGAATGTTCAACCTTTGGTGCAAAAGGTTGATTTCTTGCAAGCAATTCTCCAACCCCACCGTCAAATAGTTAACACGATCGACAAGGGCCTCTTCCACTGATTCCATTTCATCGATGGCTTCCCCTAAAGCATACATGCCGCGAACTAGGGTGGCATCAATTGATGGTCCTCTTCGTCCCTGGTTGTTCCTTGAGGTTGTCGACGTTCCATTGTACTGGGTTGACATACTAAGAAAACAAGGGTGAGTTTTTAAAGAAACAGAAGTTTAGAAGCTCACCACGGTCCCCTGTCCAACGGACACGGGCCCGTGCCGTCCTCCTGTACTGTTTTGAACTCAAAAATTTCATTTTTTAACTTATTTTTCTCAGGTTTTAAACATTTGTGAATAGAAATAATTTAAAGCAATAAACATGCTGTTTATTGAGAATATTTGGGTTAAAACATATGTTTTGCAAAAATAAAGCTTGAAGCTATGGTCCTTCAAGCTTTAATGGAGGATTTGAGTTCAAAGAAGAAGAAGGAACGTGATAAAAGTGGCAAAGACAAGATGTTTTGAGGAAACCTTTTCAAGAACATACCTTTTAAGGTATATGTGAAAAATCTCAGGAGGTCTTTGTCTTTGGAATAAGGCCACAAGGCTGACTTTATAGAAAGCGACAATACACTGGCCACGGCCCCGTGCCAGCTGAGCACGGCCCCGTGGTCAGACAAAGTTCCGACACGTTTGTCCGTATTAAGGACATGGGGCGTGTTGGCCTGGACACGAATTTTTCGGTGGTCACGGGGCGTGTTGGGTTGAGCACGGCCCCGTGTCTAGAGTTTTTATGACGTGTCGTCTTTATTTTAAGGATTTCCAATAAGCGGGAGGTTCTTTACCGGAGGAAACAACACCGAAGTGCCTAAGGTACCGGATTTGCTCTCTATTTATACACGAACGCAAGAGGTTATCGGAAAGGGTAAAAACTAATCTACTTACCGGTTGGCAAAACCAACCTTTATTCCCCTTATCCGGGCTCTCGTTAAAAAAAGGTGTATGTCGAATCGCTCAGGTCTATGAGCGCATCGGTGGGGGCCGATGGAGAGTCCTTCATGGCACAATCGACACAGGGACGACTATCGCTAATGTTATCGCAAGAGAGTAAGGTACTATTTACGGCTTTGACGTTGCTAGATTCCAAATGCGAACTCAACGATTTTTCTTGGCTTTAGGCTTGTGATGAGTACCTCTCTCTTACCATAAGCTCTATTTCTTTATTTTTCGGAGAATCCTTTCCTCCAGTTGACATAACTTGAAAGAGGTAATGTCGTGTGGAAGAGAAAGCTAAGTGCACTCGGTTGGGTAATATGGATCATTTTTACTTCCGCCCATCTTAAGGTGATTTCCACAGGAAAGCGATGGGTCTGCTAATAGTGGGGTTCAAAATTTAGAATGTAACATTCTAAATCTTGATGCAATCCTCCACATAGTTGACACCACTCGCCGTAAGATTGGCGGAAGAAAAAAAAATCAATATCATCCACGTGCGTGTCAGAGGTTATCGGGATCAGACAATCCTGTTTTCAGTAGCTGGACATTGGACACGGCCCCGTGTTGGATTGACACGGCCCCGTGTTCAGCTACTGTCTGACTTAAAACAGATTGTTTGCTGCTGTTATTGGACACGAGGGCTTGTTGGTTGGACACGACCCCGTGCTGCAGCCTGCAGAAAATGCAGATTTTGCTAAAAACTGAAAAAATCCTAAAAATAAAAAGAAGAATTGTTAAAAATAATTAGGCCGGCAACGACGCCAAAATCTTGGTGTGCATTGAGCGTACTATATTTTTATTAACATTTTGAGTTTATTTTACGCATTAGTCAAGTTTTAAATTTATAAAACACGATATTGTACTAACACTAAACACACACTTGGGCAAGTGATAGGACCGTCCTCCTCAGCTCGGGAACCTAAATTTGTATCTATTGTCCATATATGCGGAATTTATATGACAAGTTTAACCAAATACACAAGAATTACTGTTTAATCGTCATTTTGTTAAGTCCAAAGATATTACAACTCGAAATCCAAACTGACACACCTTCGCCGTAAATGTCGCAAAGTTGTTACATTGAGAAACCATGACACACCTATATATAGACAGTCAAGTTCGCCAGAAGCATGTCTTGACTAGATCAAGTTCGGCCGAACGTGATCAGCTGACATTAACTTCGGCCGAACTTGTACTTACATGATAAATAGAATTCCAAATCAAACAAATACAAGCTCTAAACATACAGACTCGATCCAAGACCTAGACAATATACATTATGCATCAACAAACTCCCCTTGGATATTGTCGCAGTGTCTTGACCAGTCTTCAATCTCTAACTGTCACACCCTCAAAATCCACTTGCGGGGTTTTACCGCGAGGCGCGTGACAAACCAGGATCCAAGACACTAGTCACAAGGAATGACTCTATATTAAAAAAAATACGTTTAACGAGTTCAACCATGCAGTTAAAGGAATGCGGAAGCGTAAGTAAATGTAAATAAAGTGTGGGCCAAAACAAACGCCCAAACCAAAGTACTTAAAAGTAAAAATGCAAAGACTTTTATGAGAAATAGTATTTCATGCTCGTGTCGTGCTCCTATGCGGAAATAATACCTTAACAACCTGAGAAAACATGCAAAAGAAATCAAGTGTCAACAATTAATGATGAGTGAGTTCACAGGTTTTAGTTCACAATTTGAGTCATAAGTTTATCCCCACTGGTTCAACCCCGAACCAGTGTCTCATAGTTTCCCTGATCCATCCCGAATCAGATTAATGTTAAGTAGTTTAGCAGTTCATGTTACATGTTTAGGTAGCTAGCCTAGGTCATGTCAACAAAGTGTTCGATCCGAAGCTGACGTTGCTGCCCCTGTTGTGCCAGGCCTATCACCAACCATGGCTAAAAAGTTAGGCAAATTCTACACACGTGACCATCAACGTTCGGTCGAACTGGCGCGGCCAATTCGAGTGGGGCTTGTCGGGCCCAATAGTACTACTAAAAATTCCCTCGCTATAACCCAATACTAACGGCATCGTAAGTGTTAAGGGGACTAACATGTGATATATGCTTCCTTGTGACCATAACCGTATAACATAACTCTAAATAGAAAGATGTTACTGTACCGTAATATATACCACCTATACATCACTATAACGTGTACATGTTTTCTCCCCCTGTGTTTTGTAAACGTTTAAAGAATAGGGGCCGTGAACTCACCTTTAATTGCTCGGTTAGACTTTTAAGGTGATTACAAGTTGAGGTTGGTCAATCACGTCCTAGAATGATTACCATTCAATTTATCAGTATGTTCATGTAAGACACGAAATCCATGCACTTATCTTATCACGTATCATGCAATCACGTCAACAACTTATACATACTCCGCATATATTTATACATATATAGATATGTGATCATAGCATACGACAATCCAAATAATGTCTAAATTGACAATAATAGATTCGAATCATTCTTAGGTAGCACAACCAACATTTAGAAACACATATTTGCAACTTATCAACTTTCAATATTAACACTCAAAACTGGACTGCTTTCGGGAATTTTTATAAAATACTTCACATGTTCCAAAAATTCCAATTAATTTATAGAATGTGTCAATCGGTCTGTAAAGCTTTGTGTAAAACTTTTAGGTCCTAACCCATTACCATTGTTTTTTAGAAAATATTATTTACTAGGCTGCAGTCTGATTCGTCAGTTTCTGACTGTAGTTGACAGAAAAATTCATTTAAAAATCTCGTTTATCCGATTAACGAAATTCTAGTGGGAGATTTTCGGTGACACCTGTGTCCAACTACTGTATGAATTTCATGACCTAATTCTATCCAGACTATGAGATATGACACAGCAAACAACATGTAAATTCTGCAGAAAAAACGCAGCTTTAGCTGCTGCACGAAATAATTATTTTAAAATAGAAAACGACCTCATAAAAATGCGATTCCAACGCCATTAGAAGTGTTTTTCAAAAAAGTACGTTTTGGACTTCAGAAAATCAGTTTTTCTATTTATAACGAACCGTTTACAGCCAACTCAAGTGGGTTGTTTTCGCTAATCAGCAATCTATTTTCATTCTAAACGATACCCGAAATATATTTAGCAATCACAACACCTCCTAATAACAACTAATAGCAGATTAATCATCAATTTTCATTTAAACTTATTTATAATTTATAACCCTAGATATAACATCATGATTTTCGTAAAGAAAACGCAGCCAATGATCATCTACGCATACATATCATCCATAAACTCACCTCAAATCGCATAATTCACCCGAAGCTATTCATGCCCAACAAAACCCTACCATAGCACTACCATAACAACTCATGATCACAACCATGTCTACAAAAAAGTCACACCATGAATCACAATCTTTAAATCAAGACACTAACCATGATGCAAAGAGAATTAGAGAGGAAGAGAAGTTGCGATCGAAGTGGGGGGGGGGTGCCTTGCGAACGAGAGGGGGGGGGGGTGTGGCTGCCGTCGACCTCCAATGGGGATAGGGGGATTAGGGTTTTGAATTTTTGATAACTAGTTTTTATTTATAACCCCCAAACTTGTTCCGCAAGGAAACTTGTTCCCTAAGAAACACAAGAGGAGGGGCGGCTAGGTGTAGGGGCCGAAAAAGGGTAAGGGTTTTTGGGTTGGGTTTACTTGAGTCGCAAGGTGTTGTGTTGGTGATAGGTTGAAACGGTTTAAGCTCGGGTTCGGATTTTAAAAGGAATATGTGTTATAAGTCGTAAAATAATTACACACATATTATCATTTGACGAATAATCGTGACATGAGTTTTCTGAAATATTAAATCGTATAACACAAAGATGATTACCTGTTCCGGGATGTCACATTATCCCCAAGTTGAAGGAATTTTCGTCCCGAAAATTGAATAAGCCTGAGTTTGAAAACGTTGGAGTAAGAGAGATATTTATGAGTTGCCACATTCTCCCCTAGTTAAAAGAATTTCGCCCCGAAATTCAGTTCGCGCTACTTGGATTTTGTGATTCGGTTGCAAAGAGGTGAGGATATTTGTCTCTCATTTGATCATCTCTTTCCCAAGTGTACTCCGGTCCATGCTTAGAGTTCAAGCGAACCTTGACTATCGTTATTTTACTATATCTTCGTGTTTTGACCTCACGGTCCATAATTTCGATTGGTTCCTCAATGAACCGCATTTGTTCATCCACATGGATCTCATCCAATGGAACAGCTAATGTTTCATCTGATAGGCATTTCTTCAGATTTGAGACATGAAAAACGTTGTAAACTCCACTGAGTTCATCAGGAAGGTTTAACTCATAAGCTACCTGACTGATTTTCTTTGTTATTTCAAACGGACCAACGTATTACGGGTTTAGTTTACCTTTTTTGCCAAAATGAATCATGCCCTTCCAAGGCGATACCTTCAGTACGACCCGATCACCTACTTGAAATGCTAACGGTTTGCGTCGCTGATCGGCATAGCTCTTTTGGCCATCCCGAGCTGCCGCCATACAATTTCGGATTTGCACTATCTTTTCAGTTGCTTCTAGAACCAACTCTGGACCCGTGATTTGAATATCACCAACTACCGCCCAACAAACGGGCGATCGATATTTTCGTCCATACAGCGCCTCAAATGGTGCCGCTTGGATACTTGTGTGATAGCTATTGCTATAGGAAAACTCTACCAAGGGTAGATGCTTCTCCCAGCCTTTGCCAAAGTCGATTACACACGTTCTAAGCATGTCTTCGAGGGTCTGAATGGTACGTTCACTTTGACCATCAGTCTACGGATGGTATGATGTGCTCCAATCGACGCGTGATCCCAAGGATTTTTGTGCTGATTGCCACAGGTGAGAAGTAAAACATGGATCACGGTCGGATATGATGGATATTGGCACTCCGTGCCGGGTGTGACAACCAGCAAAATAATGGTAATTCCATACAACTTAACAACTTAATTATCTATCTAGTTGTGTTTGTTACGACTTAATTTAATGCATGATTAGGTCGCGTAAAGTCTAGAAATCGTAGGACGTGGTTAAATATGCTAAACAATATCGATATATTCGCCGCGCCATGAGAAAACTACAAACTATGTCCTAATATGTTGGCAAAGTGCTGAAAACACTATTCGCCTGAACACACTATTCATGCCAGCAAGTTCAGAAAACTGTCCAAACGAACAACGAATGGCATGAAAGTAATTTATGGATGAAATACAAATAAAAATCCCTCATTAGAGAAACTAAATACAAAAACACTTTAACTTTCCGGAAAATACGTGTCGTTAAAATTCGTCCGAACCGCGCTAAAAAATAATAAATAATTGTCCGCAACATAAAAAATTCGGCATTTTTTTATGTCCGTAGGACTTGTAAATAATATTTTACATCCTAAATAAGATTAGGGATATCAATGATATACCCAAAACATAAACTCCCTGTGTGACGCCACAACTTTTCACATTTTTCAAATTCGAGCCGCTAGGCGAACAAGTTATATTTTTATCATCCAATTGCCTAAACTAAAAATCTAGCGAACTAGTTAGCCATATTTTGGCGTCGTAAACGCCTTAAATAAATGCCATGACATCGATAGGAAAATAAAACCATAATTCCCGGTATTATATAGGTTCTTTTATATAACACCCAATATCGAACCGACGAGCGAACTAGTGGCATTTTTACTATCCAACATCAATACCCACTAAACTAAGAAACTAGTTGAACCTTGTTTCAAATGCTAAGCTAACTTAACTCTCTAATTAACCCAATTAACATAATCACTAAAATATCTCTAAGTATTAATATATTTATTACCCAATTAACACAATCACTAAAATATCTCTAAATATTAATATATTTATTACATGTATATTTAGTTTATAAAAAAAAATTTAACTTAACTGTAACATTTGTCAAAAACGGGTTTCCAAAACCCGCTCCGTTTGTAATCGAATATCAAGTTATAAAAATCACGCTAAATATTTATGATTATTTTGACTTAAAATGATACATAATTAATAGATAAACAAAACTATAAAAAGAATATTTGATAAAAAGCTAAAACAAAATAAATAAAAAAAAATATGATGCTGCCGGGACTCGAACCCGGGTCAGCCGGTTACAACTTCAAAGACTTAACACACACACATCACCACTCCGCCACTTGTTTGTTTTCTGTCATCTTTAGGAAACAAATAGGTTTTATGGACTAAGGTAAATCAATCGATTTTACCAATTGTAACTGAAATCGGTTATCAAACACCCAAAGTCGATCTGGATACTCGCGATTCAGCGAGTATAACCGATAAACTGACGATTCCAATCAATGCTGCCGTGAATGTAACTTGAATTCGGAAGTGGATCGGTTTAATAACCGAAAGTTTTCAATTCTCGGATTACTTCAATCCTAGACCCTTCCTGCGACTCAAAACACTCTGCAAGACTTTCAATTACATTTCCGCAACCTTACAGTCCACCAGCGAAGCTTAAATCAACTCGTCGGAAAAATTCTGCAAGTCGCCGGAAAACCGGGACTCACATCCACACGGTTTTTCCTTCGACTCTTTCTGTTTCAATCATGTGATTAATCAGTCACTAACACAACTCCACCATCAGAATCGATCCTAGTCAACGTTTGTCGAAAATCCTACCTTCGCCGGAAAACTCCTGAAACTTCCGGAAACACACCGGGAACGGGTATGATCTTCCAAACTTCTGTTAAACTTTGTTTAAGTGCCTCAACTTCTTAAATAATCGAACAAAGCTGTTAATTGGTTTCAACAGCCGGAGTTCACTTTCAGAACCGACGAACCTCTGCCGGAATTCTGTGAACAACATTAATCGGTACATCTTTTTCCTCAAACTCTCTCCATTCTTTACTATTAAATTATTTATAATGTTTGAAAAGCGTATATGTCATGAATCGGTCATAACAGTCGGAATATGTTTGCTGGGTAAAATCAACGAAGAAGACGAAGACACAATATAACATAAGATTAATAAAAATCGATAAAATGAACGGGTTAGACACACAGTCCAGCGGTGGACTGTGTGCAAAATACACACGCACGTCCCGAGTTCGATCCCTGCTACACGCACTCCTTGTGTAATAAAATGCCTTTTTGATTAAAAACTAAACCGGGTTAACTCAGTTAGTTGTTAAGTATAATAAAAACCGAGATAATAACCAGGTTAGACACACAGTCCAGCGGTGGACTGTGTGCAACATTAAGTCATACATCGCGCGTTCGAAACCCGTCACTAGCACCGGTCCGTTGAATTAAAATGTTTTTGCAATTAAAAGAATTTCGGTTAAACTGAATAAGTATATAAATATAACTAAAAACAAGATTATTTCGGGTTAGACACGTAGCTCAGTTGGTAGAGCTGCGTGCACGCGTACGAGAGGTCTCGGGTTCGAGCCTCACCCAGCGCAAACCATGTCACTGACCGAACCGGTCAACAAGTCAACAGGTCAACGGTCAACGGTCAACGGTCAACGCTAAATAAATAATTTTTTATATATTTTTATTTATTTAATTTAATTTAAAAATCAATTAAAAATACTTAAAAATAACATTTTTAAAGATAGAAAATAGCCTTGAACTCACAAAAATATATCTAAAAAATTTCATTAAAATCCTTAATAAAATCCACTCATTTAATATATTTTTCCGTTATTATTTAGGTTAGTAATTCTCGTTGTTCCGCTCATCTAATTCGTGCGCATCTCACCATCTCCAATCCAACGCACCCAATGTGAGTGAATCTTTACAAATTCCCCGTTTTAATCACGTTTTGGGGTGTATCATGTGTCTTGTTATATATATATATTATAATTAAACCATTGTGCATACATCATATCATGAACATGTGTATTCAGTTTGTTTCAACTGTTGTGTAGTTATTGTTGGATGCAATTTATTATTTTCAGTACATGCAATTTCATAGGCCGCCGCTCCCCATTACATTATGAGCGTTGAGCATGTTCCCCATTTCATTATGAGGTTGAACCTAGCGTGCCTACATACGATCGGCTCCGTTTGATTGAGCCTTGATCGCACAGACATTTTACATTTTCAGTACATGCAATACGATCGGCTCCGTTTGATTGAGCCTTGATCGCACAGACAATTTACATTTTCAGTACATGCAATACGATCGGCTCCGTTTGATTGAGCCTTGATCGCACAGTTTCAATTATGTTATTTATTGTATGATGTTGGTATGTTCATGTATGCTATCATATGTTATTGTATGTTATAGTTGTGATTGCTATTTGCCACTGCTTGATTATTTACATTTGCTCATTTATGATTATGCACAATTTTTCATTGATAAACTAACAAGTAATTTATTAATAAATGTTTATCTAATAAGGTTCACTCGCCAACTTATGTTGACCCAAAAACCCCCATTTTTACACATGATACAGGTGAATCAGCAGCAGCTAGGAACACATAGGATTGGACTAGAAGAATAAAATGATTTAGAGTTGGGATTGTTATGATTGGTTTATTTTCTTTGTATTGTATGAACATGTTTGGATATTTGGAAATGTAACTTTGACTTTATTAAATATGAAACATATTAGTAAATGTCATGAGCTTTGGTGATAACCCAATTATGCCCCGACTCTTATTCCGCTGCGGGTCGGGGTGTGACATTAACCACCTCCCTTCACCAAAATTCGGTCCATATAGGGACCCACCCTTTCCATCAACCTACAACAAGAAAAAAATAATGGTTATAAGCATGGGTTGTGAAAGACTTGTTGACTTAAGAAGATTGTGAGATTTTATAACAATTAACACCTCACCTTCCATCATTTTCTTCACTTCAAATAAAAAAAGCACCAACTCCCTCATTCTTTCCCTCAAGCTCACGGGTCCAAGCATCTCTAATAATCAACCATTTTTCACTTCCTAAATTACCATTTCAAGCCCTCACAACACCATTTTAAGAAGATCAAAGGAGGTTCAAGCCATGGAAAAGCACTAGGAGACACTTTAGAGCTTATACACTTTCATCATCTTACTTTCTAGTGTTACATAAGCTTGTGCAAAGTTGTAAGACACTTCTCATTATTTTCATACTTGTTATGTTATGAATAATGCTAGTGTACAACTTGTCATCTTGAAACTTGAACAACAAAGCTTAAAAACACTAAATATAACTTAAAAACTTACAAAAATAAAGTATTTACATGTCGATTATATTAATTTTAGGAAGCTAGTTGCTATGAACTTGAGGGTTATGATAAAATAGTTTGTCTAAATATTATGATCTTGTATAATTATGGTTAAAAGTGATAATCTAAACATCAAGATGTTTAGATCTAACAAGATCATTATCTTATCACCCATGAACTTGAATAATAAGATAGAATTTTTTTTAAACAAGTATAACTCCTACAAGGAGTAAAAATTATGATTGATTTTATATTGACCTTAAAAGTAGCTTAAATAAGTTCGGTTAAATGGATGGACTAGGCTATGTTAGTTTTAAAAGTCTTGTTAAAATATATTTTAGAAGTTATTGTTAAAAAGATATATATAGTTCATGGGGAAAATGAAGATGTATTGTGTTATTTTTTTTATATACATGCAAAATTTGACTTTTGAAACTTGACATGAAGTTGATTATGGTTATGGACCTTAAACATGTTTAAATACGTTTTCAAAATGTGGAAGACGCCATAGTTAAGGAAAGCTATAGCAAAATTTTCTCAAATCTTAATCGGGATTAAAATGGGATTAACGGGGTGATTAGCATGGTTAATCATGATTAGTACCTTAATTGTGATTAACGATCCTAATCGTGATTAGACAAACTCTAATGACAATGACTAAGTATTAACCATCTAAGAAGTTCATAAATATTTAAAAAGATACTTTTATAAAGAAATAGTGGGTAAAAGTATATACATGACATTGAAAATATTTTTTGATAAAATTATATGAATTTATGTTCAACACCACATTTATATTGATATTATTGTATTATGTACTAGTGTTAGGAAATATACACACCAATATATATATATATATATATATATATATATATATATAACTCACTCGGAAAATACAAGTTAACATATATTTCGAACCGACACAAAATATTTATGAACAAAGCGCTTCGACATCGGTAACGACCATGCTAGCGGATCGACTCGGAAAGTGTACACATCGCGGACGACACATGATTTACTTGCGACACGAAAATATACTTAATTGGTTACCACGACACGATTCTAAAAAAGGGTATTTATTTTTAGACAAGCGAAAAATGAAAACTAGCTAACACATATAAAAGTTCTGGAAAGTATAAGGCAAAACTTCTAAGTATTTATGCATACACAAGTATACAAGTATATTAATACGTATGCTCAAAAGTACACATGTGAAATGCAAGAATACTTGGGTTTGTAATGGGCTAGTAAAGCCCCTTTAAATATAAGATGGGTTAGACACATTGGCACATCAAATGGGCTAGGCCCGTCATCCAATAACACTTTGGGCTAGGCGCACCTACATAACTTAAATGTGGGCCCATTCACACTTAACACTTTGGGCTAGGCGCACCTACATAACTTAAAGGTATACAAACACGATATAAATACACGCACAAATACAGTATGAATATGGTATACCTACACATATAAATACGATATAATTACAGTATAAATACGACATAAATACGGTACAAATACACCAACAAATATATGAAGTTAAAAATAAATATTTTTAAATATTTATAGTTATCAAAAGTGTACAAATTAAATAATAAGTACTCATACTTAAACCGAACATGACATTACAAGTGAGCGAGGCTCACTAGACTCGAGATATATATATTTTTAGAATATATATATACCAAACGCAAGCCGTGCGTGGCACAGAGATTCTCACGGGCTAGGCCCACTCATACCATGTGTATCACGGAGACCCAAATGGGCTAGGCCCATTCACACTTGTGCGAGGCACAAAGACTCATATGGACTAGGCCCACTTATACTCGTGCGAGGCACGAAAACTCATGAAGGGCAAGGCCCGTTCATACTATGGAAGATAACGAAACATATATAAAAGAAATATATAACGAACACACGAAACAAAAGCCAACATATTTAAAATACTTAAGGAATCCAAATACTATAACGTTCAAGATGAACAACGTGTACACTTTTAACATAATCCAAAGTGTCTAATGAGTTAGAGCACTTGTAGGTTACTACGAGCTTTTGGATACCCATTTGCTAGCACAATCACACGGACGTAAATCAGTGAGTTCATGTCCCCCTTTTCTCTTAAACGTTTTCGGTTTTACAAACCCTCGGGGGGAATACATGTTTCGATGGTATGGTTTAGCTATGGAATGAAATATTAGATCATGTGCGAATAGGGTGTAACTTAAGTGCCATTAATCTTTTTAAGACCGTGGAACAAGAGTGGTAGATCTATCGGGTGTAGGCGAGCCCCACTCATGGGTCCTTGTGTGGCCACATGTAGTGCTTTTGTTATCCCAACCGGATGGACCGGAAGAAAATCGGGTTGAGTACTTCCTATGTCGTCACACATATTAATGTCCTTGCAAAACATTAATGATCAACAAGTTCATTGACGCTTTACATACCACACATACTTATTTATGAACTTTCAAACGTTTTTATGATTCATTTGGGCCCGTACAAAACACATGAACTCGCCAACTTTTGTTGATGTTTTTAAACTTACATGTATTTCAGGAAACTAAGTGGATCTTGGTGTGGTTGGTTACAAGCTTTCAAGGTTATCAAGTAGTCGATGTCATCCATGTTTTGAAGGGTTTGGTCTGTATATCTCATCTTCAATGAGATATAGGATGCAAAGCCTTTGCTTTAAAAAAAAACTATGTTGAATTGTTCTTTTGTAAAACTTATAACTTATGATGTCATGTATTTGAACAAGTTATGGTGTGTATTTTAGTGGATAAACATCGTGTTTGTTTTAATCATATAGTTTCTTACTTATATCGTATGCGATGAAAACTAATCAAGTTCACACCGCGCGCTTCCGCTATCGACCAGGTGTGACAGATTGGTAGCAGAGCTTCGATTGTAGTGAACCAGGATTCTTATCGAGTCTAGTTTGCAATCACTAGGATCCTCTCATGAAAACAATTTTTTATAAAAGTTCATGTTTTCATTGCATAGACAAAAACGCAAGATCCACTAACAAAACTACTTTTCAAAATAAATAATGCAAGGACATTATTAGGGGCAAGGTATATATGGGGTAGACTTGTAAACTTAGATTGATTCGTATAGACCAACATGACTATGCTTGACGTACCCATAATTATATGTAATAAGTAATGATATTATTTATTGATATATATGCCTGTTGTACGGATTATTTTGCCAGGGTACTATTGCGTCATCGGCTAGAAGTGGTGTTTATGATGACCACGATCCTTTGGAGATTCCTTCTGACGACGAGCCAATTGTTGAGATTATTTCGAGTGATGAGTCAGAGCTGGAGAGATTCCCGATTTCGGGTCTGATGGCGAGGACCCTGATGCTTTCCAGCCTTTCGCGCTGCCTGATCCTATCATGGATGACATCCCCATGGAGGACGATGTTTTAGCAGCACCACTCCCACTCCATGATATCATCATCATCGGTCATCCCGATGGCGAGCACCTCATTGAGCCTATACCTATCCTTGCTATACCCCTTGCCATGGTCCCTCCTATTATTGTTTTATCTGATGACGAGGACGAGGTCCCCGTCTTTCACGTAGACCACCTCGATGATGATATCAGCGACGGCGAGGTTATTGAGATAGCTATCCTTGAGGTTTCCTCACCTGTTGTTTATGTTATAGCCATTTCTTCATCCGATGCGCACGATACCGCTTCCTCCTTTGCTATTCCATTACTCGATGCGACTGACAGCGCGTCTTCTTCCGTGATTCACCGCGCTGGACTACGGGCGAATGCCACCGATAGTAGCTTTGATACGATACCTATAGCCACACCGACCCCACCACCCATGGCGACCCATGCACCCACACATACTACTACCGCTACTAGTACCCCACCTGTTACCCCTACCCATCTCATCCCACTGACTTACCTACCGACCTCCTGCTTCCCCAGTTGATGCCCCACGGCCGAATGGCCGTTATACTTTGTGACACTTTCCCTCTACTGGTACATCTATCGTGTTCACCCATGAGATCCCTGCTCCTCGCCCTGGAGAGGGCACATCCCACCATCCATTTCATTCACCACACCATGTACCGGCCGAACACTTATCTACTCGATACCCACCACCACCTGCCTACCCACCACCACCTACTCCACCACCCCCATCATCACCACCACCCCCGTCTCCACCACACCATACCCCACCTGCTGACCCCGATCTCCGAGCACTCGTTCAGGTGCTCCAGCAGCAGGTTACTACCCTTGCTCGACGTGTGTACGAGCTAAAGGAGGAGTGCGCCCATCTTCGTAGCCTACTGTTTCTCACTCCACCTCCATCACCCCCTGCCCCATAGATGTTTTTTTTATTGCAGGTACTTATTACGGGACCCGGATGCCCACTTTTGGTATGTATATATGAAGAATAGGTGCAAGATATCGACACTTGAAGACTTTTGAAGACCGATGGGAAAGAAAATATTTTGCCACTTTTATGTATTATGAACTTGTATGACCGGGATTATGTCTTCCCATGTACTTTTGTTTTTCTTTCCTAAAAACAATGTAACAAGTTGTCGAATATATATATGAAAGTTTGGTATTATGTTTTTCCTTGTTGCATATGGTGGTTTATCTTATGCATGACATGATATTGTGGATGATGATGTTGATTGACGTGGTGATTACTTATATGTTATAGATATATATTAGCTAACATTACTTATTATCAAATAATTGCCTAATCTTCTTCTATACCTCTTGCTAGAAGACAATGCCACCTAGACGAAGGACTAACACGAACACACTGCCCACGACCGAGGCTGAACTGAATGAGCGCATTTCCCAAGCAATAGCGCAATATGAGGCTAACCGCACTGAGCATAGCGGTGGAACCGGAGGTTCATCAGGAGGAAACTCCAACACCGGTAATATTTGGTTGTCTATGACACCATACAAACTCTCGTTTATTCTATTCGTGTTTTTGACAATGCTCATTATGATGTGTTCATACAAATGTTTCAGGTTGCTCATACAAGCAGTTTTTAGGCTGCAAACCTCTGAACTTTGATGGCACTGGAGGTGCCGTAGTGTTTGTCCGTTGGACTGAAAAACTGATTCGGTTATCAGAATGAGCAAATGTCCACCTGACCAAAAGGTCACCTACATTACTAGGTTATTTGTAGACGGAACGTTATCATGGTGGAACCTCCAAGTTCAAACCAAAGGGGAAGATGCTGCTTATTCGATGACGTAGGAAGAACTCAAGGAGTTAATGAGGAAGACATACTGTTCAAGGGCTGAAATCCAAAAACTTGAGACCGAGTTCTGGAACTTGAAGATGATTGGAGCTGATATTGCTGGGTATACACAACGTTTTCATGAATTGTCAAAGGTTGTTCCATATCTGGTGGAACCTGAATTTAAGAGGATTGAAAGATACATTTGGGGACTTGCTCCTGAAATCTTGAGCCTGGTCACTTCATCCAAGCCTGCTAATATCACTGATGCGATTGATTTGGCTGTTGCCCTCACAGAGGAGGCTGTTCGTCTAGGAAAGATGTCCGGCAAGAAGGAGACTCATGTGAAGTCAACAGTGATGGAAAGAGAAAGTTCTCAAACTTTAAAAAGGGCACTCATGCAAATAACAACAATAACAACCACTCCAACAAAAGAAGGGAAACGAACGCACCAAGAGAATCCAAATCATTTGCGGCAACTAACACCACTGGTGGTAAAGGTTATGCGGGTTCTCTACCAAAATGCGGTAAGTGTAAATACCACCAGACGGGCGCTTGCAGAAACACCAAGTGTGAGAAATGCGGTAAGACTGGGCACAACAAGGAAACATATTGGGTGGGTACTGGACGTGGAAATCAAGGCGGTAACGGAAATAAGAATCAAGGCGGAAGCGGGAATGGCAAAGGTCAAGGTTGTTATGGGTGTGGAGAAAAAGGGCATACTAGGAGGGATTGCCCGAAGGAGAACTAAGCTCGGGGGAGAGCTTTTGTGATCGAAGCTAAGGATGCACGCCAAGACCAGAACGTGGTTACATGTACGTTTCCTATAAACCAACACTTTGCATCTGTTCTATTTGATATTGGCGCCGACTTTAGTTTTATATCTATAGAATTTAAAAATATACTTGGCGTAGAGTCGAGTAAACTAGACGTCCCTTATTCTATAGAACTGGCGAATGGGAAATTAGTCGAAATGGGAGAAATTATTCGAGGTTGTACACTCAAACTTGGAGCACGAAAATTTTCTATCGATCTATTACCTGTCGACTTGGGTAGTTTTGATGTGGTTGTCGGAATGGATTGGTTATCCGAAAACCGGGCGGAAGTGATTTGTCATGAGAAGACCATCCGTATTCCCTTATCAGATGGAGAAACACTTGTTGTTCATGGAGAAAAGTGCGAAACGTCCTTACGGATTATAAATTGTATGAAGGCACAAAAGTGTCTACGAAAGGGTTGTGTAGCCTTCCTCGTACATGTAGTTGACAAAGAAGTTAAGGAGCCGAAGTTAGAAGACATCCCTGTCGTGAAGGAGTTTCCAGAAGTCTTTCCAGAAGACTTTCCGGGACTGCCTCCACAACGTCAAGTGGAGTTTCGCATCTATTTGGTGCCTGGAGCGGCATCAGTGCGAAGTCACCATATCGATTAGCTCCGTTCGAGATGCAAGAGTTATCTACTCAACTTCAAGAGTTGTTAGATAAAGGATTTATTAGACCGAGTTTCTCAACTTGGGGAGCACTGGTACTATTCGTTAAAAAGAAGGGCGGGAGCCTGCGTATGTGTATAGACTATCGTTAGTTGAACAAACTCACAATAAAGAACCGATATCCCTTACCCAGAATTGTGACCTGTTCGATCAATTACAAGGTTCAAGTTTTTATTCGAAGATCGACCTACGATCGGGTTACCATCAAGTGAGGATTCAAGAATAGAGCATACCCAAAACGGCTTTCCGAACTCGTTACGAACACTACGAGTTTCTTGTGATGCCATTCGGCTTAACAAATGCACCGGGCGGTTTTCATGGATCTTATGAACCGCGTTTGCAAGCCGTACCTAGACAAATTCTTCATAGTCTTCATTGATGATATATTGATATATTCGCGAACAAAGGATGAGCATAAGCAGGATCTACGAACTATTTTGGAACTTTTGAAGAATGAGCAACTTTACGCGAAGTTTTCTAAATGTGAATTTTGGATTCGCGAGGTACAATTTCTTGGGCACGTAGTAAATGGAAAGGGAATTCATGTCGATCCTTCCAAGATTGAGGCGATAAATAATTGGGAAGCGTCTAAGACGCCGACGGAAGTGCGGCAATTTTTGGGATTAGTAGGTTATTATAGGAGATTTATAGAAAATTTTACAAAGATTGCTCAACCACTAACGTCCTTAACCCAAAAAGATAAGAAATTCGATTGGGGCGACAAACAAGAAGCTGCATTTCAACTGTTGAAATACAAACTATGTGACGCGCTGTTCTGTCTTTACCTCACGGTACCGACGACTTTGTCGTATATTGCGACGCTTCGCATCAAGGACTCGGTTGCGTGTTGATGCAACGAGACAAAGTCATCACGTACGCGTCCCGACAACTTAAGGTACATGAGAAAAATTATACCACGCACGACCTCGAACTAGGTGCTGTGGTATTTGCTTTAAAAATTTGGCGGCACTACTTATATGGGACACGTTGTACGATCTTTACGGATCACAAGAGTGTACAACACATATTTGATCAGAAGGAATTAAATATGCGACAAAGAAGATGGGTTGAGTTATTGAACGATTACGACTGCGAAATAAAGTATCATCCGGGCAAGGCG
The DNA here is from genome assembly GCA_947069175.1 of Scalesia atractyloides. NCBI lineage: Eukaryota > Viridiplantae > Streptophyta > Magnoliopsida > Asterales > Asteraceae > Scalesia > Scalesia atractyloides. The sequence continues at coordinate 32,517,009 of CAMTDV010000005.1, forward strand.
AACGTAGTGGCGGACGCCTTGAGTCGTAAAGAACTAGTGAAAACTCTAAGGGTTCGAGCCTTAGAAATGACCATACAAAATATACTTCACAGATTCACGATGCACAGCAAGAAGCGCTTCAACCTGAGAATATACTAGCTGAATCATTACGCGGAATGGAAAAACAATTGGTGCCAAAAGATAATGGAACTTATATTTTATGGGACGACTTTGGATTCCATACTTTGGCGACCTACGGACAATTATTTTAGACGAAGCTCACAAGTCAAGGTACTCTATCCACCCCGACTCGAATAAGATGTACCAAGACTTAAAGGAATTCTATTGGTGGCCTAACCTTAAAGGCGACATCGCTGATTATGTCGGAAAATGTCTTACGTGCGCCAAGGTTGAGGCAGAGTATCAAAAGCCTTCGGGACTACTGCAGGAACCTAAAATTCCCGTATGGAAATGGGAACAGATTATAATGGACTTCATTACTAAGTTACCTAGGACCACGAGAGGTCATGACATGATTTGGGTTATTGTTGATCGACTTACGAAGTCTGCACATTTCTTACCTATCCGTGAGAAGGATAGCACAGGGAAACTAGCCGAATTATATCTCAAAGAAATAGTGGCACGTCATGGAGTGCCTATTTCTAGCATATCAGATCGAGAAGGTCGATTCGTGTCAAGGATATGGAAATCATTCCAAAAGGCTTTCGGATCACGGTTGGATCTTAGTACGGCTTTTCACCCTCAAACGGACGGCCAGAGTGAACGGACGATACAAACTTTGGAGGATATGTTACGGGCTTGTGTGATGGATTTGGGTGGAAATTGGGATACCCACTTACCTTTAATAGAGTTCTCATATAATAACAGTTATCACACTAGCATCTAGGCTGGCGTGTTTGAAGCTTTATATGGACGGAAATGTTGGTCACCGCTATGCTGGGCAGAGACCGGTGACAAACAACTCATTGGTCCGGAATTAGTCCAAGAGACTACAGATAAGATCTTTCAGATACGAGACCGTATCAAGGCGGCTCGTGATCGACAAAAGAGCTATGCCGACAAACGACGAAAACCACTATCTTTTGAAGTCAGAGACAAAGTGTTACTTAAAATCTCGCCTTGGAAAGGCGTGGCAAGATTTGGTAAACGTGGATAGTTGAACCCATGCTACATTGGACCGTTCGAAATCTTGCAGAAGATTGGAACCGTAGCGTATAAGTTGAAGTTACCGGACGAACTCAACAGCGTACATGACACATTCCATGTGTCTAATCTCAAGAAAAGTCCTACTTAAGAAACGGTTATTATTCCAGCGGATGAGATTCACATCGACGACAAACTCCATTTCATCAAAGAACCTGTGGAGGTTACAGATTGGAAGGTCCAGAAGACACGGAGAAGTCGTATTAAACTTGTTAAAGTTTGTTGGAACTCGCGTCACGGTCCCGAGTATACATGGGAACGTGAAGATCAAATCAAATCCAAGTATCCACATTTGTTTCCAGGCTCCCCTGCAAACAGTATCACAGCCTGAATTTCGGGACGAAATTCTTTTAACGGGGGGAGAATATGACAACAGGCAAAATAATGGTAATTTCGTACAACTTAACAACTTAACAACTTAATTATCTATCTAATTGTGTTTGTTACGACTTAATTTAATTCATGATTAGGTCGCGTAAAGTCTAGCAATCGTAGGACATGGTTAAATATGCTAAACAATATCGATACATTCACCGCACCACGAGAAAACTACAAATATGTCCTAATATGTTGGCAAAGTGATGAAAACACTATTCACCTGAACACACTATTCATGCCAGCAAGAACAGAAAACTGTCCGAACGAACAACGAATGGCATGAAAGTAATTTATGGATGAAATACAAATAAAAATCCTCATTAGGGACACTAAATACAAAAACACTTTAACTTTCCGGAAAATACGTGTCGTTAAAATTCGTCCGAACCGCGCTAAAAAAATAATAAAATAAATTGTCCGCAACATTAAAAATTCAGTATTTTTTTATGTCCGTAGGACTTGAAAATAATATTTTACATCCTAAATAAGATTAGGGTTATCAATTGGATACCCGAAAAATAAAATCCCAGTGTGACGCCGCAACTTTTCACATTTTCCAAATTCGAGCCGCTAGGCGAACAAGTTATATTTTTGCTATCCAATTGCCTAAACTAAAAATCTAGCGAACAAGTTAGCCATATTTTGGCGTCGTAAACGCCTTAAATAAACACCATGACATCGATAATAAAATAAAACCATAATTCCCGGTATTATATAGCATATTTTATAAAACACCCAATATCGAACCAACGAGCGAACTAGTGGTATTTTTACTATCCAACATCAATACCCACTAAACTAATAAACTAGTTGAACCTTGTTTCAAATGCTAAACTACCCTTAACTCTCTAATTAACCCAATTAACATAATCACTAAAATATCTCTAAATATTAATATATTTATTACATCTATATGTAGTTTATAAAAAAAAAATTAAACTTAACCACCTCCCTTCACCAAAATTCGGTCCATATAGGGACCCACCCTTTCCATCAACCTACAACAAGAAAAAAATAATTGTTATAAGCATGGGTTGTGAAAGACTTGTTGACTTAAGTAGATTGTGAGATTTTATAACTATTCACACCTCACCTTCCATCATTTTCTTCACTTCAAATAAAAAAAACACCAACTCCCTCATTCTTTCCCTCAAGCTCACGGGTCCAAGCATCTCTAATAATCAACCATTTTTCACTTCCTAAATTACCATTTCAAGCCCTCACAACACCATTTTAAGAAGATCAAAGGAGGTTCAAGCCATGGAAAAGCACTAGGAGACACTTTAGAGCTTATACACTTTCATCATCTTACTTTCTAGTGTTACATAAGCTTGTGCAAAGTTGTAAGACACTTCTCATTATTTTCATACTTGTTATGTTATGAATAATGCTAGTGTACAACTTGTCATCTTGAAACTTGAACAACAAAGCTTAAAAACACTAAATATAACTTAAAAACTTACAAAAATAAAGTATTTACATGTCGATTATATTAATTTTAGGAAGCTAGTTGCTATGAACTTGAGGGTTATGATAAAATAGTTTGTCTAAATATTATGATCTTGTATAATTATGGTTTTAAAAGTGATAATCTAAACATCAAGATGTTTAGATCTAACAAGATCATTATCTTATCACCCATGAACTTGAATAATAAGCTAGAAACTTTTTTTTAAACAAGTATAACTCCTACAAGGAGTAAAAATTATGATTGATTTTATATTGATCTTAAAAGTAGCTTAAATAAGTTCGGTTAAATGGATGGACTAGGCTATGTTAGTTTTAAAAGTCTTGTTAAAATATATTTTTAGAAGTTCATGTTAAAAATATATATATAGTTCATGGGGAAAATGAAGATGTATTGTGTTATTTTTTTATATACATGCAAAATTTCAGTTTTGAAACTTGACATGAAGTTGATTATGGTTATGGACCTTAAACATGTTTAAATACGTTTTCAAAATGTGGAAGACGCCATAGTTAAGGGAAAACTATGGCGAAATTTTCTCAAATCTTAATCGTGATTAAAATGGGATTAACGGGGTGATTAGCATGGTTAATCATGATTAGTACCTTAATTGTGATTAATGATCCTATTCGTGATTAGACATACTCTAATGACAATGGCTAAGTATTAACCATCTAAGGAGTTCATAAATATTTAAAAAGATACTTTTATAAAGAAATAGTGGGTAAAAGTATAAACATGATATTGAAAATAATTTTTGATAAAATTATATGAACTTATGTTCAACACCACATTTAATGAGTATTATTTGCATATTATGTGTATGTACTAGTGTTAGGAAATATCCCAATATATATATATATATATGTATATAAATACGGCTCACTCGGAAAATACAAGTTAACATATATTTCGAACCGACACAAAATATTTAACAAAAGTCCTATGGAACAAAGCGCGTCGACATCGGTAACGATCATGCTAGTGGATCGACTCGGAAAATGTACACGTCGCGGATGACACATGATCACTTGCGACACGAAAATATACTTAATTAGTTACCACGACACGATTCTAAAAAAAAGGTATTTATTTTTAGACAAACGAAAAATAAATACTTTCTAACACACATAAAAGTTCCGGAAAGTATAAGGCAAAACTTCTAAGTATTTATGCATACACAAGTATACAAGTATACTAATACGTATAAAATACACTCAAAAATCACATGTGAAATGCAAGAATACTTGGGTTTATGATGGGCTAGAAAGCCCCTTTAAATAATAAGATTTGTTAGACCCATTGGCATATCAATTGGGCTAGGCCCGTCATCCAATAACACTTTGGGCTAGGCCCACCTACAACTTAAATGGTATGGACCCATTCACACTTAACTTCTTTGGGCTAGGCCCAAATATATAAAAATACCAAATACTAAGGTATACAAACACGATATAAATACACGCACAAATACAGTACGAATATGGTATACCTACACGTATAAATACGATATGATTACAATATAAATACGACATAAATACCGTACAAATACAACAACAAGTATATGAAGTTAAAAATAAATATTTTTAAATATTTATAGCTATCGAAAGTATACAAATTAAATAATAAGAACTCATACTTAAACCGAACATGACATTACAAGTGAGCGAGGCTCACTAGACTCGAGATATATATATTTTTAGAATATATATACCAAACGCAAGCCGTGCGTGGTACGAAGTTTCTCACGGGCTAGGCCCACTCATACCATGTGTATCACGGAGACCCAAATGGGCTAGGCCCATTCACACTTGTGCGAGGCACAAAGACTCATATGGGCTAGGCCCACTTATACTCGTGCGAGGCACGAAGACTCATGAAGGGCAAGGCCCATTCGTACTATGGAAGACAACGAAACATATATAAAAGAAATATATAACGAACACACGAAACAAAAGCCAACATATTTAAAATACTTAAGGAATCCAAATACTATAACGTTCAAGATGAACAACGTGTACACTTTTAACATAATCCCAAGTGTCTAATGAGTTAAAGCACTTGTAGGTTACTACGCGCTTTTGGATACCCATTTGCTAGCACAATCACACGGACGCAAATCAGTGAGTTCATGTCCCCCTTTTCTCTTAAACATTTTCGGTTTTACAAACCCTCGGGGGGAAATACATGTTTCGATGGTATGGTATAGCTATGGAATGAAATATTAGATCATGTGTGAATAGGGTGTAACTTAAGTGCCATTAATCTTTTTAAGACCGTGGAACAAGAGTGGTAGATCTATCGGGTGTAGGCGAGCCCCACTCATGGGTCCTTGTGTGGCCACATGTAGTGCTTTTGTTGTCCCAACCGGATGGACCGGAGGAAAATCGTCTAGGGTTGAGTGCTTCCTATGTCGTCACACATATTAATGTCCTTGCAAAACATTAATGATCAACAAGTTCGTTGACGCTTTACATACCACAGATACTTACTTATGAACTTTCAAACGTTTTTATGATTCATTTGGGCCCATACAAAACACATGAACTCGCCAATTTTTTGTTGATGTTTTTAAACTTACATGTATTTCAGGAGACTAAGTGGATCTTGGTGTGGTTGGTTACAAGCTTTCAAGGTTATCAAGTAGTCGATGTCATCCATGTGTTGAAGGGTTTGGTTTGTATATCTCATCTTCAATGAGATATAGGATACCTTTGCTTTTAAAAAAAACAATGTTGAATTGTTCTTTTGTAAAACTTAAAACTTATGATGTCATGTATTTGAACAAGTTATGGTGTGTATTTCTTACTTATATTAATGGATGAACATCGTGTTTGTTTTAAATCATATAGTTGTTTACTTATATCGTATGCGATGAAAACTAATCAAGTTCACACCGCGCGTTTCCGCTATCGACCGGGTGTGACATCGGGCTACTATTTCCTTCATGTAAAATGCTGCAAGGGTATCGAACTTGTCGGTTTCCTTGATTGCTAAGAAGTGAGCCGATTTGGTTAGCCGGTCGATAATCACCCATATAGTATCATTTCCACTGGGTGTCTTAGGTAGACCTATGATAAAATCCATAGCGATTTGTTCCCATTTCCAAACAGGAATCTCGGGCTGTTGCAATAGCCCTAAGGGTTTTTGGTATTCTACCTTGACCTTGGCACAGGTTAGGCATTTGCTTACGTAGGTGGCTATTTCAGACTTCATGTTCGGCCACCAGTAAGTCGTTTTGAGATCTTGGTACATCTTATCCGATCCTGGATGAACAGAGTACCTTGATTTGTGAGCTTCGTCCATTATGAGTTCCCTCAAATTCCCGTAAAGGGGTACCCATATCCGATTAAGAAAGTAACGAGTTCCGTTTGATTTGGTTTCCCAATCACGCTCCATCTTGCCTAATTTATCAGGTTTCAAATTTTTGGGTTTGACTTCCTCCAGTTGAGCATTGCGAATTTGTTCGGGTAGGCTAGAGTGGATCGTGAGTTATAGAGACCAAACTTGTCGGTGCTTCTCATGTTCTTTTCTACTGAGGACATCGACTACTACATTAGCCTTGCCTGGATGGTACTGGATGGCACATTCGTAGTCATTTAAAAGTTCGAGCCAACGACGCTGTCGCATGTTTAACTCTTTTTGATCGAAAATGTGTTGAAGGCTCTTGTGGTCGGTGTAGATGGTACATTTGGTTCCATAGAGATAGTGCCTCCAGATTTTTAAAGCGAACACCACAGCTCCTAACTCTAAGTCGTGAGTTGTATAGTTCTTCTCTTGTATCTTTAGCTGTCGGGATGCGTACGCAATGACCTTATCGCGCTGCATAAGTACACATCCAAGTCCCTGAATAGAAGCGTTACAATACACCACAAAGTCATCAGTCCCCTCAGGTAGCGACAAGATAGGCGCACTACAAAGCTTCTGTTTCAGCACCTGGAAAGCTTCCTTCTGTTTGTCACCCCAGACATATTTCGTTCCCTTCTGGTTTAGAGATGTAAGAGGTTAGCGATCTTTCAAAAACCCTCATTAAAGCGACGAAAGTAGCCTGTTAAACCAAGAGACTGTCTTACTTCTGTTGGGGTTTTTGGCGCCTCCCAACTTTTGATGGCTTCAATCTTTTCCGGGTCAACGTGGATACCCTTTTCGTTCACTATATGCCCAAGGAATTGCACTTCTCGAATCCAGAAGTCGCACTTTGAAAACTTGGCATTGAGTTGTTCCTATCGCAGAAGTTCCAACATTCAACGCAGCTACTCTTCATGTTCCTCCTTAGTCTTAGAGTACACCAGTATGTCATCAATGAAGACAATTACAAATTTGTCGAGATAAGGCTTACAGACACTGCTCATGAGGTCCATGAATACCGCAGGTGCGTTTGTTAGTCCGAATGGCATAACAAAAAATTCATAATGGTCATAACGAGTGCGAAATGCGGTCTTGGAGATGTCTTCCTCTCGTACACGCATCTGATGGTATCCCGACCTTAGATCAATCTTAGAATACTAACTTGACCCTTGGAGCTGGTCAAACAGGTCATCGATTCGGGGTAAGGGGTATTGGTTTTTTATAGTAACTTTATTGAGCTCTCTGTAATCAATACACATACGGAAAATTCCATCCTTATTCTTGAAAAAAAGGACTGGAGCTCCCCGGGTGATGAGCTTGAACGGATAAAACCTTTATCTAGAAATTCTTGGAGTTGAGTAGAAAGCTCTTGTAGTTCAAATGGAGCTAATCGGTATGGAGCCCTAGCAATTGGCAGGTACAGCGTGCTTTGCCAGCTGGATTTCAAATTCAACTTGCTTATGTGGTGGCAGACCAGGCAACTCTCTAGGGAAAGCATCAGAAAAAATAAAGTCTTCAACCTTCTTCTCGTCGTTCGGTTGTTCGGTAACATTTGCTAAGATAGCATACAAGATTTTCTGTCGTAGATACTTTTGGGCGTTCATAAAGGAAATGATGTTGGTCACCATACCACTCTTTTTGCCCTAAATGGTTAGGATCTTGCAGCTCGAGTGAGCTATGCGAATAGACTTCTCGCAGCTTATGCTTTTAGCTCGGTTTTCACACAGGTAATCCAGGTCATCAGCCACGTTAAAACTAGCTACTATAGTTGCCCTAAGGTTACTGTTGAATGGTGACAAGTGAGTGGTAGTTGGTTGAGTTAGAAGCGTTTTGGTTTAAATCAAGACATTCTTCCCAGCCGCCGAGCTTGCCCGTATGCGAATAAGAATACGTAATCCAAAATCCAAGTATGTATCTAGTTGAATGTGTAAGCAACCAAGTTCGAAAGGTTGAGCGAAGCCATGAGCATTAGGAACATCATATACGTCCTCAAGAGGCTTCATCACAAGGACACGAGAATATAATCAAAATGGTATGCTCGTAAGGTCAATACATCATCATTTTCAGAGTTTAAAGAGTGATCGCTAAGGATTAAAAAGGCGAGTCGATCGAGTTCATTTTAGCAAAATTTTGTGGGTAGAGAATCAAAGATATAGTCCGGCCATGAAAATGGAATGATAGACTTGCCTAAGTCAACAACAGTATCGAGTTTTCATGTTAAGTGGTAAGCATCGGCCAGCGTAATGGTTCGGGAATAAACTCGCTTAGAGTGGAAAAAGCGTTATGGGGTAATAATTCGAGCAATATATGGGGCGGGATAATTGTTAGAGTCACCGTGCTCATCTGGGTGTTTGCTAACTTGTATGACCCTTTTCCAATGTCCTTGAGACCATGGTTCCATTTATAGAAATATGTTGTGGTGTGAACAAAGTTAGACTAAGGGTTCGTTGCATGACAAAGCAATTAGACCAAAGGAAATTTACAGTTGACTGTCAGGGATAAAGTGTTAGTGTACGAGGAATTCTTCATGTTCCGTATATGCCTGATGTCCAAGGGTTTGCCCTTACATTCTACCAATGTTTCAATGAAGAAGGTTTTATTGAAAAGATTTGATTAGATTCTTTTTTTACTAAGGCTCATCCGTGAGTGATAAATAAAATGATGGATTTCATTATTGATAGTATAACCTGTCCGTTAACCTTTCCAGCCTAATAGTTCGATTTATTAACAACTGAACGAGTTTAACGACACCAACTGGTCTTTGAGCGAGTTACAAGATACCGACGGTGAAATTCTTAGACATGTAATTCGCATATTAGAACAATTTCCACACATACACTAGGTTTCACCAGGATTCACATGCATCCCAAATTACTATTACGTGTGCACCCGTAATGATAATTTGATTTGCATGCTCACCCTAGTTCCTCCTGTCCTGTGTTAAAGCATTCCTTAGTTTTGATTGCCAATTACAAAATGTTGTTAAATAAAAAGGGTCATCAAAAGTTTAGTTATCAACCATCTGTTGATCAACAAAAAGTTAAGTAGAAATGCAGTTAGGAATTGTTTGATTCAAGTAGTATCTCATGTTGACACACACGATGAGAGTCTAATCCAATAGATTGTAGATGTAGGTATGCACTTGAAACACATGTGCATATGAGGGTGACTCCGAGAGATGGAATTGGTTTATCAACATTAGTTACCGGTACAAAGTAAAGTAACCATTCTGTCATCAAAGTCAAAATGAGGTTCGAGTATGCAATGATCAAAGTTACCATCCGAAGATTATCAATAACAAATGTGAACTCATGGTTCAAAGAAAGAGAATGTTGACATCTCTTATGTCAAGGGTTTTCTGAAAAACAAAGGCAAAGGTCTGCCCAAACGTGGTGTGTCTCAACGCGTAACCACGAACTTGGACTCGAAGTAGAGTAATGCTACAAAGCCAGTAAAAGCTTCCTCTAATTGTTACTTGAGTGGAAGCAAGGTTCCTGGGATAACATGGGAACCTTCCTCATGTATGGGAAGCACACCCTAGTCTCTAATATAATTGCGTATCAGATAGGGTACCAACTCCAGTCCCCGCTTCCTTCCCGACCATGAACAATGAAAGGCTCACACTACATCCTCCGGCGGGTCTCCGTCGCCTTCAATGGTCCTTGAAGAATAGTTGATAATGATGGTGAGGTATCAGGAACTCCATGTTATGCTTGTTAAGTAGAGAAGCAAAATATGTAGGAAGTAGAGTAACATGATAAGTATGAGAGTCATGTGTTCCCGTTTGTGTTGGTTTCATACTAGTGTCAAGTTTGTGGCTATAGTGTAGGTTTACTAGTGTGATATGCAAACCTAATTCTCTATAACCAGTGGCTCTGATACCAATCTGTCACACCCTCAAAATCCACTTGCGGGGTTTTACCGCGAGGCGCGTGATAAACCAGGATCCAAGACACTAGTCAAATAGAATGACTGTATGCAAAAAAATATGTTTAACGAGTTCAACCAAGCAGTTAAAGGAATGCGGAAGCGTAAGTAAATGTAAATAAAGTGTGTGCCAAAACAAACGCCCAAACCAAAGTACTTAAAAGTAATAATGCAAAGTCGTTTATGAGAAATAGTTTTTCATGCTCGTGCCGTGCTCCTATGCGGAAATGATACCTTAACAACCTGAGAAAACATTCAAAAGAAATTAAGTGTCAACAATTAATGATGAGTGAGTTCACAGGTTTTAGTTCACAATTTTAATCATAAGTTTATCCCCACTGGTTCAACCCCAAACCAGTGTCTCATAAGTTTCCCTGATCCAACCCGAATCAGATTAATGTTAAGTAGTTTAGCAGTTCTTGTTATATGTTTAGGTAGCTAGCCTAGGTCATGTCAACAAAGTGTTCGATCCAAAGCTGACGTTTCTGCCCCTGTTGTGCCAGGCCTATCACCAACCATGGCTAAAAAGTTAGACAAATTCTACACTCATGACCATCAACGTTTGGTCTAACTAGTGCGACCAGTTCGAGTGGGGCTTGTCGGGCCCAGTAGTACTACTAAAAATTCCCTCGCTATAACCCAATGCTAACGGCATCGTAAGTGTTAAGGGGACTAACATGTGATATATGCTTCCTTGTGACCATAACCGTATAACATAACTCTAAATAGAAAGACGTTACTGTACCGTAATATATACCACCTATACATCACTGTAACGTGTACATGTTTTCTCAACCTGTGTTTTGTAAACGTTTAAAGAATAGGGGCCGTGAACTCACCTTTAATTGCTCGGTTAGACTTTTAAGGTGATTACAAGTTGAGGTTGGTCAATCACGTCTTAATATGATTACCATTTAGTTTATCAGTATGTTCATGTAAGACACGATATCCATGCACTTATCTTATCACGTATCATGCAATCACGTCAACAACTTATACATACTCCGCATATATTTATACATATATAGATATGTGATCATAGCACATGACAATCCAAATTATGTCTAAATTGACAATAATAGATTCGAATCATTCTTAGGTAGCACAACCAACATTTAGAAACACATATTTGCAACTTATCAACTTTCAATATTAACACTCAAAACTGGACTGCTTTCGGGAATTTTTATAAAGTAGTTTTCATGATCCAAAAATTCCAATTAATTTAAAGAATGTGTCAAATGGTCTGTAAAGCTTTGTGTAGAGTTTTTAGATTCTAAATCGTTACCAATTTTTTAAAAAAAATATTTACTAGGCTGCAGTCAGATTCATCACTTTCTGAATGCAGTCTATTGGAAAATTCATTTAAAAATCATCGTCTATCCGATTGATGAAATTCTAGTGGGATATTTTCGATTACACCTGTGTCCAACTATTGTATGAATTTCATGACCTAATTCTATCCAGAATATGAGATATGACACAGCAAACAACACGTAAATTCTACAGAAATAATGTAGCTTCAGCTGCAGCACGAAAAAATTATTTTAAAATAGTAAACAACCTCAGAAAAATGCGATTCTAGCGCCATTAGAAGCGGTTTTCAAAAACGTAGGTTTTGGACTTCAGAAAATCAATTTTTCGATTTATAACGAACCGTTTACAGCCAACTGAAGTTGGCTGTTTTCGCTAATCAGCAGTCTGTTTTCATTCTAAACGATACCCGAAACATATTTAGCAATCACAAAACCTCCTAATTACAAATAATAGCAGATTAATCATCAATTTTCATGTAAACTTATTTATAATTTCATAACCCTAGATATAACATCATGATTTTCTTAAAGAAAACGCAGCCAATGATCATCTACGCATACATATCATCCATAAACTCAACAAATCGCATAATTCACCCGAAGCTATTCATGCCCAACAAAACCCTACCATAACACTACCATAACAACTCATGATCACAACCATGTCTACACAAAATTCACACCATGAATCACAGTCTTTAAATCAAGACACTAACCTTGATGCAAAGAGAACTAGAGAGGAAGAGAAGTTGCGATCGAAGAGAGGGGGCTGCCTTGCGAACGAGAGGGGGGGGGATGTGGCTGCTGTCGACCTCCAATGGGGATAGGGGGTTTAGGGTTTTGAATTTTTTATAACTATTTTTATTTATAACCCTCAAAATTGTTCCCCAAGGAAACTTGTTCCCTAAGAAACACAGAGGAGGGGGGCGACTAGGTGTAGGGGCCGAAAAAGGGTAAGGGTTTTCGGGTTGGGTTTACTTGAGTCGCAAGGTGTTGGGTTCGCGTAAGGTTGAAACGGTTAAGCTCGGGTTCAGCTTTTAAATGGAATATGTGTAAGGTTGAAGGAATTTTCGTCCCGAAAATTGAATGAGCCAGAGTTTGAAAACGTTGGAGTAAGAGAGATATTTCTGAGTTGCCACACTAACCTCTTCCGAAGAAGTTCTTGTATGGTGTCTTTCGACGTTCTTGCTTTGGGATAGGCGTTTGATCTGTAGGAGGTGCCCAACTTATAAATTGAAACCTTTTGATTCTTGCCTCCCTACCTTTCTCGTGAATCTTCTCTAAACGTTTTTCTTCCTTCAAGAACTCTTCTCTTTCAAGTTCTCTCCATATCGATTCCCACATGTGCCCTGAATTAATACCATGTGCATAGCAAACGTTAATCACACCTTTGTATTGCTTCACTTAGACTTCTTCACGTTTATCAAAGCAAATCTTGTTGAAGAACAAGCATTTGACATCTTTCTTTGAGCAATTGACTAGCCACATCGGGTCTAGTATACGAATCGTTCTCCAAAGCCCCCATATCCTCCTTCGTTCTATCGGTTCTGGATCCTTTTCTTTCGTAATATCCCACATATCATCAGCACGCAACACAATTACCGCTTCCCATGTTTTTGGATCCGTTTGCCACCGTAGAAAGTAAGGATGAAAATCCTGTTCGATGGGCTTCAGTGGCATATTCTTCATAGCTCGAGGACACTTCATCACTAGCGTTATGTATTTTTCACCCATTTTCTTGTTAATCTTGATTCGGCGTTTAGGGATAAACGTCTTCCACAATTCAAACCCTATCGAAGCTTCAAACTTTATCACTCTCCACAATCTCTGTTCATTGAATTTCATCTGCAGACATATGTTATGTGTTTGCACCAATTCCTCAACATCCCAGAATGACAATGTCTTGATATCTGTCAGATGTCGAAAGTACTGTACCCCAAACTCTCTCTTTATTGCATACACATCAAGATCTCGAATCCAACCCCAGCTAAGAATGTAACCTAGAGAAACATCTTTATCACGTGTGAAGAATGCTAGAGGCCATTTAAACTTTCTCTCCTTGGGTATTTCTTTAAACCACGATCTTTTCGCTTCGGCAATTTGCTCTTTCGTATAACATTTTGGTATTGTTGTCTGTCTTCACAACTTCATCAATCTTTTGTTTCAGCAGATCAACATCTATTTGACTCATCAACTCTTCGATCGTTGGGAATTTGTCAGTATTCAGATTAGAATACTTTTCTGCTTCGTTATCATCATCAGAATCTTCGAATATTACTTGATCATAGTCATCAGCTTCAGCTACTCGTTTATACACATACTGCTTCGGTTCGAATGTCTTCATATTTACCAACTCTTCCTCAAAACCAAACTCGAATGAATCAGTATCGACTTCAAACATTCTTCCCAACTCTTCTTTAGTGTAAGTGTGAGCAATTTCTCCTTCTTCTAAATTCGGATATAACGTTATCAACAGTGGCTTCTCATGCATAGCAGTAACAGGCATAGCAATAACAGCATCAGACATATCAACATCCTGTGGCCCTGTTTGCTCAATAGACTCCCCCTTACTTGGTGCATCCTCCATGTTAGCATTATCATCAATTAGGGATTCGAAATCAAATTCACAAAGAACTTTATTAGAATCAATCTTCAGACCAACGCCCTGATCATCATTGTCATTGTCATCATGATCTGAATCATCTGTAGTATCGTCACCGGCAGGGTCGTTGTCGTCATTATCTTCTTCCTCATCATCTTTCTGTTTTGCTTCCTGAGTATCAACAATCTTTTCAGGAACACTTTCAGTAATAACTTCAATCTCAGGAGCCTTTTCAGATTCAACAGACTTTTCTATCACCGGTTCTTCTGAAGATTTAGGGATATCATCAATCACCCCTTTGCCTTTGCCCTGTTCGATCAACTCTTTCTCAGCTTTTTCCTTTGCCTCTTGAATATCCAAACGATCATATTCAGCTTTGAAGTCGATGCCTAAACTGTTAGTAAGCACTTTTTGAAGTCTAGCAAACCTTCTATCATTCATATCACGTTCAGATCTCAACTCTGCTATCTCCTTCTCTAACTTAGCATTAGCAGCACCCAAACTTTCGACCATAGCTTTCAAATAACGACAATCATCTTCCAGAAACTCTACTTTGTCATTCATAATCTCTTTTTCAACTTCACTCAGCTTTAGTTTCTCTTGAAGAGCTGCTTTGTCGACTTCGTTCTGCTTTGCTTTTTCTTCAAAATATTTAAGCCTTTTCTCTAGTTTATCGATCGGAATGTCTTTAAACCAACCTGAAAGATCTTCAGCAGTGACAAGATGTGTGATGTTATCTGGAATATCACCGTAAGCATCTTTAAATTCTTTTGCTCTAACACTTGGTGGAGTAGATTGTGTTCTTTTTGCTGCAGACTTTGGTGTTGACTTCGGTGTAACTTGAACAGGAACTTCAACAATAACAAAAGTTTCTTCTTCAGTTGCAGTAGTCGGTGGAATAACAGATTCAATGATCGGAGTCTCTTGTAATTCAGAAACGGGAGGCTCTTGTGTAACTCCTTTCTTTGATTGACTCAGATATCTACGGGGTTTGAGTTTTCTTTCTACCGCGAGTGCTCGGAGAACCTGTTGCTTTCTTTGTATCTCCAGCTTTAGACTTTGAATGCTTAGCTTTCTTTTCGGACGTTCAGAATCAGACAGCCCTTTAGCAGATGGCTCGTAAAGATCTTCACCCAACTTTTTCCATCTTTCTTCTTCTTTTTCTTTTTCTGCAACTTTTATACTCACATCAATTGGATCTTCAGACGATTCATCATCTTTGTCTGAAGTCGCAAAAATAACATCATCTTCCTTTTCTTGGCTTTCTATGTTTGCTGCAACGCTAGAACCTTCAACATTCTGTGGTTCTTCTATCACAGGCTCATCGATCAACATCGTATCTTCTTTCTTTGATGCCCTCTTTTTCTTTTGTTTTTCAACCACAACCACATGCTTGATGTACCAGTCACCTCTTTTCTCCTTGAGTTTTCTAAAAGCTCAACATCTTCTTTCTCGTCACCACTGCCTTCTTTTCTCCACTTATTCTCTGGTGGGGCGAGGTAGTGTTCATCAGATATGGCTCCAAAAACTGGTTTAGCAATAAGAGCAGAGTCTTGCTTCTGATATATCTTTAACTTTTTCAGCGTCGTTTCATCCATGTGACTGAGATAGAGAATATCATTTGGATCCTTTGCAATATTCTGAAACTTCTCATCGATCAACATTTGCACAAACCTAGGATACATCACCAATCTCTCCTTCCAATATTCCTCGACATGAAGTTGAAAATAACTCTCGAAAAGTTGTATTTCTTGTTAAGCACCAAAGCAGTGATCATACATGCCATATAATCTTGTATGTCGTCGAGGCCAACTTTCCTATGACTGAAAGTGTGTATGATAGCGTGAATTAAAAGCTTGTAAGGTAGTGGAACACTTCCTTTCTTCATTGTTGGTTTGTTCACGTGACCCTTATGCCCCACTCGGAAGAAGCAACCCTTAACCATCTGTTCTTCAAAACTAATTGGATCATTAACATCATCTTGAATTCTAAGACTCTTCGGATGTCAGCTTCTGTGATCAAATTTCCTTATCTTCGTTTCTGACTCACACAGCAGACTTTATAACTTTGTTCGCCACGCCATATGTTGCTGCATTCCAGAAAAGATAGACGTGCGATCTATATACCACATGTTTATCTATGATCGCCTTCGTTATTGGAATACGCCCTAAAAACTTTAAGATCTCAGAAAAAGCCGTTAGCGTCGGATAGATTTTCTCGTCCAATGAAATACAAGTATTATGGAACTTGTTAAACGTCAGCTTAATGTTCTGCGGACAGAGAAAACAAACACTTAGCACAAAATGAAAATTTTAAACGATTTCTATCAAGTTCGGGCGAACTTGAGGGTTTTAACCATATAACAATACAAAATTAACCACAAATTCCGCCGAACATATGACAAAATCATATTTTTTACATTTTTATACAAGTTCGAACGAACTTGGGTTGTTGAACAAGTTTTTGCAGATTATTAAGCAAGTTCGGTCGAACTTGTTTATTCTTTCCATTTTTACACAGGATCAAACAACTTTGCCCGAAGTTAATGAAATCATCAACAACAAGTTCGGGCGAACTTGTCGTCATCTCCAAAAACTTGCAAATCACAAACATGTTCAAATGATCGATTTTAATGTTTGTTTAGCATATTTCCATTTTTATTAGTTCAATTCATCCATCAATTTGTCCATTACATTCCTAGATCTAATCAATTTTAACAAGTCGGTTAAGATCTGTTCAAACTAGTATGATCCATGGATGTTTGTCCAATTCATACCCCAATCATGATGATAAGTGTGCCAATCACTTATGATCACTCTTAAATCAGGCAGAATAACGGTATGATCCTTGCAATTTTAACTTTCGCTTAAATTTTGCTAAGTTCGCTCGAAGACAGTTACAACAGATAATGAACATTTTGAGCGAACTTGGACATTATATATCCAGTCAAGTTCGGGCGAACTTGGCTTTACAACAACTCACTTTTATCTACTAACTTCGCCCAAAGTTCAGCAAACATTATCCATTTCACCTGAGCAACTTTGGCCGAACTTAGTGAATTCCATTTTTAACTTTTCAAATTTTTTTCAATTTTAACCCTGAACTTTCCATGTTTTACCAATTATGAAAATCCACTCAGTTGACCAAGTCCAAGTTAATGACCTTGGTTAACCGATTTGTCTTCCGAGTCCAAGTTAATGACCTCGATTTGACACGTTATGAACAAACTGATGTTTTCTTCAAAATTTAAGTTTCACATTAATGAACTTTTCTTCGTTTTTCATGCATTTTGATTTTACAGATTAGCTCCCAACACGTTGTCATCAAGATTCCAACAACTTAGCATCATTTCGAACTCCGAAGATCCACCTTCCATCATTGGCTGTTGAAAACAATGTAGAAGTAATTTTTTGGAATTTTTGAAAGTTTATGCTAAAACACACTAAATATCTTTTTGGGATTAAATCTGAAATCAAATAAGCTATGTACAAACATATTTACAGACATATTTTTTTGAATTCGTGTCTAAGGATCATATCAGTTGTTTGAGACAAATCACCAGTACCGTTGACCTTATGATGACTTTAAGTTCTAAACTCGTTTACCTAGATTGTCGATATGTTTGTCCACTTAAACTTTGACACATTTCTCAATTGTTCCAAAATATCTTAGTTAGAATTATGAAACTTGACTCAACTATGGTTCATATCTCAGAATATACTCCCGTATCAAGATTCCCTAGATTTCATCTTATAGGTGAGTATAGCGTAATTGATATCTGTATCTGGGTTATGCGAAACCTTGAGAGCTCAGGTTAATACCATCGTATCGACAAAGAGATGAAGGCTTGACTTTAAGGTGTGTTCCAATCAATGAATCTTTTAAGCACTACAATTGATTAGAGCTTTCGATTCTTTCAATTTTGCATGCAGTTTTGGGTTTTAAGCAAAAGCATTATAGAAGTTCTAGGCTATTGCTTCCGCAAAATCAGAAGAACTTGTATAATACCCCAGATATAAATCATCTATAAAGACCTCGTATCTCAGAATCAGGCAATCTCCCAAACGAAATTTCGGAGTACTAAGCCCATATATCCAAGAGATGTTAATCCACAAGTTTAAGTAGTTGTAAAATTTAGTTTATATACTGGAAACAATTTACTGAATGTGTAAAGCCTATCTACATATCCACAGTAAGACTCATTTATACTTTTTAAACTTTACAAATCCTTAGCGTACTGTGATAGTCCACTGATGTACTATCGTTTCCTTTTTGAC
Source organism: Scalesia atractyloides (assembly GCA_947069175.1). Classification (NCBI taxonomy): domain Eukaryota; kingdom Viridiplantae; phylum Streptophyta; class Magnoliopsida; order Asterales; family Asteraceae; genus Scalesia; species Scalesia atractyloides. Next base: position 32,535,528 of record CAMTDV010000005.1, read on the forward strand.
ACAAAATTCTTTTTGTCTTTTTCATGTTTTTGTACTTGGTTTTTCATATGTTTTTGTGTTTTCTCATAACATTTCTCCCCCTAAAATCAAAACATATTTTATTTTAGTTTTTAAGAAATTCTAATCCTAAAAGGTAACAAACCTATGAGGATCACGAGAACTCGTCATCCGATCCATATTCAACCTCTGCATCCGCACCTGTCAAAAGATTTTTCATACCATTAATTCTCATTAAGTATTTAAACCGCGATAGAGTAAACGGTTTGGTATAAAAATCAACTTTTTGTTCATCGGTGTGGATTTTCTCAATTCTTACCAACTTCTTTTCGTAGCAATCACGAATGAAGTGGTTTCGAATTTCGATATGTTTTGTTCGAGAGTGATGAACTGGATTTTTAGTTATATCGATAGCTGCCTTATTATCAACATACAGCGGAGTGTCAAGAAATTGCAGACCATAGTCTCTCATCTGGTGTTTGATCCACAGAATCCGTGAACAACAGCTGGAGGCCGAGATATACTCAGCTTCACAAGTAGAGAGAGCGACCGTAGTCTGTTTCTTACACTGCCAGGTTACCAAGCGTCTTTTGAAGAATTGGCAGCCCGCTGTAGTTGATTTTGAATTCCACTTATCTACACCAAAATCAGAATCAGCGTATCCCATCAGATCGAAGTTATCGTTCTTCGGGTACCACAAGCCGGTGATTGGACATCCTTTCAGGTATCTGAAAGTTCGCTTCACGATCTGCTTGTGTGAAATTCTTGGGCTAGACTGATATCTGGCGCAAAGGCAGGTAGGATACATGATATCCGGGCGAGATGCCGTCAGATACATCAAAGATACTATCATCGACCTGTAAAGAGTATCATCAACTTTGGTTCCTGTTTCATTGATGCAAATTCCGTGATTGAGAGCAAGAGGAGTAGATAACGGCTTCGAGCTTTCCATCTCAAACTTCTTTAGAATGTCATGAACATACTTGGTTTGATGAATGAAAATACCGTCTAGCAATTGATGAACTTGCAATCTGAGGAAGAATTTCATTTCACCCATAGAAGACATCTCGAATTTCTTCTTCATGATTTTCTCAAACTCTTTGCAAAGATCGTCATTTGTTGAACCGAAGATGATGTCATCCACATATATTTGTATAATAATCAGATGATTTCCAACTTCTCTTGTTAAGAGCGTACTATCCACTGTTCCTCTGATAAAGCCGTTGCCGATGAGATGTTGAGATAACGTCTCGTACCAGGCTCTCGGGGCCTGATGCAAACCATACAGTGCTTTATCCAGGAGATAAGCTTTCTTCTTGTTCAACAGATTGACAAACCCCGGTTGTTCTCCGACGTACACTTACTCCCGTAACTTACCATATATAAAAGCGGATTTCACATCTAATTGGTACACTTTAAATCCTTTCCAAGCAGCAAATGCAAGGAAAATGCAAATGGACTCCAATCTAGCAACTGGTGCATATACTTCTGTATAATCAATTCCTTCATGTTGATGGAATCCCTTGACAACGAGCCAATCTTTGTTGCGCACTATCACTCCACGATCATCGCGCTTGCACTTGAAGACCCATTTGGTACCTATCGCTTTTTGATTCTCTGGTAGGTCAACAAGTTTCCATACTCCTAGCTTCTCGAACTGTAGTAATTCTTCTTGCATCGCCTGTACCAAGTTCTCATCTCCTAAAGCTTCAGAAACATTCTTCGGCTCAATCTGGGATATGAAACATAAATAGTAGCAATACTCTTGAACTGGAGCTACTCGAGTATAGAAACAACTTAAAGCGTTGTTAATCTGGCTCCTTGTCCTCACGCCAGTTTGCAATTCGCCGATTATGGAATTTGATGGGTGATAAGAATAGGTCCTTGGCATCACCTCACTAGGAACTTCAACGGTATTCTCCTGATTAGTGATATTATGCTCAACCACCACTTCAACTTCAGGAGCACTAGAAGACGTTTCATTTTTATTGCGTGGGCCAGCAAATTGATTCAACATGCTTGTTATCTGCTCAGATTCTTCGTCAGAAGAAGATTTCCCATCATCGTCAAACGTTGGAGCCTCGTCAGAATCGGAGTTATGTGCTTGAGAAAGATTGGGTTCCTCTATATTATTCACTAGTTCTGTAGCCGGTGTCTCTTGTTCAACATTAGTTTCTTGAACACCGCTAGTACTTGGACCTGCACTAGAAGAAGATGATGACCCAACAGTTGGTTGATTAACCACTATTGGTCTTATTATATGTTCTTGGTTTGCCTGCTAATGAAGATAATATAACACTGCAATGTCTTCTTCAGAAGGTTCTTCTGGCAAGTCGAATGACCTCCACAAATCTTGATAATTGAACAACCATGCCTTTTCTTTGAATAGGAGTTGTGTACCGAAAAAATTGACATGCTGTGCTTCTACCACTCTTCTCAAACTTGGAAGATATACTCTCTTGAGTGGTGTTGCGTAGCCGACAAAGAAACCTTCTATAGATTCGGCACCAAATTTTTCGTCTGAATCAATAACAGTACAAGGTGCACCAAACGGTTCTAAGTACTTCAGATTGGGTTTCCTTCGGTTAAGCATCTCGAAGCAAGTCTTCCAGGTTGGTTTGACTGTTAAGACCCGGTTCAACGTATAGCATGCTGCTTCGACTGCTTCACTCCAGAAACTGACAGGAAGCTTTTAATCGGCAAGCATTGTTCTTGCAGTTTCTATCAATGTGCAGTCTTTCAAGCGGCAGCTTTATGGAGTTTAGAATCTTTCTATGATGTGACTTCTTAATCTGCTTTCCTTTCTTACACTCAAGACAATTGTCCATCATATGAAAGCTTCTTAGATTCACTCCTTCAACTAGATCATTGTGGACCAGATGATTCATCTTTCTCAAGTGAATATAACCCATCTTTCTGTGCCAAAGAATAGACTCCTTCTCTGTGGCCTTTGTAACAAAACACTGAGCCGACTTTGAAGTAGTAGTTGCAATGTTCATGTCTAGCACATAAATATCATTCTCTCGAGGAGCACGCATAAGAATCCATTCCTCAGGGATCTTGAAACCCGGTTTGATTATCATGCACTCCTTATCGTTGAAGTGTGTGGTGACCTGCTTGTCACAAATCTGAGAGATACTGAGAAGATTGTTCTCCAATTTGGCGATATAATTGACCTTGTCAAATGACACCACACCGTTTGATAACTTTCCTTCAGCGATGGTCCTCCCTCCTTGATTTCCTGCAAATCCTACGTACCCTCCATTAATAGATTTGATATTGTAGAGCAAGCATGCATCCCAGTCATGTGGCGAGAAGCTCCACTATCCATAATCCACTTCGATAAGATGGATCTTTGGAGCCCCTGCACATGTTAAGAAACTACTTAAAAAGGGAAACCCAATCCTTTCCGGTCTTGGGTGGAATAGGAATATCGTAAGTCGGAAGTTTCAAATCAGTATTTGGAACTATCTGATCAGTCTTTGTGTCAGTGACATTATCATTTTTACTGATTCAGATTTTGCACTTTCAGATGATGTTGTTTTCTTCTTTGCAACCCAAGATTGTGATTTAATTCTTGCTTTCTTAATGTAGAATCTTGAATCTTTGTTTTCGTTTGATTTGGAAGTTTCACCTTTTTCAAAAGTTGAATTCTCAAATTTGGATTCAGTTTTAGGTTTCACTTTGATTTTAGATTCATTTGTTCGTTTTAAGATTGTGATTGGTTTAACAATCTCTGCGCGTTTAAGTGTCTCATCTTCTGAAACTGTCTTTCTTCAATGATACACAGGCTTTGACTTCAGACACTTGCGAGCAATGTGATCAACTTCATTGCATTTGAAGCAAGTCCGAGTATCATCAGGATGTCCACTAGTGGGTTTTATTCCACCTGCAGATTTAGCCTTATCCTGAAGTTCTTTTTCCTTCTTAAACTCATCGTTGATTGCTTCCCAATCAAACTCTCTTCTTGAACCGTGTTAGTCCGAAACACGAAATTCATGTTTTTATTCTTATATTCATGAAATGGTGACTTCTGTTTCTTTTTCGGTTCATCCTCTACCTCCAAACCCAAACCCGCTCTCCTGTTCTCAGGAAAGTCACCACCATTCCTTCGGTAGTTGTTATAAACTTTCTTGGGTTTTGAATAAAACTTTTTCTCATTTCTCTCAAGATCATCTGATGATACTTCCACAAGTTTGAACAATTTATCGATTTGATCTTCTTTCAAGTTTCGAATCGGAAAACTATCGTCGAAATATAGTCTATCAGAATCCTTAACTTTGTACATCACAACGTTAGGATCATCACTTAGGCTATCTTCCAATGATGTATCATCATTTTCAGATTGTGAATCAAAACTGTTCAAGCTTGAGTTGGCGCTTTCAAAGCTGCCATCATCAGAATCATCTCCCAAAACCTTTTCAATCACATTTTCACAACCGCTTTATTGTCATCGTTTGATTTCGTATAGAATACATCAATGTTCTCAGGCAACTTATCATCTGTTTCTGATAAAAGTGTTATGTTAGTTGCCTTTTCAATACCGTCCACTTTCTTATGGCAATAACTTGCAAGTAGTGGAGGTGGAACATTGATGTACTCTTTATGCTTCATACCTTTTGGTTTCTCAACATTTTCCTTCGACTTAATCGTACGAAGAATGTGATCGATGACATAAGCGTTTGTTGTGTAACTGAAGAAAAGTTGTCTTACTCTCTTAGTTTCAATTTTCATGTCTTGAAGCTCTTGTCTAGTTTCAACAATGGTGTTTATGTACATGTTAATAGATTCTTGTTTCTCAATTACTGTTGCTTTTAACATTCTTATTGACGCAGCTTGTACTAGATTAGCTTTTTCAACATTACAATATGTGCCTTTCATTTTATCATAAGCCTCTTTCATTGTGCGATAATCATATCGAAAATTTTCATTATTCACATTAAGATCGCTTACGATTTGATCTTTTTCAGCTCATTTTTCACAAGGATTTGTGCCCTTTGTGCAAGATTTTTCAACCTCCACAACTTTCACAACTTCCTTCTCACTCAAATTTACCTCTTGACCCACCTGTTTAAGATTCGCCATCATTGCTTTATCGGCAATTTGTGTGTGGTTTTCTGCATTCATTTCCTTTGTTACATCATTGACCTCCTCGACCTCTGGTTTCTTTTCTTCAGTCACTTGCTCATGCAATGTATTCCCAAAGCAACCTGCAAAACTAGCATTAAAGTTAGGAGAGATAATGTTCTTCATCTGTGTCTAGTGATAGATCATCTCCTCTTCCTCTGTTCTTTGCAGATATTCTTCTGGAATCGCATTCTCCAGAGCTGCATCATTAGCCATTTGTTCTGAATCACCCACAATCTCTGCCATCAGGCAACTCCAGTTTTCTTTTTGATGTACTTATTCCAATCAAAACCTTCGTCTTCGTGAGACACAACTAGAGCTTGTTCAGTTGGCTTTGAGGAATTATCTTGAACTTCAACTTGAGTTCTCTTTGGATATGGCTTGTGCAGAGCTTTCTTGTAATAATCATTATTGTTGCCGAAAGGACTTTGGTTGCCACTTGCTTCTTGGTTGGTGCGCTCGCGTTTAAAATGCCCCTTTTGTCGGCACTTGAAGCAAGTAACTTTTGACTTATCAAAACCAAGTTTGTTGCTTGAATTACCAATGTCTCTTCCCGTAAGCGCTACAAACTTTGTGACTCTTCTAGTGATTGAAGCTAGGCTCCATTTGATATCCATTGGCTCTAATTCCTCTTCATCAACTTAATCGCAATCCTCAGCAGTCATTTCTGGATTACCGATCTTCCCCGCAACTAAACATTCGTATGATTCGAGTACGGTCGCAAGAAGTGCTATATGTTGTTTAGCCACTTGCTCAGAGAAAACATTCATCAGATTCACAGAAATGTTACACTGGAAAACATTCGAATCAGAACTAGAACTATTTGTCTGATTTGTCTGATTCGGTTGATTCTGGAACGAAGAATTTGAGCCAGCACTTGAATATCCCGTGTTCGGAGGACTCTGATCATAACTTGGATATGATTGAGTATTCGATTGATTCTGAGGCGAATGATTCGATGAATTCATATTCGCACTAAATGCAGTCTGAATCTTCGGGCTCTGAATATTTTGAACACCTCCTCTGTAATACACCCCAACATCTTGCACGACATTCACATTCTTTGATTTGCCATCTTTATCAACTCCATTTCATGTCCTTCCAATTTTTCGATGAACGATGATAACTTGAAATGTTGCCAACCTGGACTATTCTCCAAAATGGTCAAGTAAGTCGACCACTCTCCCTCAGGAAGTGCGTCTGCCAGTTTATCAATCTGTTCTTCGTTAGTTTTCAAAATGTTGTGTCTTCGCATTTGAACCATTAGATGACAATATCGATCAATCATTTGCTTCATAGTCTCGCCTTTGATCATTGTGAAGATGTCGAACTCTTTAAGGATTTCTTGCTCTTGATCATCTCGTCACTACCCAGGTATTTTGCACAAAGAGCATCCCATAACATTTGTGAAGTTTCACATTCGGGTAATAGGATCAAAATATCTTCCTTCACAAATTGTTGAATCAAACTGATCATTTTCTTATCAGCTACGTACGCATCTTTATGTTCTGGTGTGAACTTAACCAAAGAGAGATCTTGACCACGTTCGTCTTTTGGCCATTTGTATCTGGTTTCCACAGCAACCAAGCTATAAAACTGGTTCGCTTGAACCCAGTTAACAAACTTCTCCTTCCAACCCTCAAACTCGTCCATACTCATAAGCTTCGGCGGTTTTGTAGTAGTACCCATCTCGTTGTCGAGATTCATCTGATTTACCGCATTAGCATTGGATGTTGAAGCTTGGGCTACTCCCGCGGCAAAAGCGTTATGGAAATCATCCATCTTAAAAATCAGGCGATTTATCTGAAAACACGTTCAAAAATATTCGAAAACTAATTAGCAACTGATAAGTTCGGTCGAACTTGTGAGAAAAATAGATTTTGATTTCAATTTCAATAAGTTCGGGCGAACTTGTATGAAATTTTCACAAATTTTCAGATTTTATCAAGTTCGGGCGAACTTGAATAAAACTTTCAAGAATTTTTCAGATTTTATCAAGTTCGGGCGAACTTGATTAATGATTTTGAAAATTTTCCAAGCTTTTCTTGCAAGTTCAGGCGAACTTACTGAGAATTTCAACAAAAAGGATCAAGTTAGGTCGAACTTGGTCAATTTTCACTGAAATTTCAATCAAGTTCGGGCGAAGATGATAAAAATCAACAAAATTTGATGATTTTTAATAAAGTTCGAGCGAACTTGTAGGTTAAGTTCGAGCGAAGTTTGTCATCCAAACTTGGTTTTTTGTCAATTTTGACATGAATTCGTTTGTTTTTTATTCTCAAACTTTCAGGGGTTTGTAATTATGTGATTATCTATGACATGTTCAATTTTTAGCCACTTTTGTCCATGAATTCTTCAATTATGTGAAAAAGTTAAGAAAAATGGTAGAAATGAGTAGAAATAGAATGATTCTTTTGTTGATTCCAGCAAATTTAGGTATCCAGGCTCTGATACTACTTGATAGGACCGTCACCCTCAGCTCGGAAACCTAAATTTGTATCTATTGTCCATATATGCGGAATTTATATGACAAGTTTAACCAAATACATAAGAATTACTGTTTAATCATCAGTTTATTAAGTCCAAAGATATTACAACTCGAAATCCAAACTGACAGTGCTTCGCCGTAAATGTCCCAAAGTTGTTACATTGAGAAACCATGACACACCTATATATAGATAATCAAGTTCGCCTGAAGCATGTCTTGGCTAGATCAAGTTCGGTCGAACTTGATCAGCTGACATTAACTTCGGCCGAACTTGTACTTACATGATAAATAGAATTCCAAATCTAACAAATACAAGCTCTAAACATACAGAGTCGATCCAAGACCTAGACAATAGACATTATGCATCAACAGCAAGTGCACCCATCGTGAGCGTAGTATAGTGTTGGTAAGATACCGAGGTTGTCCAAGGACGCAAGAGCTTTTAGAACCGGTTTATCATCAACGTCTAATCAATCTAAATTTGGATAAAACTTTTGAATCATAAAAATAAATAAAAATAAATAAAATGAAATACAAATAGACAAGATAGAATCACTTGGATCCAACTTCTCTTTCATGTATCCTTTGATAGTTATTGCACTTTTGGACTTTTTAAGAGATTATCTTAGTTATAGAAGGGTCAAATTGTATCCCTTCGGAACCGTACAGGTGCCTTTTGACGCATACGGTAATAGGCCCCTCTTTTGAAGGTGACGTTACCCTCAACCCAATGGTTTGAGTCAGCAGGGATACAATCCCAAAGGGTCGGAATATTGGAAGACAATTAAATAAGTTATTAATGCGAAAAGTGATAGCCGCCTCTTTTGAAGGTGACGTTACCCTCGGCTAAGTGGTTTGAGTCAGCAGGGATACAATCCTAAGAAGCCGGTTTAAAATATTAATAGTAGTTTACATATGAGGGGTTCAAGCTATTCGCGCCCCCGCCATCCAATACTCATAGAGCATTGAAGGAGGCCCTAATAAGCTTGAACCAAGTCCTCGCAGGATCTATACACAGACAAGAACTTTACCAAACCACCAATCTAACCCCCTTCCAAGTAGTTAATGCACTTTATATAGACCGTAAAGACACGAATGAGCAAATCAATGACATCATGAAGAAATGGTTAGGAAAATTCACTTTCAACAAAAGAAACTAGTTATGAAAGTCATTAATACATACACAATTAAAAAGTCCCAAAAGATTAAGAACTAAAAGTAATACATAAAAGATTAGTCTTCACCAAGTGATGTAAGGAATTTAGTCAAGCATGGCATTTGTTTGACAAGAACCCTTACAATCTATCTTGGATCCCTAGACTACTACACACTCAAAAGATGATTGATGGTGGTGGGTGTTGGTGTTGTAGTGGTCGTGGACTGGTGGCAATGTGAGAGAGAAGTGGTTTGCCAAGGGATGTCTTTGGAGTGAACCAAGCACCCCTATTTATAGTCAAAACAGAGGCCCGGCCATGGCCCCGTGTCAAGTTGGCACGGCTCGTGGCCATCATCCTTCTCTTTCTTCATTTATTGCATCTGACAGCAGAGGGCCCCACACGACCCCGTGGCCTCTGGGCACGGCCCCGTGGTCAACTTTTCGCTGTACTATCTGGATTCTGCAAATCTCCCCGCCCCATGTTGGGCTGGGCACAGCCCCATGGTGGGCGTAGAAGCTTCTGCAGGTTTTGTCTTGAAGTGCAGGATCTGACCATGCCCCGTGTTCGTCTGGGCACGGCCCCGTGGTCATCTTCTGTAATCTTGTTTTGTCTTTTGGGTGTTGTTGAGGGGTCGGGCATGGCTCGTTATTCCCACTTTTCGTATTTATGTTGGTTTTGGCTGCTTATTTGCTTCTTTTGTTTGTTTAAGCTCTTTTTATCCTGAAAATGCAAAAGGAACAAAGAAACGTGCTTTTTCCAACATTAGTACTAAAAAAGGGTTAGTTTTATGCCTCATTTGATGTAATTTATATGTTGCTTTTGCACACATCAACATACAACAAGGACGGTTGTTCCTATAAATATTTCGTGTCTTGTAGACCCCGAGATTTCAATGGGGAGAAAGGAGTTGTCGAAACTCTCAGATGGTTAGATGAAATGGAGACAGTCATAGAAATCAGCGTTTATGCTCATAGGGATGTTGTGAAGTATGTTGCTCAGTCATTCACGGGCGATGTTGTTAGGATCATAGTTTGACTTGATTGCATTGTTTTAAACAAATAGATAATAGAAGTAGATAAAACATACAATACTTTGCAGCGGAATGAGATTTAAAACTTTGTAACACAATCAAGGAGAGATTAGCTTTCATCATACACTGTTTTCATTACTCAAAAGATTGAAAAGATTACAAGCAAATACAGTTATGAATCACTAACTCCCCCTCAGACCGAGCTCACACAAATTTGATTGTACAAGATGAGTGTGTGTGTATGAGCTGAATAGAACAGTACATGCACTGTCTATTTATACTACAAATCTCTAACCTCTGTGGCATCTTTGCTGACATCATCAAGACAGTGACATCTAACAACCTTAACAAACTCTAACCGCTGCTAATGCTATCCTCTGTTATAATGATAGAAACACTTATTACAAGACACTGATGATGCTATCCTTTGATGAGCTCAACCACTAATGAAGCTTTATCAGATGTTCTTCAAAGGGTGTTCAGACCTTTGACTTCCAGCAGACTTTTGACTTTATCAGTAGTTTGGTCTTCAACAATCTTTATAATTTCAATAGAGCTTAGCTTTTGGCAGATGTTAGAACTATCAGATGTTAGCTATCTTGTCTTTGTGAGGAGAAATGAATCCAAGTACAGTTTATCCTGGATCATTTTGTATAGACCTGTTTTGGCTTTTTATCATATGTTCTTTTGTAGGGTTCAATCCCAACAATCTCCCCTAGAACAGTGATGCCAAAACTCTTCCTTATTTATGATTTTTATTCTCTCATCAGTTTTTCCCTGATATATCCTTTGAACTTTTGCTCAAAATTCTGGGAATTTTCATCATCTTCATCCGTACACAGTTGAAGTTCCAAAAGATCATGGAGATCAGCTACACCCAGGCTTAGTGCATCCTCTCTTGATATTTTTTCAACTTTCCCATTGGACTTGAGCAAGGTCAATACATGGGTCTGTTTGTCAAACATCCATTTTAGTATTTTTTAGTTTAATGGGTTTCTTGGGAGAATTTTTATTTATGATGAGTTCGGAGATGGTGAACTGCTTGATAGCCTTTTGATAATTTCTGCAGGTAGAGCTTGAGACTTTAATGAATCATCATCCAATTCATGCAAGGGTAGATTTTTGGCCTGTTTACTGATGTCAGCTTCCCTTTGTTTATCTTCCCCATCCATTTGTAACTTCCTTTTTCTTTGATTTAAGGCTTGGATGGATGCTTCTAAGGCAAGATCTGCACTGTAAGTTTTAAACTTGTTCCAGTCTGGTGCATTCTTCCTCATTTGAGGATCTTTCTTCATCCTTTCACATCTGTTTGCTTCTTGTTTGAGAGCTGTGATAGGCCAGTCTTTGAACTGATGCTCATGTGCTTGATATGGTTTGTCTCTTATTATAAGTTCTATGAGATCTTTCCTTAGCTCCTTTTGAAAGTCAGCATTAGGTGGTATGTTTGATATCTTCTTGTTTAAGTCTCTTGCAAAATCTTCCAGTTTCCTGACTTTGCTTAGCTCATGCTGCTCTAGTCTTAACAAGTAGGTGTTACCCTTTTCTTTTCCCTCTTCTTTTGCTATATTTTTAGCTTGTTTGGATTTCAATTTCAAATCATCAATGTTCTTAGGAATTCTGTAGCCATGAAGAGATGGAAAAGTTCATTTGGATAGATTAACCTCTGTATAAAATTGCATCATTTCGTTTTGAACTGCAGCCAGCTCCAGAGGATATGTTGTTTCCAGTGGTATGTTTCTAGAAGGGTTGTGACAAGTGGGTGATTGGGTAAGTGGAAATGATGGTGGTGATGAGATAGGGATGAAATGTTATGGATTTGTTTGAATAAATGGTGAAGATGATAAAAGAGTATGTGCTGGTATATCATCATCATTCACCGTGACCTTTCTTTTTCTTGTATAGACTAATTTTGGTGAAGGAGTCTTTGTGGGAATTTGAGTTATAGGAGTGAATATTGATTCTAATGGAAATTTAGAATTTTTTTTATCAACCACTGTTGTTCTAACATCTGTTGTACCTTTGGTAGTCTCAACATCTGTTGCAATGGTATCCTGTACTTTTATCTCCAATTCTTTCAACTCCTTTTGTTCCTTTATCATACTCCTCTCGTTTGTCTCATTTTGATTTTGAATGGTCCTCATTTTTGCACCTTCATCATCTGCTTGAATTTCCAGGGTTTCATCAACTCCCTTTTTCTTTTCTTTGACAAATGTTTCAGCAGAAGTTACTGAGGGCATAAAATCATTTCTCTACCCCTTTTTGGCATCATCAACTCTTTCGAAGACAATTGCAGAGGTAGCTGCAGGCATTTTTGTGAGGGTTTCTTTAATACTCTTTAGCTCTGCCTGAGTGTTTTTATATCTTTCCTCAACCATGTCTCTGAGCATTCACTTGTATTTCATGTTGGTGATCAACATGATGGCGTCGTTGTTGAAGCAGAGGATATATCTGTCCTAATACTTTAGTGGTTTGAGGAACAAATGGTTGAGCAATGTTTTGAGACTTCGAAGATTCTAACATCTGTTACAGCATATTTTTGATATCTGCCACAGACGCTTTGATTTTTGTAACCCTCTCCGTCAAATATTATATTTTAAATCATCACCCAATTTAATGGGATCATCTATATATCAACCTTAGAGATAGGAGAAGTCTCCAAATTCTCATCAGCTAATGCCCCCTTTTCTTGGTACTAGGGACTTCTTTCTACAGCAGAGGGTTCCTTAGCAAACCTAACAGTGGTTTTAACACCACCAGTGGTTACCAAGGTAGCCTCAGTAAAAATTGCCTTCAAGGGAGTCTTATTTATGAACCAACTGTCCAGATGTAGATCAGTGGATGCAACATCTGTAGTAGCTATCCACTTGAACTACGAACAAGAATTTCATGAAACTCAAGTGGTGTAACCTCCTCAACTGTTTGTGGGATAGCCAATTGAACTTTATCAGACACAACCATTGTGGAATTTTTTCTCTCAATAATGTGTTGGTGAGAGGGGCTGTTTTGTGTCTGACTTTCAATGACATCAAACAGAGGTACTTTTGTTGAAGTTATTTGAGATGTGGGGAGTGATGTGGAAAAAGACTTGGCCCTGGGAGAAGGACAGTTCAACATACTCTCAAATGAGGGTAATGTTTCAAGTTGCGGCGTCCCTGTGCTTACAACATGTTCCTTTTGGGAGGAATCATGAGGAGTTCCAACTGTTGTGAGGAAGTAGCAACAGTGGTTTCTTGTGACTTTTTTGTTGTCACAGGATTAACTTCTGGGATCTCATCTTCCAGAAAATCATTTTTGGTAATTTTGGTAGGCTTAGTGGATTTCTTCTTGGTTCTTTTGGTGATTTTTGGTGGGGGTTTCACAGCAGTGGTTATGCTACTGTGGTCACCAAGAGCAGTGGCTCAGCAGCTGAGGTCTGAGGAGTAGATGTGGACTCATCCAAATTTGGCTCAGACTTCCCTGCTTGTGTTTTTGAAACTTTTTACTCTTTAGCCATAAGGCGAGTAAATGTTTCAGACGTTAAGCAATTTATTTGAAAAGATATACCTTGAACAAGAGCTTGTGCATTCTCTTTTGGAATTTTCTGTTGTAAATTATAGCTCAAAAATCTTGGAAACAACAAGAAAGCCTGTGCTTTATTGTTTTTCACATTTTCCAAATTTGTTAAAACAAGATCATTAAACAATGCTTGGGAGTAGTTGTAATTAGTTTTAGACATGATGGCATACCCCAAGTATTGAATTTTCAAAGGTATTTCGTTAAAGCCAGTTGTTTTATTTGAAACACAGGTGAGCAGGATATGAAACAGGAATTTCATAGGAGGTGGAAATCCTCTTTTTTCCATAGTAGCTTTTGTTAATTGTCCTGTATACCCTCTATTGATCAAATCAACTTGATATTCATCCTTAGGGAAAGAGATTTTACCTGATAGATCGTCCACCTGAAAAAGTTCTGAGAAAGTTTGTGGAGTTATTGGAACCATGATACCTCCTACTTTTGATGAGATTGCCCAAGGCCTTTTATTTTGAATTTCAACTTTAGCATTGGCCCAGAAATCTCGTAGGGTATCTTGATAAATTGGTGCATCACAGGTGAGCAAGGTTTTATACTTTGATGAAGACAAGATATCGATGATATCGTAAAAATCTGTATTTTTCTTCGTCTTCTCGAAAGTGCAGAGATAATTGTGTGGATGTTTGATGATAAGAACCATGTTTGAAATTTTGAGAGACTCTGAAGAAACTGTGTAATCGCTTTTGAGAACTTTTGAATTTGATTTTGGTGATAAAAACTTTGTTTGAGGGTTTTATTAGGGTTTTATTTGGATAACAGTAGTTTCAAAACTTGGACAGTTAACATCTGACAGGTGACAAGATCTGATGACTATTATCTGTCCACGTGTATCCTCTGACTTGAATGGATGATAGTTGTTTTGGGAAACCACTGATCAGCGGTTGTGAATAGTAAATAATGAAGACAGAGGATTCACTTTGTCAGTGGATATATATATGCCAATCAGAGTTTTGAGAATAAAACAGTGATTTCATTAGACTTTAGAGATTTATTGAGAAAATTTCAATTTTAACTATTTTTAAGTTTTGTTTTGATTTTCTGAAAATCATTTTGATGCTATTTACACACGAGATACAAGAAATCTTGTTCTAATCCATGTTTAGCATTTCAAACTTAGGGATCAGACTTTTGAGGGTGGATGTTTCTAATGCTTTGATTTGAACATCTGCCAGTTGAAATCTCTAGTTAGAACATGATGCAGAGAAATCAAACCTTTTCATAGTAATCCCTCACAAAGTGACGTCTGATTCACACTTTATTTGGTTCTGGGATGGTGGACTGTTTTGAAACATCTTCTACTCTTTTGATGGATGAGATTATGTACTTTGAGATCATAAGAGCATATCCACAGTCTAGTGATGAAGATTATGAGTATCTGCAAGGTTAGACTTGACAAACATTTCACATGACCTACTGTGATATTCAACGATAAAAGTTTATTTAAACTTTTCACTCAACATCTCTTCCACACACTAGTCCATTGTGTAAAAATTTATAGGTCTTAGCAGTGGTTGAGTATCCCAGATGGTAACCAGGTTGTCACACTACATCAATTTATTTGGACTTGACTTATTTTATGATTTAACACTGATCATCATACATAATCCTTTTGATTCATCATCAGTGGAAGTATCTTCGCATAAAAAAATGAAGGGTTCTACTTCCTGACATGTATTGAGCTTTAACCATTTAAACAAGTAAAAGCTCAATATGTATTACCTTAAAAAAAATATAAAGGAATAATACATGACTTGAAAAGTTCTTGATAAATGAAACAATAAGATCTGATGGATTTCCAAAGTCCTCTTTGAACAACTTTTACCTTGAGATGCATTCAATTACCTGAACCTTCCTGTAAACAGTGGTTGCACTTAGCTTGCTTGGTAACAGATGTTTGAGCAGAAGTGGAGATTTATCTAGGTTTTCCTTCTGTAGTACTGGCCTGTGAACTCTAAGTCTTTTATGTTTATAATCTTTTCTTTTGACATCAAAGTTTTGAGATAAACACACTTTTGATTTTTGTGATTTTTCTTCAATTTTCTTTTAACCTTTCCATAGGTAGATGTTGCATCATTCACTGGAAGGTTTCTATGAAAAGAATATCAATCTAGAATCGTTTACAGTAATGTTTTGAGAAACTTAGTTTTGCAAAATGTTTAGGCTAAATTTTACATTACTTTTGATCTGGTTTTCTAAATATCAATGCAATTTTGATTTTCACCTTTTAAGGTTTCTCATAACTGTTATTCCATATATAGATCTTGTTCCTAAGGTTTTGGTTCGCTTTAGTCTTTTAATGACATTAGACGAATCCTTAGCAACAATTAAGCATGGAATCCTCACACATTCAACACAAATACTGAAAGCATATGAAACGATACACTATTAGCGTCATGTGGAACTTGTACGTTTAGTAACATCTTGGTTGTTTTACAGAGTAATTGGTTTACCAACGTGATGATTCTTACTCTGTTTTCAACACATACGAACAACACAGTATCATTGAAATTGAGCTAATCTTTATTTGTCAAATTGATTGTTAGATCGAATTTTACTGACCAAAGCTCTGATACCAATTGTTAAGATCTGAGTTTGACTTGATTGCATTGTTTTAAACAAATAGATAATAGAAGAAGATAAAACATACAATACTTTGCAGCGAAATGAGATTTAAAACTTTGTAACACAATCAAGGAGAGATTAGCTTTCATCATACAATGGTTTCATTACTCAAAAGATTGAAAAGATTACAAGTAAATACAGTTATGAATCACTAACTCCCCCTCAGACGAGCTCACACAAATTTGATTGTACAAGATGAGTGTGTGTGTGTATGAGCTGAATAGAACAGTTAATGCACAGTCTATTTATACTACAAATCCCTAACCTCTGTGGCATCTTTGCTGACATCATCACGACAGTGACATCTAACAACCTTAACAAATTCTAACCATTGCTAATGCTATCCTCTGTTATAATGCTAGAAACACTAATTACAAGACACTGATGATGCTATGAAGCTTTATCAGATGTTCTTCAAAGGGTGATCAGACTTTTGACTTCCAGCAGACTTGTGATTTATCAGTAGTTTGGTCTTCAACAGTCTTTATAATTTCAACAGAGCTTAGCTTTGGGCAGATGTTAGAACTATCAGATGTTAGCTATCTTGTCTTTGTGAGGAGAAATGAATCAAAGTAGTGTTTGTCCTGGATCATTTTGTATAGACCTGTTTTGACTTTTTATCATCTGTTCTTTTGTAGGGATCAATCCCAACAGATGCCCTGATTTGGTGGAAAGCTTTGATACAATCGGCTTGCAAGGTATATCTGTACAATCTTAGTTGGCCTAAGTTTGTTGAGTTGGTTAAGGATACTTATTGCCCACCTCACGAGGTGGAGAAGATTGAGTCAGATTTCTTAACTTTGATAATGAAGAATCTGGATTGCCGGAAGTTTGTTTCCGATTATAATTCACTGTCAAGATTGGTACCCAATTTGGTCACTCCAGAATCAAAGCGCATTGCGCATTTCATTGGTGGCCTAGCGCCAGAAATCAAAGGAAGTTTGAGGGCTTCAAAGCCGGATACATACATGTCTGTTGTAGACCTGGCACTGGCATTGACTAAGGACCTAGTTAGGCATAGGTACATGAGGTCGGATGATGGAAAGATGAAAAGGGAGGAGGATAACTCCCATTGGTCGAACAAAAAGGGGAAGTTTGGGTTCAACTGGAACCACAGTAAATCTGATAATCGACCGGTGTGCAAGAACTGCAACCGACGACACGGAGGTCAGTGTCGAGCAGAGTCGCAAGCCAAGCCTTGCGGCATTTGCAAGAAAATGGGGCACAAGGCCCTGGATTGTAAGGATTTAAAGGACGCCACTTGTTTTAATTATGCGAGAAATCACACATCAAGCCAAATTGCCCTAAGTTCAATAAGGACAACGCTGCGAAGCAAGGAGGAACAAAGAAAACAAATGCGTGCGCCTTTCAAATGAACGCTAGGGAAGCAGTCGACGATAACAACGTTATAACGGGGACTTTCTTAATTAATGACATTTATGCTAGAGTTCTTTTTTATTCAGGGGCGTAAGTCATTTGTGGACCATAAGTTTAGTGATTTATTGAATTTGCCCATAAGAACTCTAGACATAACCTACGATGTAGAACTCGCTGATGGAACTATGGAAATTGCTTCAACGATTCTAGATGGATGTTTCATATCCATCAAGAATCATATCGTTCCTATCTCTCTCCTACCAATGAAATTGGCATGGTTCGATGTAGTTTTAGGCATGGATTGGTTGTCTCGTAACCAAGCCCGCATAGCTTGTGGTAGGTCCGTTATACGGATCGTTCTGGTCCTAATTTGGCAAACCCCAAGGTAAACGTGCGGAATCCGTTTGACTAGGCGACATTGGATACATGTTTGTTGCTGATTAATCACTATTTCATTGATGTACAGACGTTACAAATCCTGGAAACACTTGGACAGAGCTTTGCCTCTGTCGTGACAAAATCTCTCAATGTTACAAATGAAATGACAAGTCTCCTATTTATAGGAGAACAAGTTCGCTGGAGGAGATGCAAGTTCAGGCAAACTTGCTTAGTCAAGTTCGGCTGAACTTGACTACAACAATTCCTTTTCAAGCGAACTTGACCCTATATATACATAAACTTCGACATTTTGCTCCTAAATACTGACTCGACATTATACGATGATGTAGGCAATAGACATATGCATCAACAGACTCCCCCTTACATGTTGTCGTAGTCATCATTCTTCAATTAAGTTCTTGAGTCTTTACTGTTCTCTTGATCTTTATTTCTTGAATAACTTTAACATCCATGATCTTCATGTCATCTACATTACTTTTCTCTTTTCTTGAGCTTGTCTTGGTAAAACTTTAATCACCATGCTCCCCTTGCTTTGAGCTTTCTAGAATCTTCAACGCTTTTATCTAGCTCCCCTTTAAAATTTACTTCCTGTTGCAAAGTTTCTCAAATATTCAAACAAACATTTCATATTCAAACTTTGAAATCTCAAAACATTATCATTTCAAATTTAATCTTCTTATCAGTTTTAAACCCTCTCATTTAATCAAGTCCAAATTATGACCTTGAATATCTGATTCATGTACCAAGTTCAACTTAATGATCTTGATTAAACGTTTTAACCCTAAACTGAAATATTTATTCAAATGTAAGTTTCAACTTAATGAACTTTTAAACTTTTTAAATGAATTTTCAAAAGTTTTTAAATTTTGTTCAGCAACTTTAGATTTTGAAAATCAGCTTTTCATCACCAGTGGTCGAAACTAAAAGACAATATAATCTTTTTGTTTTTATGAAATGAATATCATGCTCTAAGTATGTACAAACATATTTACATATATATTTTTGTTGAGTTTGTTTTAAAGGATCATATCAGTTTTTGAACATATCACTAGTACCGTTGACCTTTTTATGACACTAAGTTTTAAACAAATTTACCTAGATTGTCGATATGTTTGTCCTCTTAAACTTCAACACATTTCTCAATTGTTTCAAGATATGTTATGTAGAAATAAGAAACTTGACTTAACTATGGTTCCCATCTCAGAATATACTCCCGTATCAAGATTCCCTAGATTTCATCTTACAGGTGAGTATAGCGTAATTGATATCAGTATCTGGGTTATGCGAGACCATGAGAGCTCAGGTTAATACTACCATATCGACAAAGAGATGAAGGCCCGACTTTAAAGATGTTGTTCCACTTAAGGAATCTTTTGACTGCAATTGATTAGATCTTTCGATTTTTTCAATTTTTGCAGTTTTAGGGGATTTTTGCAAAAAGTATTATAGAAGTTCTAGGCCATTGCTTATGCAAAATCAGAAGAACTTGTATAATACCCCAGATATCAACTATCTATAAAGACCTCGTATCTCAGAATCAGGCAATCTCTCAAACGAAATTTCGGAGTACTAAGACCATATATCCTAGAGATGTTAATCCACAAGATTAAGCAGTTGTAAAATTTAGTTTATATCTCAGAAACAATTTACTGAACGTGTAAAGCCTATCGACACATCCACAATAATACTTGTTTATCACTTTTAAACTTTACATTTCTTTAGCATACTGTGATAGTCCACTGATGTACTATCATTTCCTTTATTCACACAAAACTCTTTTTGCCTTTTTCATGTTTTTGTACTTTTTGCTTTTAATATGTTTTTGGATTTTATGAAAAAAATTTCTCCCCCTAAAATTCAAAAACATATTTTTAGAATTTTTTATTTATAAAAAACATTGACCAACCGATGAGAATCTCTTCAATTCTCCATTCATTATTGCTTCACAATTTTTCTTTTTAAGCACTCTCCCCCTTATGATGACAAAAACCTTGATACCTTTGTGTTTATAGAACATTTATCCCTGGTTTTGTATGTTCAACAGTGAGGGTTCTATGAAACTTTTTCAAATTGTTCTTCAAATAATTTGTAAAATTTTTCAAGTAAACGTTATCGGAACATGTTTTTGAAAAAATTTTCTCCAAAAATTTTTCAAAAATTGTAAAGTAAACGTTATTTGAATTTGTAAAAATTACCTTTATATAAAACTTGTTAACCTGGCCCTTTATCTTCAACGTGTGCTACGGAACTCCATTCTCAGTAGTTTGCTTTCTTCTCAGAAGTTCCTGCACAGAAATTCAAACAATTAGTTGAACAGTGACACCGCAAGCCTTTGTAGTCTTAGGTGTTATTTCTTCAACCTTAACTTTTACTTTCTTTTCACAATCAGGTTTATTTGGAACTTTCTCAAGTTTTGAAAAGTCCTCTAATCTTTCAATTTTCACTGATTGTGTCACTTCCTTTCCTTTTACCAACCATGTTTGATTTTTCGTTAAAGCTTTCTTGAAATACAATGTAGAAACTATTTGTTCATTACTATTCGAGGATTCACCAGTTTGAAAATTTGAAAACTTAGTAATAACTGGTTTCACCTTGTTTGTAGTTCTGTACATTGTTTCCAAACCTGAATTGGTACTTTCAAATCTTCAAAATTTTTCTTATCAATATGAACAGGTTTAGGATTAATTTGAAAACATTTTCTAGCAATGTGTCCAGTTACTCCACATTTATGACACTTCCTGTTATCATACTGATCATTTTATCAAACCATACACTCAAATCATAACACTGATTTGAGGTATGGTAGCCATTTTTCCTGCTTCTTCTGTACCTTTGATTTGACGTTGAAACACTGCGGTCCGACCTGCACCACTTATTCTCAAATTTTTGTGAGTTTAGTTTTTCAAATTTGTTTGATTTTTTATAATGATTGGATGATTGTACCGATGAACTTTTACTTTTAAAAGTCTTAGAATTTTTAGAACTTTGTTTTTGTTCTTCATTCTGCTTAGAAAGTTTTTGCGTTGAGCATTCACCTTTTTCAGAAGATTGTAGAACAGTTTCTTGAAATTTCTCTTTTAGTTTTAAAAATATTTTATGTTTATCATTTTTAGGTCTTTCATCATCGATATCATCATCACAATATTTAATTATGACATCGTCATAATTTGTAACAATGTTACTTATTGGAATTTCGTTTTTATTATTAATGATCGGTTTTGGACATATATGATCTAACTTTAATGAGGAGGTCACAAAACCTTTTAATAATTTTTCTGAATTAACAGCTTTATTTTTAACAGTCTCAACTTATTTTTCAAGTTGAGCAATTTTCTCAATATGAGAAATATTGCTTTATGATTTTCTATATTTAATTTTTAAAAACATTTTTTTCATTTTTAAACATCTTTATTTCATTTTGAAAATCTAATAACATTTGTAATTTTTCATTTTCTAAAATTTTTATTTTGTTTTCAAATTCTTTTCATTTTCTTTTAACGTTTTATTTTCTAATGTCAAACTCTTGAAATCATTCAAGAGTTTGGCATTATCTGCCAGATAATCGTTCAGATCTACATCAAATCCTTGGCAGACTGGTTTAGAACTTGAAGACTCTTTTCTTTCACAGTTCTTTGCCATTATACTCCCTTCTCTCTTCAACTGAACGTTTGAACTTTATGCTTCCCGATCATTTCCTTGATCACCAACACGATCAGACTTCTTCTTGATTAGCACCTTCTTGTTCTTAATCATCTCAACATTTTCCAAATATTTAGCGCCTAGAGATTTCCACAAATCCTGTGCCTTTTGTACTCTGGTAACGAAACCAAGATATCTTCTTTTATCGATTGCTGTAACGAGGTTAGGATCTTCTTCTCATGGGAATATGCAGCATTCAGTTGAGTTGTAAACTTTGATACTGAAAGCTCAGCTCCACGTTCATCAACTGGCCATTTAAATCCAGTTTGAATAGAGCTCAACCCAACCATAGAGGTGATTTGCTCGTACCCAGTCCTCGAATTTTTCATTCCAAGCTTCCTATTCTTCTAATCTCATCAACATTGGCGGCTTCACAGACTTCATTTTGTTTTCCAAACTAATCTGTCGTTCAAAATACTTGAAAAATGATTAGAAAACAGATAATTTTTAGAAAAATTTGACTTTTTAATCGACAATATTAACGTATCGGTTTGCAAAAAAACGTTTAAAATTTTTCAGAAAACTGTTTTTACCAGATTAGAGCTTTATGTTGGTGCATAATGTCTATGTCTTAGTATTATATCGAGTCTGTATTGTATAGAGCTGAATAGGCTAGGTATACGAAGTATTTATGTATGTTGTAGCCAAGTTCGCCCATAATGTACATGTTCAGGCATGTTCGGCCGAACTTGCATAGGCAAGTTCGGGCGAACTTGCATCACCTGGGCCGAACTTGCTAGTCTATAAATACATAGCTTGAGAGTCTCATTTGTAACTTTGGCATTTCAGAGGCGAAGCTCTGTCAGTTTGTAACCAGAACGTTTGATCTATAAAACTGACGTTTAACTAATTAATTCTTCTCTATTGGTAACACGACGTAATATTTCCGCTATTATGGACGTTAGATATCAAATTTAGGTTCCTAAGCATCAAGGATCGGTCCTACAAGTGGTATCAGAGCTAGAACAGCCTGATTTGATAGTATCAAGACAAGAACTCTTCTATTTCTACTCCATTCTTCTTTTTTCTTAACTTTTGAACATAAAATGAAGAATTCATGGTCAAAATCTTTTGAATTTTGAATATATCATGTAAAACACAACAAAGATAAACCCTTGAAATATTGGAGACCAAATTTAACCGAATTCATGTCGAAATTTTGAAAAAACCATGTTTTTGAAAACCCTAAAGATCGAACTTATTGGCCATGTTCGGCCGAACTTGCCCTAAAACATCACTTTTCAAGTGATTTTTTAGTAAGTTCGCCCGAACTTAGGTGGTTTTTGAGGAAATTTAAGTCAAGTTCGCTCGAAGTTACTAAAGTTTCACTGATTTTACATGAAGTTCGACCGAACTTGTGTAATATCTAAGAGATTTTAAGTAAGTTCGCCTGAATTTACCTAGCATTTCATCAAAATTCTGTTGATAAATTCGCTCGAAGTTCTGTTTGTTTGCTCAAAGATTGTGTAAGTTCGACCGAAGATAAACAATATTTTTCAAAGTAGATCTAACAAGTTCGACCGAACTTGTTAGAAAATCAGAGAATTCTTCATTTGTCACTACAAGTTCGACCGAACTTGTAGTAGGACTAATCATTTTCAAAGTTTTTGAAAGTTTTTCATCATACACATTTCGTTATTCACAATGGAGGATCAACTAAGAGCTTTTATGTCCGGAGCTAGTTCGTCAAATGCCAATGTGATCAATCAAGTCAATCTTGATAATGAAATGGAAACGACAGTCAAACCGCCCAAGCTGATGAGCATGGACGAATACGAAGCATGGAAAGAGAAATTTACCTACTGGATTCAAGCCATGCACTTCGCTGGCTGGGCATCAATCGAAAGAGGCTACCCTGTTCCGGTAGACGAGCATCATCAAGTTCTTGAGAAGTACAACTACTCGACAGTTCAGAAAGATGAATATATCACCGAGAAAAAGATGATCAGTCTCATTCAACAGTCAGTCAAAGAAGATATTCTGATTCTGTTACCAGAGTATACTACAGCAAGAGAGCTTTGGTTGTCATTACAGAAGAAATACCAAGGCAGTGCTGAAATGATAAAAAGCAAGAAAGCCCTCATTCTGAAAGAGTTCGATATCTTCAGTATGCTAAAGAATGAGACCATTAAGCAAATGATTGAGCGTTTCTGTCATCTCAAAGTGCAAATGCGAAGACACAGTCTTGAGAAGACAGAACAAGAATACATCGACAAACTTGCTGACGCACTGCCAGAGGGTGAATGGTCAACTTATTTGATGATTCTGAAGAATAGTGATAAGTGGGAATTCTTCAAGTTGTCAACCTTTATTGATAAACTCGAAGGCCACGAAATGGAGCTTCTGAAGATAGCGAAGTCAAAGAACGCTAATATTGTTCAAGATATCGGTTTGTACTACAAAACCGGAATGCAAGATAACATTTTGAGTCCAAAAATTGGAACTGCTTTTAGTGCAAACATGAATGCTTCTCCATAGAATCAGAACCATTCACAGCCTCAGTATGACCAAAGTCCACAAAGTTCTTACTCGAGCACTGGTTCAAATTCAACATTTCAAAGTCAAGCAAATCAGAACCAACAGCAAAGTTCTGATCCGAATGTATATAAATGCAACATCACAGTGAATTTAAACAATGTTGTTTCAGAAGAAGTTGCAAAACAACATATGTCACTACTCGCTACCGTTTTAGAATCTTATGAATGTCTTGTTGCCGGTAAAATCGGAAATCCCGAGATGACCGCAGAAGGAAGAGCTCGAACTTATGGACATCAAATGGTCATTAGCTTCGATCATCAGGAGAGTGACAAAGTTCGTTGCACTCACAGGTCGTGACATAGGAAACTCCAACAACAAATTGGGTTTTGACAAATCCAAAGTCACATGCTTTAAATGCCGACAGAAGGGACATTTTAAAAGAGAGTGTAAGAACACCGAGGCAACCGGATATCAAAGTCCTTTCGGAGGAGGGAATGAATATTACAAGAGGGCACTTCAATATAAACCGTTCCCGAAAAAAACTCAAGTTGAGATCCAAGAAAAGCCAAACAGTAGTACCACGGAGAAACCCATGGTTGCATCCACAGAAGATGACGGTTTTGATTGGAATTCATATATCGGCAAAAAGACCGGAGTTGCTTTGATGGCGGAGATAGTTGAAGATAATTCTGCAGAGGAAGCAGCGGCGGCAGCTGAAGCAGCGGCAGCAGCAGAAGCAGCAGCTTTCGAACAAGCTATTCTGGAACAATACTTGCATCAACTGCAGGAAGAAGAGGAATATATCCATATGCAGAGACAAGGAATTTTATCGTCTAGTTCTTGTGACAGTTTTGCAGGTCACTTTGATGGAAGCACGAAAGAACAAGTGGTTGACGAGAAAAAGATTGATGTGGAGATCATCAATGTTACCAAAGAAGTTAATGCCGAAAACCTCAAGGACATGGAAGATAAAGTTTTGATGGCGAATCTTACCAAGGTAGGTCCATAGGTAAAGGTTGTCGAGAAAGAAGTTGTCAAAGTACAAGTTGTAGAGATTGAGAAACCTTGTACAAAATGTATTGAACCTTGTGTCGAATGTGCCGAAAAATCAAAGATCATCGCTGAAAACAATGTGCATAACGATTTGTTAAAATATGATTATCGCACAATGAAAGAAGCGTATGATAAAATGAAAAATGATTATGGCAGACTCGACAGAAATAACATCGAACAACATGATAATATAAGAATGTTGAGTGGTACAGTAATGGATAAACAAAGAGCAATTAACACCTATATTAACACCATTGCTGAAATCAAACAACAACTTCAAGACATGACAATCGAAACTGAAAGAGTTCGACAATTGTTAAGAAGTTATACCACCAACGCGTATGTTATCGATCACATTCTTCCGACAATCTCAACGTAAGAAAAAACTAAAAAGAAAGCGGGCAAAGAATATAGCAATGTTCCTCCACCCCTTTGCGAGAATATTGTGTTAAATCTGCAACAAGGCACTCAATGTTGAATTACTTTCTGAAAAGAAAGACGAGTTGCCAGAGAACATTGATATAGTCTATGCTAAATCTGATGATGATAACAACGTTGTGGTTAACAAAGTGGTTGAAAATGTTTTAAGCGGCAGCTTCAAAAGTGCCAACTCGAGGTCAAAATATTCCGATTCACAGTCTAAAAATGACGATAAGTCGTCAGAGGATGGTCTAAGTGATGATCCTAATATTGTAATGTACAAAATTAAGGATTCAGATAGACTATACTTTGATGATAGCTTCTCGATTCAGAATGTGAAGGAAGAATTGCTTGATAAATTCTTTAAACTCGTGGAAGTCACATCAGAGGAATTGGAAATTAATGAAAAAAATTCAATTCCAAACCTAAAAGAAACAACTACCGAAGAAACAGTGGTGATCATCCGGAAAACCGGAGAGCTGGGTTGGGTTTAGAAGAAGAAACTGATGAATCTGTAAAGAAACCGTCACCATTTCATGCATATAAAAACAAAAACATGAATTTTGCGTATGGGAAGAGTACAGTTCATGAGGAGAATTTGATTGGTAAACAGTCAAATGATGAGTTCAAGAAGAAGAAAAAAATTCGAGATAAAGCCAAGGTTACAAGTGGTGTCAAAACTTCAAGTAGGGTAAAACCACCTATTAAAGGACATCCACTTGATAATCGGACATGTTTCAAGTGCAATGAAATTGGTCATATGGCACGACAATGTCCAAAATTAAAACCGGCTTATCTTGAAAGAAAAGAAGATTCAAATGTTGTTAAACTAAAGCAACAAGTGTTTGCAAAACCTGTAAAGATTTTGAAACGAAATGAATCAAAACAGGAAGTTATACTAAAGTCTGAAAAGACTTTTGAAAATTCCATTTTCGAAAAGGTGAAACTTCTAGGTTTAAGGAAAGCAAGTTTACATCAAAAAGGCTAATATCAAATCTCAAACCTGGATTGCCAAGAAAAGGTCAACAACATCTGGTGTTGTTAAGTTTGAGCTAGTAAAGACTGACAACACAAAAGAATCAAAGTCTGAAATCACTAAGTCTGAGCAGGTGAAGACTAGTGAGAATGTGAAAGAAGTTAAAACAGAAATCAAGAACGATAATGTCAAATCTGTAAAAGATAAGAAAAAAAGTGAAATTTTCAAACATTAACATTGTTGAAACAGATGATGAATTTGATTTTAATGACGTTGATGAGTTTGAATCTGATTTTGATGATGGTTATCCAGTAAAACCCAAGACCAAGAAGGCTTGGGTAGAGCTTTTCACCTAATTTATGAATTTTGCGGAGGCTCCAAAGATCCGTACTTTCAAAGTGGATTTTGGATAGTGGAGCGTCCAGGTATATGACGGGAATGAAGTCTTTGCTATTCGACATTAAAGCTATCAATGATGGATATGTTGGATTTGCAGGAAATCAAGGTGGAAGGATAGTCACCGAGGGAAAACTCTCCAATGGCGTAGTTTCATTTGGTCGCGTGAACTACATTGCAGAACTTGAGAACAATCTTCTGAGTATATCGCAGATTTGTGACAAGAAATTTACAGTCCATTTCAATGACAAGGAGTGTATTATCTTGAAGCCGGTATTCAAAATACCAGATGAGTGGATTCTGATGCGAGCACCGCGAGAGAATGATTTACATGTTCTTGATATGGGTGTTGCTACCACTTCATCATCAGCAGCACAATGTTTTGTATCAAAGGCTACTGAAAAGGATTCTATTCTTTGGCATCGTAAGATGGGGCATATTTATTTGCAAAAAATGAATTTCTTGGTTCATAATGATCTTGTAGAAGGCGTAAATCTTCAAAGTTTTCAAATGTCTGATCATTGCTTGGAATGCAAAAAGGGAAAGCAGATCAAGAAATCTCATCCGAAGAAAATTCTAAACTCAATCAAGTTGCCATTAGAACGTCTCCACATGGACTTATTTGGTCCTGTAAATGTTCAAAGCATTTCAGGAGACTTATATTGCTTGGTCGTGACAGATGATTATTCGAGATATTCGTGGGTATTCTTTCAAGAATCAAAAGACGAAACGTTCGAGAACTTGGTTATTCTATTCAAGAAACTCGAGAATCTTTATCATCTGCCGGTCAGACACACTAGAAATGACAACGGCACAGAGTTTAAGAATAACAAAATGAAGGAATTCTGCAACACAAAAGGGATTCTGCATGAATTTAGTGCTCCCTATACTCCACAGCAAAACGGAGTAGCTGAACGGAAAAACAGAACTTTGATTGAAACTGCGAGAACCATGCTTGCAGATTCTAAACTTCCTATCAGCTTCTGGAGTGAAGCAGTTGATGCGGCTTGCTACACGCTAAACAGGGTTCTCACTGTCAAACCAACAAAGAAAACATGTTTCCAGATGATGAACCGACGGAAGCCAAATTTGAAGTTCTTAGAACCATTCGGTGTTCCATGTACCGTAATAGAACAAGATGGCAAATTCGGAGCTAAATCTCTTGAAGGTTTCTTTTTCGGATATGCGAGTCTGTTGAGAAGAGTATATGTTCCTTCATTGAGAAAGGTTATTGAAGCACAGCATGTGGATTGTTTCAACTACACGGATCCTATTCAAAGGAAAGGTGACGTGTGGCTGTTTAACTATCAAGACCTTTGGAAGTCATTTGACTTGCCCAAAGAACCAACTGATGAAGAAGTTGTAGCGTTATATTATCTTCACCAGTCAGTGAATCAAGAACAAATTGTTTGACCAATTGTGGTTAATCAACCCACATTGGATCCATCTTCTTCTGGCGCAAGTTCAAGCAATAGTGGTGTTCCAGCAACTCTTCTAACAACTGCCTCTACTGAACCAGTGAATACAACAACGGAGCCCAGTATGCCTCAGAATCAAAATTCTGATTCAGATGAAGCACCAACATTTGATGTTGATGGGGAATCATCTTCTTCGGATAAATAAGTGGAGCAGATAACAAGTCTTCTTAATCAATCTGCAGTCCCGAACAAAAGAAATGAAGCTTCATCAAGCTCTCCAAACATTGAATTGGTTGTTGATCTCAACATCACGAATCAGCAAAACTCAGTAGATGTTCAAGTGAAGAATTGCCGCGATCATATTCCTATCATCTGTCAACAAATATTATCTGAGAACTTCAAACCGGTGTTAGAACTCGAGGGCAAATTAATAAAGCACTCAGTTGTTTCTACACACGCGTTGCTAGAACCCAGAACTATTGTTTCTATTCATGTTTCATCTCTCAGATTGAGCCTAAGACAGTTAATGAAGCTTTAGCCTATGAAAACTGGGTACAAGCAATGCAAGAAGAATTATTGCAGTTTGAGAAGTTGGGTGTGTGGAAGCTTGAAGACCTACCAAAGAATCAGAAAGCGGTTGATTCAAAATGGGTCTTTAAGTGTAAACGTGATGATAGAGGGGTTATTGTTCGTAACAAAGCTAGGCTTGTTGTCAAGGGATTTCACCAACAGGAAGGGACAGACTACACGGAAGTCTATGCACCAGTAGCTCGATTGGAATCTATTCGAATTTTTCTAGCTTTCGCATCATGGAAACGATTTAAGGTCTATCAATTGGATGTCAAATCGGCTTTTCTGTATGGCAAATTACGCGAGAAGGTGTACGTTGGACAACCACCGGGGTTTGTCGATCCACTTAACAAAAAGAAGGCATACCTACTGAATAAAGCTCTTTATGGACTACACCAAGCCCCGAGAGCTTGGTACGAGACGTTATCGCAACATCTCGTCGGAAACGGCTTTATCAGAGGAACTGTGGATAGTACTCTTTTCACCAGAGAAGTTGATGGCCATCCAATTATAGTTCAAATCTACGTTGACGACATCATCTTTGGATCTACAAACGATAGTCTCTGCAAGGAGTTTGAGGGAATCATGAAAAAGAAATTCAAAATGTCCTCGATGGGCGAAATGAACGTTCTTTCTTGGTTTGCAAGTAGATCAGCTTCCAGATGGTATTTTCATTCATCAGACTAAGTATGTTCACACATCTTGAAGAAGTTTGGAATGGAAAGCTTGAAGCCTCTATCTACGCCTCTTGCTCTCAATCACGGCATTTGCGTTGACGAGACTGGAGCCAAAGTTGACGAGACATTTTACAGATCGATGATAGGATCGCTGATGTATCTGACAGCATCGCGCCCAGATATTATGTATCCAACCTACCTATGCGCCAAATATCAGTCAAGCCCGAGGATCTTACACATGCAGATCGTGAAGCGTATCTTCAGATATCTGAAAGGATGCCCAAGCACCGGCTTATGGTACCCGAAGAACGACAATTTTGATCTCACAGGCTATGCTGATTTCGATTTTGGTGTAGATAAGTTGAACTCAAAATCAACTACAGCGGGATGCCAGTTCTTCGGAACAAGAATGGTAACCTAGCAGTGTAAGAAACAGACTACGGTCGCTCTCTCTACCTGTGAAGCTGAGTATATCTCAGCCTCCAGCTGTTGTTCACAGATTCTGTGGATTCAACAGAAGATGAGAGACTATGGTCTACAATTTCTAGACACTCCGCTGTATGTTGATAACAAAGCAGCCATCAATATAACTAAAAATCCGGTTCATCACTCACGCACAAAACACATTGAAATTCGTTATCATTTCATTCGTGATTGCTACGAAAAGAAATTGGTTCAAATAGAAAAAATCCACACTGACGAACAAAAGGCTGATTTTTATACCAAACCATTTTCTCTATCATGATTTAAATAGTTGCTGAGAATTAACAGTATGAAAAATTTGCTGACAGGTGCAGACGGTGAGGTTGAGTACGGATCGGATGACGAGTTTGCGTGATCCGCATTGGTTTGTAAATATTTTTCTTCTTTAGAATTTTATTAAAAACTAAAATCCAAAAAGATGTTTTTGATTTTAGGGGAGAAATGTTAGAGAAAATACAAAAACATTCGAAAATTTTAAAATCCAAAAACATATAAAAATTCGAAATGTTCAAAAACATTGAAAAAGACAAAAAGAATTCAGTGTCATAAAAGGAAATGATAGTACATCAGTGGACTATCACAGTATGCTAAAGAAATGTAAAGTTTAAAAGTAATAAACGAGTCTTACTGTGGATGTGTCGATAGGCTTAACACGTTCAGTAAACTGTTTTCGAGATATAAACTAAATTTTATAACTGCTTAATCTTGTGGATTAACACATCTTGGATATATGGACTTAGTACTCCGAAATTTCTTTGAAAGATTGCCTGATTCTGAGATACGAGGTCTTTATAGATAGTTGACATATGGGGTATTATACAAGTTCTTTTGATTTTCAGAAGCAATGGCCTAGAACTTCTATGATACTTTCGCCTTAAACCCCCAAATTGCATGCAATATTGAAAAGTATCGAAAGATATAATCATATGCAATGCTGAAAAGATTCCTTAAGTAGAACACAACTTAAAGTCGAGCCTTCATCTCTTTGTCTGTAAGGTAGTACTAACCTGAGCTCTCAAGGTCTCGCACAACCCAGATACAGATATCAATTACGCTATATTCACCTGTAAAATGAAATCTAGGGAATCTGGATACGGGAGTATATTCAAGATGTGGGAACCACAAATAAGTCAAGTTTCATGAATTCTATCTTAACATATCTTGAAACAGTTGAAAAATGTGGTAAAGCTTAAGTGGACAAACATATCGACAATCTAGGTAAACGAGTTTAAAACTTAAATTCTGTTAAAGGTCAACGGTACTGGTGATATGTCTCAATCAACTGATATGATCCTTAGACACGAATTCACAAAAATATGTCTGTAAATATGTTTGTACATAGTTTACATTGCTTATTACATTGTATATCAACTTTACAGATTAAAATCAAAAAGATTTTCGGTGAGTTTTAGCATAAACTTACAAAAATACACAAAGATTTTATTCCTACATTGTTTTCAGCAAACCAATGTTGGAGAATGGATCTTTGAAGTCTGATAAGGTGCTAGAACTGGTGGGAATCTCTTTGACAACGGGCTGGGAGCTAATCTGTTAAATCTGAAAAGGCAAAATGATAAAAAGTTCATTAATTTGAAACTTTGATTTTGAAAATATCAACAGTTTGTTCGTAATGGGTCAAACCGGGGTCATTAACTTGGACTCGGTAGACAAATCGGTTAACCAAGGTCATTAGCTTGGACTTGGTCAACTGAGTGGATTTTCATAACTCGTAAAAAAGTTGGAAAGATCAGGGATTAAAATGAAAATTTGAAAAAGTTAAAATTTGTGGTTTGGCAAGTTCGGCCGAACTTGCTAAACATTATCAAGTTTCACAAACAGCAAGTTCGATCGAACTTGCAGATGGTTGATTGTTGTTTTAAAGGTAAGTTCGCTCGAAAATCAGTTGGGTTTTTCAATATGGGCCTAAAAAGTTCGCCCGAACTTGACTTGGTATAAATACCAATCAAGTTCGGCCGAACTCATTTACCTGCTTTCAGAACCTCTTGAGCGAACTTGAGTATAGGGAGAACTAGAGCGAAATTGGCATTTTTATACCGTTACGCTGTCCAAATCGAGATTGTTTTTGGGGATTTTCACACCAATCACAATGGCAGAGGTATAGATTTGTGATTAAATTATGTATTGACCCTTAAACAAACCAAACAGATCTAAAAATTAAAATTTGATAAGATTTAGGTGATGATAATCAAAATTGAACATAGATTCTTAATCTACACTTAAAATCAACCGCATAATTGTTTTTGATTGGTCTGAAACGATTGTTAGGATGCTTGAACAAGTTTGGTCTTTTGGAGAAGACGACAAGTCCGGCCGAACTTGTTGTCAAGTTCGACCGGACTTGTTAAAATATGATTAAATGATTTAGTTTCATGTTCGACCGAACTTGATTAATGAAATGATTTAATTCTTCATATTCGACCGAACTTGGATCTTAATAAAACTAATTGTTGACAACATAAGTTCGCCCGAACTTGTCCTTTAATGTGGAACATGTGTTTCATACATGTTTGGCCGAACTTAGATAAAATTGAATGATAAAAAATTGTAAGTTCGCCCGAACTTACATTTGAAAATGTTGAACATGTTTGTCACATGTTCGAGCGAACTTGTTAAAATCAAAATGTGTAACACTAATCAAGTTCGCCCGAACTTGATTAAAAGTGTTAGAAATTTTTTGGTGATTTTTCTCAATAAGCGTGCTAATTGTTTTACGTTGTTTTTCAGGCACAGGTTCCAGCACAGGTAATCTCTGTTGAGTTTTCAAAGACTCACAATATGTGCATTACGCTCGATAAAACAATATGTCCGTCACTGAAGGAGTACGACAGTATTTTGAAATTTCTGGAAGATAGTCATATTCGCCGAGCAATTACAGAGCACAGTGTCGTATGGATCACATGTTGTTCAATTCTGGATGAATGCGAGTTTAAGCTCTGATGAGAAGACGATTATTTCTACAGTGCAAGTGGGCAATGAAGTTAAGCCGATCAGCGTGACTGAAGATGATATTCGAAGAATTTTGCATTTCAACAATAAAGAAGATGATCCGATTCATCTAGACGAGAAAATGGTTCGCGGATGCTTCTTTCACATGGGCTACAAAGGAAGTGTAAACAAACCGATGCTGAAGAAAGGGGAAGTGCCAAACCCTTATAAGATTTTGATGCATGCTTTAATTCACATATTCAGCCATTGCAAAGCCGGTTTAGATGATGTTCAAGACTATTTGGCTAGCATCGCAACGGCGCTTATTTTGAAGAAGCCATTTAATGTTTCTAAAATGGTTTTCACTCTCATGTCGAAGAACATGGAAGATTCAAGGCTATATCTTTATCCGAGGTTTATATAGATGTTAGTTGACAAGAAGTATGCCAACATTGCTCGAGATTCGAATGACGTTCTTTATCTAGTTCATCTTGACGAACTACAGTGAAGAAGCTTATTAAGTTCCAGAAACATGCTTCAACTCCTGTTGCCAAGCCGGTTTTCAGAGCCATTAAAGATTCGAATTATATATCGCCGCCAGATAATAAGTGGAGAAAAGATCGTAGCGACAATGAAAAAGAACTTAATTTAAGGAATTCAAACCTAAGGCAAGGAGTGAATGGTTATTGAAGGCTGAAGTTGATAAGCCGAAAAAGAAGCGAACGTCAAAGAAAGTTGAAACAATGCTTGTTGATGAGGAAGAAACTGAAAATGTTGAAGCAGTTGCTCGATCTAGCGCTGCGGGTGTTATTGAGAGTCAAGAAACCGTGAAAACGACTCAAGATGATGTGATTTCTGCTACTTCTGAGAATGAAGAATCTGATTAAGAGCCAGAAAAGACTGAGGCAGAAATTAGAGCAGAAAAGGAAAGGAAATTGGATGCAGATTTTGATCCTAACGCTGAAAAAGAATAAAGAAAAAGTCAAAGCATACAAAGTCTCCAGCAATTGAAATATCAAAGAAGACTACAGGGTCACCTCATACCAAAGGGAAACGAAAAGCAAAAAAAGCTCAGAAAGCTGTGAACAAGAGATACAAGAGCAAGGTGAAAAGCACAGAAGGCACACAAGAACCTTCCGGTGCTGAGGAGAAAGGAGCCACACAAGAATCTCCTCCACAAGAACCTCCTGTTATTGTTCATACTGAAGCTGAAAGGCCAGGAGTTACACAAGAACCTCATGTGTCTTGATTTGTTGAAGTTCCTATTGCTGAATCTCCTACTGCTCGAAAGACTTCTGTTCCTGAAAGTTCTACGCCGAAGAAGTCAACACCAAAAACTGCAACACCGAAAGATTCAACACCAAAGACACCAAGGGGAAGTATGTTTGGTGATATGCCACACGGTCCATTCAGTCTCGAAGACTTGGATGAGTTTTCCCAGAAACTAATGCTGAGATGTTAGAAAAACGTGTGAAGGTATTGGAAGAGAAAGTTGCACAGAATGAGATTGAAAAGGCTGAGCTTGTTAAGAATGTGAATCAAGGTGAGGTTGAAAAGGAACTGCTTGATGATAAAATAAAGGTGCTGGAGAATGAACGTGAATATTTCAAGGCATTGATAGAAAGTCTGCAGGATGCCAATGAAAAACACAGACAGAGATTGCAGAATTAAAGAATATTCAAGCATTGAATGATCGAAGATTCAACAGATTGCAGAAAGTGTTAGCAAACAATCTGAGCTTTGATTTATCGTAGAATACGGTCGTCTGGATCGTCAGGAAGCCAAAGAACATGCTGAGAAAGAATTGGCTGAAGGTGATAAAGGAAAGCTGGTTGAGGGTGAAGCCCCTAAATCTTCTATTAAGAAATCTTCTGATGTTCCTAAGAAACCAATTGAAGATATTTCAAAAGCTTTTGAGTCTGAGATTCAAAAGGTTGACGGATTTGTCAAGCCTTCTGATCCTATCATTGCGTCTGACGAAAAAGGCAATGAAGAAGCTGAGAAAGATAAGAATGAAGACGAAGAGGAAGAAGGATATGAGGATTGGAATGTTGGGGATGATGACGATGATTTTGATCAGGGAGGTACAGGTTTAAAGATCAATGAAGCTAAAGTATCTTATGAGTTTGATTTTTCTGACCTCATGGACGATGAATCGAATCGAATGGAAGATAAAAGCCAGGGGGAGTCAGGGGAAGTCCGTCAGATGATATTGATTTGTTAAATGTTGATCGATCTGCGAAGCCTGTTTCTGCATTACCTACAAAGCCTTTGATGTTAATGTTGGAACATAATGTGGAAGAAGGTGAGTTTGTACATAACTACACGAAAGAAGATTTAGAGAAACTAGTTGAAGTTGAAGCTGAAAATATAGAGTTTGATTTTGAAGAGGTTATGGATGTTAACACATTTGAACCGAAAGAGTATCAGTATGAGAGAAGGTTTGAAGCTGATGAGTACAATCATGTGATAGTTGAATATTGGTCCTCAGATGATGAATCAGATCGGAAAGCTAAGTACATCGGTCAGGATTCAGAAAGTTTTCCTACATTTGAAGAGATGTATAAACGGCTTAATGAAGATATGTTGAAAGATAGGATTGCTGAAGAGCTACAAGAAGGAAAGATTCCTAAACCGATGACCAAAAAAGAGATAGCTGAAGCGAAAACGTCTTGGTTCAAGGAGATGCCACGTGAACGTA
The DNA here is from genome assembly GCA_947069175.1 of Scalesia atractyloides. Taxonomy (NCBI): domain Eukaryota; kingdom Viridiplantae; phylum Streptophyta; class Magnoliopsida; order Asterales; family Asteraceae; genus Scalesia; species Scalesia atractyloides. The sequence goes on from CAMTDV010000005.1 coordinate 32,571,112, forward strand.
AGTTTTGATGTCCACTAGCATTCTTCACTAGAAATAAAGATGTTTCTTTGGGAGATATACTGAGTTGGGGTTGGTTTAAAGAGCTCAACGTATATGCAATCAAAAGAGAATTTGGAGTGCAATATTCAAATATCTTGCTAATTTCAAGACATTGTCGTATTGGGACATGGAAGAGCTAGTACAAACAATGAATGTTACTTATCATTTGAAGACAGTTGATCAGTTGTTGTGGAAGATGATTAAGTACGGAGCGGTTAAAGGTTGGAATCACTGGAAGCCGTTTATTCCAAGACGAAGAATAAAGATCAACAAGGTTACAGGGGAAAAGGACATAACATTAATTATGAAACGTCCTAGAGCCATGAGGAATATGCCACAGAACTTCTATCCTTTATTCAAGTGGTGGCAGATTGATCCAGCTACTTGTGAAGCAGTGATTGTGTTAAAGTTTGAAGATCACATGGATATTGCTAAAGAATGAGTTGAAGTGATGGGTCATCAGGGTATGAGAGGTTTGTGGAGGACGATAAGGATTTTAGATCCTTTGTGGTTAGTTAACTACTCGAGAGAAGATATAAAATGCCTTTTCTACAGCAAGATTGTTTTTGAAGAAAGAGAAAGGGTACAGGCGATGCAGTATCAGAAAGTTGTTAATGTTTGCTACGCACGCGAAGTAAATTCTGGTAAAATGTGGCAAACAAAGTGGAGGGATCTGGAGAGAGATGAATTTCTTAAAGAAGAAACCTGAAGTGAGGCGATCAAAGAAAGAATGGAAAAAGCGGTAAGGTAAAGTTCGCTAAGAATGGCTAACTTTAAAAGACCATCGCCAACTGATCAGACGCCGGATCCGAAACAAGAACGACGAAGGAAGCCGTACAAGAACTTCTTCGGTCGTGTGTATTAACGTTTATAAGAAGACAGAGGTTTTGAAGACTGATACAAGATGAAGACGATATCCAAGGGGGAGTCTGTTGGTGCATAATGTCTATATCTTAGTCTTATATCGAGTCTGTATTATATAGAGCTGAATAGGCTAGGTATACGAAGTATTTATGTGTGTTGTAACCAAGTTCGCCCATAATGTACATGTTCAGGCATGCTCGGCCGAACTTGCATAGACAAGTTCGGGCGAACTTGCATCACCTGGGCCGAACTTGCTAGTCTATAAATACCTAGCTTGAGAGTCTCATTTGTAACTTTGGCATTTCAGAGGCGAAGCTCTGTCAGTTTGTAACCAGAACGTTTGATCTATAAAACTGACGTTTAACTGATTAATTCTTGTCTATTGATAACACTACGTAATATTTCCGCTATTATGGACGTTAGATATTAAATTTAGGTTCCTAAGCATCGAGGATCGGTCCTACACTTTAAACTCGTCTTGTCGATACGAATCTAACGATATATGATGTCCGAGACGTTTTTCTGAATTTTCATGCCTTAGACAAGTTTGGGCGAACTTGTAATGGACAAGTTCGGGCGAACTTGTACGCTTTCAAACAAGTTCGAGCGAACTTGTGATGGTTTTCAAGAGAGATGACAAGTTCAGGCGAACTTGTATGAATTTCCACAATTTTGATCAAGTTCGGGCGAACTTGATTAAAATTGATGAAATATAGCTAAGTTCGAGCGAACTTGAGTGAAATTTCTTGAAAAATTAGTCAAGTTCGGGCGAACTTGATGAAAAATCATTCAAAAAGTGAGTTTTTTCAGTCAAATTCGAGCGAACTTGCTTACAAGTTCGAACGAAGTTGTGATTTCAAACATGGTTTTTTCAATTTTTCGGCATGAATTCTATTGTTTTAAGCTCTGATCTTTTCAAGGGTTTTAGTATAATGGATTTTACGTATTATACATGAAAATCAGTCCATTTTGTCCGTGAATTGTCCAAGAAAAGTTAAAAATAGAAGAAATGAGTAGAAGATGAGATGTTCTATGTCCAATGTCTTTAAATTAGGCCAATCCTGCTTTGATACCACTTGTAGGTCCGTTGTACGGATAGTTCTGGTTTGAATTTGGCAAACTAAGGTAAACGTGTGGAATCCGTTTGACTAGGCGACATTGGATACATGTTTGTTACTGATTAATCACTGTTTCATTGATGTACAGATGTTACAAATCCTGGAAACACTTGGACAGAGCTTCGCCTCTGTCGTGACAAAATCTCTCAATGTTACAAATGAAATGACAATTCTCCTATTTATAGGAGAACAAGTTTGCTGGAGGAGATGCAAGTTCGGGCGAACTTGCTTAGTCAAGTTCGACCGAACTTGCTTAGTCAAGTTCGACCGAACTTGACTACAACACTTCCTTTTCAAGCGAACTTGACCCTATATATACATAAACTTCGACATTTCGCTCCTAAATACTGACTTGATGTTATACGATGACGTAGGCAACAGACATATGCATCAACAGCTTGCGACAAGAAACTCATCGAAATCAAATCCCTAACTGGTGATGTACTCACCATTCAAGGAGACCTACATTATGGGTTGTTTGAGAAAGCATCATTGCTTAAGGCATCTCGATGCATGAAGAAAGGATGTGTCATCTACATGGCACAAGCCACCGTTGATGAGCCAAAGCCAAAGATCGAAGATTTACCTATCATTTCTAAGTTCACAGATGTTTTCCCTGAAGAGTTACCTGGTTTACCCCTAGACAGACAAGTGGAATTTAGGATTGATATCCTACCCGGTGCTGCACCAGTTGCAAGAGCTCCATGCCGTCTAGCACCTACCAAAATGAAAGAATTAAGAACCCAGCTTGATGAACTTCTGGAAAAAGGTTTCATACAACCTAGTTCATCACCTTGGGAGCTTCGATATTATTTGTGAAGAAAAAGGACGGTTCAATGCGTATGTGCATTGATTACCGTGAGCTGAATAAGATAACAATCAAGGATCGTTATCCGTTGCCCAGGATCAACGATTTATCTGACCAGCTTCAAAGAGCAAGCTACTTCTCGAAGATAGACTTGAGGTCGGGCTATCATCAACTTAAATTCAGAATGGAGGATGTTCCGAAGACAACATTTAGGATAAGATATGGCCATTACGAGTTCTTAGTGATGCCTTTTGGGCTCACAAATGCACCTGCAGCCTTGATGGACCTCATGAACAGAGTCTACAAACCTTACTTAAATAAGTTTGTCATTGTCTTCATAGATGACATACTTATCTACTCTCGTAATCATTTGGATCACGAGAAACATTTAAGGTGCATACTAGAGTTGTTGAGACAAGAGAAACTCTACGCCAAGTTTTCCAAATGTGAATTTTGGCTTCGCGAAGTCCGGTTTTTTGGGACATGTCGTTAGTGAACGCGGAATCCAAGTAGATCCCGCCAAGATTGAGGCTATTAGGAATTGGCAAGCACCTAAAACGCCATTAGAAATCCGCAGCTTTTTAGGATTAGCTGGCTATTATAGAAGATTTATAGAAAACTTCTCAAGAATAGCCACTCCTCTAACTACTTTGACCCGCGAAGACGTTAAGTTTAATTGGGGTCCTAAGCAGCAGGAAGCTTTTGAGACTTTGAAACAGAAGTTGAGCAATGCTCCGGTATTAACGCTACCTGAAGTTATTGAAGACTTTGTTGTCTATTGTGATGCATGGCACACCGGTATGGGATGTGTGCTTATGCAAAGAGGCAAGGTGATTGACTATGCATCATGGCAATTGAAAGTGCATGAAAGGAATCACACCACACACAATTTGGAATTGGGTGCTGTGGTGTTTGCACTTAAATTATGGAGACACTATTTATATGGAACCAAGTGTATTATATACACGGATCACAAAAGTCTTCAACACTTATTTATCAAAAGGATTTGAATATGCGACAACGTCGGTGGATGGAAACACTTAATGACTACGATTGTGAGATCCGCTACCACCCGGGCAAAGCAAATGTGGTTACCGATGCACTAAGTCGCAAGGAAAAGGTTAAACCCATCCGGGTCAATGCTAAGAGCATTGAGCTAAAGCGTAGTTTGAATGAAAGAATTTTGAATGCGCAAAAGCAAGCCTTGTTAGAGGCAAATCTTCCAAGCGAAGAGTTGGGTAAAAGTGTTGAACAGTTGATACCCGGAAATGATGGAATTCATAGACTAAATGGAAGAGTTTGGATTTTGATCTTTGGAGGACTTAGGGATTTAATCCTCCAGGAAACACATAACTCAAAGTATTATGTTCAACCTGGAGGTGACAAGATGTATAAGGATTTAAAAGCTAACTATTGGTGGATGGGTTTGAAGAAATCCATAGCCACCCACGTAGCTAAGTGCCATGTTCGCAAGTAAAAGCTGAACATCAGAAAACGTCAAGACTTCTACAACAGCTTGAAATTCCCACCTGGAAATGGGAATGTGTAACTATGGACTTTATCACCAAGTTACCAAGGACTAATCGCGGTAATGACACAATTTGGGTTATCGTGGACAAGCTGACTAAGTCAGCTCATTTCATACCTATCAAAGAAACTTTTAGCTCCGACAAATTGGCGAAACTTTATGTGGATGAGATTGTATCTTTACACAGCGTGCCGGTATCCATTGTGTCCGATAGAGATACAAGATATACCTCTCATTTTTGGAAGAGTTTCCAACAAGCCTTGGGATAGTCACTTACCCCTGATGGAGTTCTCCTACAATAACAGTTCCCATACGAGTATTAAGGTTGCTTCGTTTGAAGCCTTATACGGGAGAAAGTGCAGAATGACTGTGTGCTGGGCTGAAGTTGGGGAGGCCCAACTGACAGGACCGGAGATAGTCCTGGAGACGACGGACAAGATTTTGCAAATCCGTGATCATCTCAAAGCTGCCCGTGATCGACAGAAAAGCTATGCAGGTAAGAGGCGTAAACCTCTTCAGTTCCAAATAGGGGACAAAGTATTATTAAAAGTGTCGCCTTGGAAAGGCGTTATGCGATTTGGCAAGAAGGGAAAGTTGAGCCCGAGATATATAGGACCGTTCGAGATTATCGAACGTGTTGAATCCGTAGCTTATAAACTTAAGTTACCTGAGAAGCTCAGTGGAATTCACGATGTATTTCACATTTCGGACTTAAAGAAATGCCTAGCTGATGAGTCGCTAGAAATGCCGTACGAGGATGTGCAAATAGATGAAAACTTGAGGTTCATTGAGAAACCCATGGCGATTGAAGATCGACAGGTTAAGAAGCTTCGTAGAAAGCATGTGCCAATTGTAAAGGTCAAATGGGATGCTCGTCGAGGTCCCGAGTACACTTGGGAGGTCGAGTCCACTATGCGACAGAAGTACCCCCATTTGTTTGAATAAAATCTCGAGGTCGAGATTTCTTTTAAGGGGGTGGGGATGTAACACCTCGTGCTTTTACGTTCAATAATTTTCCGACACGTGTCCTGTTGATCCTCGTATGCCATGTGTTGAGTGAGAGGGACCAAATTTGCCATTATGTTAATTTATAACCTCTGAATGGCGATGAAGAAAGTTGAGGGACTCAACTTGAATAAATGCCAAAATTCTTTTATTGGGAGACGGTTGTGGACCGCAACTGTATTTGGTTACGGTCCGTAACCAAGCTGAAAACCAGGGGCGCTCAGGAGCCTTGCGGATCGTAAGCTGATGTCCATACGGTCCACAAAGGGGTCGCAGCTGGCAGAATCATGTGGCAGAATCTGCCTTTGCCACCCTTGTCGCGAATGCCACCAACATGGCTGCTTGTGACACGTCCAAAAACACTTGTACACTCCCTACAACAGCCGCTAACACCTGGCAAGCTCCCATGCCTCCTCCTCAAGTATAATAGGCACCATGGTTGCCATAACTCCTTGCTCATTTCTTCAAACATTCCTCTTATCTATTCTGGAGATTCCCAACTGAAGAGAGCTTCCAAATCAGTTCTATTTTCGAGCTAGGACCTTGTGTAAGTGTCCTTAACTCTCCTTTTTCAGTTTTATAGGCTTTTAAGCCAAATTCAAAGTGTTTGCGTAAAAACGCTTTGACCTTCGGCGAATATCATTACGGTCCAGCCATTGTTTGATGCGAACATGGCTAAGTGATCGTAATTAGGTAGGTGTTAATCCCTTAAAAGGGCACCTCCTAATTACCACATTTGCTTGACCAATTGGCGGGTCAAAGTTATATTCATAAAAAGTCAACGGGTCAGTTTTTAAATAAATTCATATCTAGTAATGTAGGTGTTATAAAATATCTTTTAACTTTAATAACTTGGTAATAATAGTTAAAACATGTATAAACATGTTCGGCCCGTAAAGTCCAAGTCTAAGGTCGGTTCGCAACCGAAAGTCACAAGGATTGACTCCTGCTTTGACTTTCAGTTCTGACCCGAATTAGCAACTTTAGAATCTGATTAGGAGTTGTATTATAACCATGTTATATTGTAGTATCACTCTCTGGAGTTATAGTATATGGTCAAGTAGTATTCCAAGTCATTATGCAAGTATCCGTTAATTATGCCTAAAATGCCCTTTTTATCATAAACTAAGGTTTTAATCATCAACAAGCATACAAATGATTTATATATTGATTTTTAATTTAAATAAGTCATTTTAATGTCAACATTCTGATCATAAGCTGTATTTTTATTAAAAGTCGTTAATAATGCTTATAAATGGCTAAAATGCCCTTTTTGACATTTTAGAAGATTTAAACATACTTTCATCACCAAAACTAATAGCTTACTGATATGAATTATTAGGGATATCAAAACAGTTTATAAGCTAAGTTTACCTGTGAGTCCTTGTATAATGTCGATAAATGATGATAACGCTCTTACGGTGCATAAAATGGTTTTAACAACACTTTTGACATCTAAATATCCTACCTACTATTATAATATATTAAATAACATATTTTGTGTATACAAACTTAATCATAATCTTAGATTTCATTAAACTCTATTAAATCGTCATTTAGCGACTTTTACGCCTTTTCGGCACATAGTATGGTTTAAAACCATAACTATGAACCAAGACTTATTACCTACTGATTTCTAAACTTATTTTGAATATTTTATAGTAGGTAAATTTATAAACTCAGAATCCCAAATATGACATCAAAGCTATATGTGAAATGACTAAAATGCCCTTACGGGGCATAGTTTGGTTTAAAAGTATCAACCACACATATATTTGATATCCCACTGATATAACATCATAAGATACATAATTTTACAGAATGTTTATGACTCTAACATCGCAAACCTCTTTAATAAAGCGTAAAATGACCAAAACGCCCTTTTTGAGGCGTAACTAGATTTTAAAACCATAACAGGCATACATGTTGATATCCTACTGATATCCTAACATGTTTATAACATATTGGCATATGGAACTTGTGTATGACTCATCCGGATACCCGGTTTCGCTTATATGCGAGTGGTTAAGCTTACGTGACTAGTTTACGTATTTTAACCAAAACGGGTTTAACCTTCTCATTTTTATATCAAAATCCAGAAGTTATGTGTTTACCCATATTGTAAAAGTCTTAGCACTTTTCGGGACCAAATAACATTCTATTCCGATCACCGCTTAATCTAGCGTATGGTACTGTAATTACTTAACGTAAGATTAACCGGTTCAAGTCTATGACTTAACTAAAGACCCGTTAGCATTCTAATTGGTTAATAACACCATCATTCCAGACTAGACGCCTTTCGGTAGATTGTGCTTGTACTTATCATTTGATTTGCGGCTGAGTTATTATTTTCTTGAAGATTTAGCTCAGGTAAATACTTTTAACCTATTTTCCCTATACGGGCTTGGGATACGGTAAATTATTGAAGGTCCAGATCGGTTCACCGAAGAACACAAACTCCGCGTTTAATCCGGTTTAACCTGCGGAATCCGTTAAATCGAACCGTAATCATGACAACAAATCGTAAATAATCAATGTTTATTACGTTCAAACGACAACCGGACAGAGTTTCAGCGTCTAATTGACAAAATTTACTCGATCTAGATCGGAACTTGATGAAATGTTCTTGAGAGCTTTTTAAGTGAACTAGTTGTCTGTTGAGCTAACTCCCTTTATATAGATGATGATAGTGATGCTTGAACGAAGTTGTTGTCTTGAACGAAGTTGTTGTCTATGATACATCCAAGTTTGTGCGAACTTGATTATCAATATACAAACTTTGAACGAACTCCATGCATGCATTCTTGTTTAGACGTGATGTTGTAAGATTGTGATGTCATCACACATATGTAATGACATCATTCCTGATCAGGCCCACTCTCACAGTATCGTGTCGTACTGAATTCTTTCGAATCCTAACACTACCTAGCGAAACCTAGTGAAACCTCTGTCTGGTATAATACAGATCAAGACACTAGACATTACACGTACAATTAGATTTCTATCTATGGCCACAGGGATAGTGCACTAACAGACTCCCCCTTGGACAAAGCTAGAAATATGTGATGTTTAGTCTTGAACTGCCTTGGATAACATCTTCAAGTGAAACCGTATTCTCCCCCTTGAATGATGCTCCGAATCTCTAAAATTTAACGTTTAAGAACAAACCCTCTTATTCACACACAAACAGTTTCTTAATAGTCTCGTTGGTCCGGCTCACATTCAACATTATCAGGATTCCATGGAAGACTTTGAAAGAAAATCTTTTTGGATTTTTAATATAGAATGCAGAAATGTAAACAAACTGCAATGTAATATTTACAATTTATATTTTTGTGAGAAAACATGCTAGAGGATCATATTAGTTTACTGAGACATATCAGCTGCACCGTTGATCTTAAAGAAACACTTAGTTTAAACAATTCACATGGATTGTCGGTATTGTCGTCCACTTAAACTCAATCTAGAAACTTTCGTAATGCTTACTGATATGTTAAGGTACATTAATGTGCACTAAGTTCTTAGGGACCCCACAATCTCAGCATATCCCCTCATCATGTAATACACTGACTCAAGTAATGCCTTTAAACTTTCATCAACTGTGATATGTGTGAAAATAACGCATAATGTTTAAATATTAACAATCAGGTCGATCTTTTGATACGCAGAGAAAGTCCAATGTTTAAACCAATAAGAAATAAAAACAAGTTGAAATTGGTTAGATCTTAACCACCAGTTCGATATTCACATATACACAGAGGTGATCAAAGATTTAAACGAAACACCAAGGAAAATAAAGCAGAAACATTTAGGCACTAACATCCAGTTCGATACTTTCGTATACGCAGAGGATGTCCAATGCTTAAACAAAATAAAGAAATAAAACAAGTTTAATCTTTTGAAAATGAAAACACAATCACAGTGACGTTTTCAGTAAGATGTGAAAGTTCACAAACTAACCGGTTTTTATGTTTTTCAGCTTTCATCGATTACCAAGTAGGTACACAGTCACGAAGGACAAAACTAAGTACTATGCTTTCAACCGTGTTTCCCACTAGAATTAGACTTTTCTATTTAGGTTTGTATCATTTTCGCAAAACTACTAGTCTAGCTGAGCCTACCGACACATCTTTAGTGAGATTGTTTAACCATTTTACACAATACATATCTTTAGCATGCACTGATAGTCCACTGATTTACTATAATTTCCTCTTTTTGCACAAGTAATCTCATTTTCATTTTTAAATGTTTTTGACATTTTGAGATTTTCTATTGTTTTAGGCTTTTTGAAAATTTGTATCTATCTAAAATGATTTTGAAGTGATGTTTTTCAATTTTACAGAATTTTTTTTATTTTGACAATTTTAAAATTTTTCTCCCCCTAAAATTGAAAACATCTTTTCGAAATCGAAAATAAGAATTTTTCATTTTAACCGTTTAATGACTTTTTACGAATGTGAACGCGAGACACCATTTTGTTTGTGTGGAATATCACTCCTTTCAAATTATTTCCACTGCACAAACAACCACTGCTTCTGAAATGATGCTTACTTGAAGTTTGGTTATCCTGCACATTCAACAATCTTCAATTAGTTTTGAATTGGAACCCAACCCATTCTGGATTTAGGTTACCAAATTCATTAACTTCTGAAATAAACAGTCCCTAACTTTCTCTTTTATACTCAAACAGTTTGATAAAAACTTTTCTGAAATTTTTACTTTCTTTGATTCTTTAACTGTTTGATTAATCGATTTATTCATCGTTCTCTCTTTTGTCCTCAGATTTGTATCTGATGAATTCGTTTTACTTGACCGATCATTCTTTGTTGAGTAAAACGATTCTCCAGAACTTATATCTGAAAGGGTCGTATCCAAGGACAAAATTTTTTCCAAATACTCTCTAACTTTCTTTCTCTTTTTCCTCAATTTGCCTTTCTATCCTAGCGATAATTTTACTTTCTGTTCTTTGGGCTTTTCTTCTGTTTTTACTATCTTCTTCGTAGCATGTATGTTCTCCTCCTGAAATTTATCCGACGATCTTCTCTTCAAATTATCGGACAATCTTTAGCAATATGACCTTTGTTGTGACAATTATAGCATCCTCTTGACTCAAACCTTTGCTTTAAACAATTTACAGCAATGTGTCCACTGATTCTGCAGTTGTAACACACTCTGTTAACATGCTGATCTTCTCTATCAAACCATACACTCAAATTATAAAATTGTTTTGATGTGTAGTAGTCATCTTTCTTGCTTCTTCTGTAAACTTGATTTGACGTTGAAGCACTGTGGTCCGACCTGCACCACTTCTTTTCAAATTTTTGTGAATTTTTATAATGATTGGATGATCGTACCGATGAGCTTTTATTTTTCTTTTGAAAATTTTTTGAATTTTTAGAACTTTGTTTTTCCTTTTGTTTTCGTTCTCCATCGTGCTTAGAAGGTTTTTGCTTTGAGCATTCATCTTTTTCAGTAGATTGTAGAACAGTTTCTTGAAATTTTTCTTTTAGTTTCAAAAATATTTCATTTTTATCATTTTTATCATAGGTATTATCATCACAATCCTCAATTATGACATCGTCATAATTTGTGACATTGTCACTTATTGGAATTTCTTTTTTATTCTCAGTGATCGGTTTTGGACATATATGATCTAACTTTAATGAGGAGGTCACAAAACCTTTCAATATTTTTTTCTGAATTTACAGCTTTATTTCTTGCAGTCTCAACTTCTTTTTCAAGTTGAACTATTTTCTCAATACGAGAATTATTACTTTTTGATTTTCAATATCGATTTTTTGAAAAACAAATTTCTCATTTTCTAAAAATTTTATTTGATTTTTCAAATCATTTTCTAATTTTATAGAATTTTTGTTTTCTAATGTCAAACTTTCCACATCTTTCAAAAGTTTGACATTATCATATTTGGATTTTTCACAATTTGAGCACACAGATTCAGAACTTGAAGCTTCATTCTTTGGAGTTGAATCTGTCTTGAATATACCTGCAGAAAAAATCTTAGTAAAATCAACAGGATGATTCATATTTTCATCTATATAACAACCCCTCTTAATATCATATTTCAAAACAGATTTTGCTTTAAGACATAAATTGATTCTTCTGCTTATTTCAAAAACCACATCTAAGCTTATTTTATCTAGCATCTCTTCTATCAAAGTTTTCTTCTTCTTTTTAATTTCTAAATCGTGTTTTTTAAGCTCAAAGAAAAACTCATTTGGATAAAGCTTTGAAAATCTAGAATCATTTTTCAATTCAATCAAATATTCATCTCATTCTGAAGGTAACGCTTCTGCAAATTTTGAAATTTGTTCAACCCTTGACATATTTATATTGTATTCTTTTAAATTGTCAAGTAATGCATCATACCGTTTTTAACTGATCCAACGATTCATCTTTTTTACACAAAAAATATTCAAATCTCTTGACCCAAGTATTTTTATTATCATCTTTATTCTTCGAATACCAAATACCATCAAATCAATCATTTATTCTTTCAAGCTTATCATTTTCCATTTCGTCAAACATTTTAAACACAATTTCTTTGTTAAACCACTTGGTTCAAAAATTATTTTTAGCTCAAAGTCCACAAATTTCAACTTACACGAGGCGCTCTAAAGGTTTGTATCCCACTTTTAATCCACAAGCTAGCGACCCTCTAAACAAAACTGTTTCACACTAGAAGCCCAAAATCTAACAATCACGGTCCAAAAACTATACTCAAATAACCTGGCCCAGTTAGCGAAACACGGTTATTACCAATTGTAGGTCCAATTATCACTTCTTCAAAGTAGCAACCCTGTCAATCCACAGCCCGAATTAAACCAGCCCAAATTCACCTTTTAAGTGAACTGTCACTTTCAATGCAAACCTTCAATTCTTTAGTGATAACAAGAATTTGTCGTTTTTTTTATATTTATAATATCTACGAGAACCCTACTATGAAACAACCTTTTTTATTATTATATATATATATATATATATATATATATATATATATATAATTTCCTAATTAAAGGAAACGTTACTTTCAAAAATATACTTTTTCAACTCACAAATTTTGACTTTTTAGAATATGAAATGAATTATTCTTAAAAAAAATTTGTCTTTTCGTAAAAAAAATCTTTAACTGTATACAACTCTTTTCAATTTATGAAGAAACACCAACAGTTTTTTTATTATTTCTAAATGCTTATTACCAAGACACACATGATCTGTCCATCATTTAAATCCACTTTTCACTTTCCAACCATTATTACTTCAAATCTCGACACCTACAGAGATTATTATTATTATTATTATTGTATTTCAACAAACAAAAACCCTAATACCTTCTAATTGCCACTATTTTTTATCAACAAAAATATAGAACCTGCAACTATCGTTATTACTTTCTGTTGTTTTTTTCTTAATACTCTATTCTTTACCAACTATCATATAAACTCTACTACTTCGTTTATATCTGCAATTCAGACACAACTACTGTTCGTCAATCTCTTTCTTTTTAAATATGTATAACCTGCACCTCCAAAGATCTCAACTTACGAAGAAAAATACAACATAGAACAAATTATACTAGACTTCTTCTTTGTGAAATAAGCGAACAGACAATTCAGATCTGGTTGTGATGAGTTCAAGCTGTTATGATAAAAATCTAAAACGTATAATCTTGCACTAAAAATCAATCCAAAATCAATGTAATATGACTGAAACGAGATCTAATATCTGCAACTCAGGTTTAAACTCAGATTCAATTCTGAATACGTCAAAATCAAGCTTTTGTTTGCTCTATGGTTCAACACAACCAAGATGGAAACAGATCGAAACTCAAACGAATCTGATTGACATGTATGAATCTTCAATCAAAATAGTTCAGAATCATCAAACAACACACCGAAAATCAATCCGAACAATCCGAAATAGAACCGATTTAATCCGAAATACACAAAATTTGATCCAAGACAAACCGAATATCAATTCGATTACAGAGAAACTGATCGATATGAACATTATTTGTTCCCAAACACACCAAAACAGTCCGTAAAACACATACGACAAGCCAAGAACGTCCGAAATTCGCCGAATCGATCTGAAAATCAACCGAAATCGATTCGAATACACCGAAACCGATCTAAACTCGTCCGATTCGATCAATGATTACACGCAGAGCTTACCGAAGCTCTGATACCAATTGTAGGTCCGTGATCAGGCGGTTCTAGACGGAAGTTAATGCGTAACGTGCCAATTTCGGTATAATGTTATTACAGAAAGGAGTAGAAGTAGAATGCAGCGGAAGTCTTCATTCATACCGAAAGAGTATACATTTTTATAAGCCCAGCTGCCGGAGTTCCTGGAGAGAATCCGGCAGCACCTCCCCGTAGGGATGCCAAAAACTTAAACGACAAATGAACACACACATATATATAGGGAGACAAGTTCGCCCGGATGTGCTATGGTCAAGTTCAGGCGAACTTGTCCTTCACAGGACAAGTTCGGGCGAACTTAACTAAAGGCACATCAAGTTCGAGCGAACTTGACCAATACAGGCAAAGTTCGGGCGAAATTGATCCCTTTTACATTGAAATCTTCGTATTTCGGTCGTGTGTTCGATTCTAACATATACAATATTCAACACACGCTCTATCTAGACTATTCGACAATGACAAACACCAGGTGCACCAACAATTATTACTGCTTGGTCGGGTATGGGATCATGTATTATCTAGTTGTGATTATAACTAAATCTCATAACTCGTTTAATCTGTATTGCCTGATAACTTAAACATTGGGGGTGTGCTTGACCATGTCTAGGATATCCTTAGGCTCACTAAAGTGCTAATGGCCACAAACTAAAGCATGGGGTGTAGGCATCACCGGTCAAATGCAAATTATTATTATCTGCTTTCTGTGTGAAAGTTCAGAAGTGGTGTTGTTAGGATTTAAGTTTGAGTTGATTGCTGTTTTTGTTTCAAATAATGGAAAATGATTGAAAACAGAGACTAAGTGCAGCGGATTAATGGAAAACTTTTACAACAATCAATTGGTCTTTTGTTTTCATCACCATCTTGCTTTTAAGTAATTAAACTATTGTAAATGATTCACAAACTCCCCCTTAGCCCAATAACGATCGTTTGATAGTAAGAAATGAAGAAGATATGCGAAATTGATCTTTTTTAAGAAGACAAGTAAAACTGTTACAATGAGCGCCTATTTATACTAACTATGTAACCACTGATCATCTTACAATGACGTCATGGTTGATAGTGACAGCTAACAACCTTAACTAACTATAAGCACTGGTAGACTAAAGCTATCAGTGCATAGCGGTGTTACATTGATTTAACTAAGACTAGACTAAACACTGATGGCCATCCTCTGATCTTGTACTCTTCTATCAGCGGTTGGGAGTTTCTTCTGTTAGAGGATAGGTAACAATGTTCTTTATTAAAAGCAGTAAAAGCCTATCAGTGGATAGAAACCTCTGATAGTTGGACTAAAGCTCGGATGGTGTGTTTTGACTTTGTATCATCTGTTCCTTTCCAAAGGTTCAATCCCAATAATCTCCCCCTGGAACAGATGATGCCAAAAACACCTTATTCTTGATCTTTATTCCTCAGAAAGAACTCTCTTATTTGACCTTTGAATAGTAGCTTAAAGTTAAGAGATTCTAAGTCATCAACATCCTTCTCAAGTTCTAAACATAGTAGTTCGTGGAAGTCTTCTACTGTAAGCCCATAAGCAGCTTCCATGGATAGTTTAGTGACCTTACCATCAGAATTGATCCGAGTCAATTCGTGGGTGTCTTTGTTGACCTTCCACTTTAGAATTTTTGGGTCTGAATGCTTTCTTGAAGGAGCTTTTATTTCTGAGGATAGGAAGGGAGCTACTCTTGTCAAATCTTCGGCCAACTTGGCACTTCTATCATCTGTTGGATAGTCCATTCTTGATTCCTTCTTTGATAAACACTTCCTCAAACTCTTTGTCAACCTTCTCAGACAACTCCTCTTGCCTGTTTCGTTTTACCAAAGCAAGTGTGGATTGAACAGTTGTTGAGCTGGGCTTTTTAGAGAGTCGGGCTTTGAGATAGCATCTTCTTTAGAATAATCAGGTTTAGGAGGCATTGATGGATCCTTTTTCCTTCTCGCTTCAAGCATTTTGTATGTGTCCAACACTCTTATCTCCCCCCATCTCATCACCTGATTCTTTGACCCATAGTGATTCTGAATTAGCTCTTCCTTCATTCTTCTGAGCTTTAGGGTCTTTTCAGGTACATTCTTCTTGTATTTGTTCCAGTCTGGACATGTAGGTTTGTTGTGAGGATCTTTTGAGTGTGCTTCTATTCTTGCATTTTGCTTCTATTCTTGCATTTTCTTCTTGAAGCTCACTCATAGACCAATCCTTGAACTGTGTTGTTGTAGCAGCATATTTCTTTGTTTCCATGATGTGTGTGAGGTAATTTTCTTTCAAGAGTTTATCTTCTGCTTCAGAAATTTTATTTGATAAATTCTTTGAGAATCTTTCAAGGGATTGGACTTTGCTGAATTGAAATTGGAGTTGATTCTGCACTTCTCTATTACTTTTGCCTTTAGACAACTTCTTAGCAATATCCTCTACCTGTTTTTCTTTGAGTTCCAGATACTGATCAATATTTGCAGGCTTTGGATAACCTTGAAGTGAAGGGAAGTGTCTTTTGTCTGGATCTTCTTCCTCATAGAAAGATATGATTTCTTTCTTGACTACAGGCAAATCAAGAGGAAATTTTATAGCTGCAGGAATCACTTCTTTTGAGGGAGCTGACGTTTCAGTTAGGGAAACAGAGGTAAGATTTAGCATTGGTGCAGATGCAAGAGGCAAAGGAGCAGGGATCTTTTCTTCATTTATGACCTTTGTAACTTTTCTCCTCTTAAAACTGATCGAAGGTGATGATGGATGACTTGGAATTCTTGGTAGTGTTAGTAGCTGTTGTGTGGAAGTAGGAAAAGTGAGAATGGTAGTGGTTGTGGTAACATCTGCTACAACCTCTGCTGTGTCAACAGATGTTGGCACAACAGTTGTCGTAACATCTGTTGAGGTGGATATGGATTTTGTGTGAGAAGACCTGGTTGATTTTGTATTGGCAGAGGTTTTTGTGGTTGAATTGGTAGCATCTTTAGTTTTGAGAGGTGTGGATTCTGGTTGTCTTGCTTTTGAAGAAGATCACCTCTTTGTTGAGGTACCAATCTCTCCCTTTTCTAACTGCTGATCAATCTTTTTCTCAACCAGCACCTTGCCTTCATCAAACACAGACTTCTTATGGGACTTCTTTGCCCTTGCCAAGATATCTTCAGTTAAGTCTGGTTTCTTTGAACCATCTGGCTTAGGAATATTCACTGTAGGCCTTGCCTTATCATCATCCATCTTCAACTTTTTATTTCCCAAAGGTTTCTTCCCCTTTTTGGCTTCATCTGGACTGACAAAAATGATAGTAGGAGGAGATGGACCAGTGGTGGTGAGCAAGTGGGCTTTGATTGCCTTGATATCTGCAGCAGTGTCATTATATCTTGCATCAACCATATTTCTGAGTTCCATCATCTGATGCTTATGTTTTTGTTCTAGGAAGTGTTTCTCTTGTTGAAAGATTGGAGATATTACAGATTTTAGCTCAGCAGTTGTTGGAACAGGGGTTTGGCTCTGTATATTGATCAACTGTTTCAAAAGATCTTTTATTTCATCAACAGTGCTTTCAACCTTGGTAACCCTTTCCGTCAATTCCTGATATTTCAGCTCACCACCTAACTTAATAGGATCATCTGAACTCCTACCAGATGTGGTAGTTGTATCCAAGATATCATGAACAAGTGGTTGACCACTTGTTTCAATCTTAGATGCCCCTTTGTCTTGATTATGGGGACTTCCCACTGGAGCAGAGGTTACCTTAGTAGCCTCAGCAGTGGTTGCCTTCAACAAGGTCTTAGTTATGTAACCACTGTCCAATTGAGAACTTGGGAGTTAAGCAATTGTAGTGGCTGCCATTGTTGAACTATCACCAAGAGTTACATGTAACCCAAGGGATGTAGCCTCTTCAGTTGCTGATGGGCTAGCATTTAGAAATAAGTCAGACCCAACCTCTGGTTGAAGTATATTCTCAAATTGATAGGTTGGTGAGAAGTGCTGGATAATGTCTGCTCAATTTCTATTGCATTCAACAAAGGTAACATGGTTGGTGGTAAAGATGGAATTGGTGAGAGTGGCTGTGTAGAAAGCGACATTGCCCTAGGAGAGGGGCTATGGAAGATAGAACCAAGTGATTCTAGAGCTTCATAATTAGGTTTCCCTGTGCCTACAACCTGAACCTTTTGTGAGGATGAAGGAGGAGTTTTAAAGCCGGTTTGAGATCTTTCTACCATGGGTTGTGAAGAAGTAGCAGCAGTGGTTGGTGACTTTGGTGGTGTCACCATGTTTGCCTCTGGGATCTCATCTTCCAGATGACCCTTTTTGGGTTTTGTGGGTTTTCGGGATGCTCTGGATGGTTTCTTTTTGGAGATTTTAGGTGTGGGTTTCAGAGCAGCGGTTGTGTTGCCCTGATCACCTAGAGCAGTGGGCTCAGCAGCCGGAGGTTGAGCTTGAACATTTTGTTCTTGTAAAATAGGCTCAGCCTCCTCTGCTTCTGTTTTGAAAACTTTATCCTGATTTGTAATTCGTGTGAACGTTTCATGGTTTAGGCTGCCAACATTTGTAACCACGCCTTCTTTACTTGCTTTTGATTTGATCTGGTCTTGCAAGTAAACACTCATGAATCTTGGATGTATCAAGAAAGCTTTATGTTTTGAACTATTTTTAAAATGCAGCTGGGAGAAGTTAAAATCAGAACCAGTTAGAATTACAAATCCCAGATACTGCATGTTTAATGGAATCTCGTTGAAAGCAGTTGTTTTTGCAGAGACACCAGTAAGTAGGGTGAGGAAAAAAAATTCATCTCTGCCGGAAAATTAGGTTTGAAGATTGTCATACCTTTCAATTGTACGGTGTAACCTCTTTCAACGAATTCATGTTGCATCTCCCTCAAAGTAAATGATACCGGATGTTGCATATCATTTAACATGAAGACTTGGGAGATAGATTGTGGGCTTATCTGTAATTGTGTGCCTCCTACGTTGGAAGTAATGGAATAGGGCACAACATCAGTGGATGAGTGGAGTTTAGCATTTGCCAAAAATTCTTTTAAAGAATCGATGTAAACATGGGCTTTGACTTCCAACATGTGTTTGAATTTTGATTCTTTTAGAATCCGGATCATTGGATGGTAACGAATATTTGTGTCGGTTTCTTCAAGAATAGCAGTGTAATTGTGTGGTGTTTTGATGATGAGGATAAATGGGGGTTTTTCTTGTTTTGATTTCTTCTTCGATTTGGTTTTAGGAGTCATGATTGTTGGATGATTTGTGAAAGATAGGCTTTGAAAAATTTGGAATCGCACAAGAAAGATGAAACCTCTGTTTGGGGATAGAACAGGGTTTTATAGGGTTTTTCAAAAAGTGCACTTGACGTGGCGTCTGATGCAACATCTGTTGAGTAACATCTGTCCACGTGTAACCTCTGTTTGACAATGGAAAACATTTGTTTTGGGTAACCACTGTTAGAGTAAAAACTACCAGTGGTTGTAACCAATTTTAAACACTATCAGAGGTTTGCATCAGTGGATAGATTTTTCTAAACAACGGTGTTTTTGAGCTATCAGAGCTTTGAACAGACTTTAAGGATTTTATTGAAAAATTCAGTTTTAACTATTTTAAGGATGAATTTCAGATTTTCTAAAAATCATTTTATTGCTATTTACACATGGATCACAAGAAAAAATGTTTTTAATCCATGTTTAGCATTCCAAGCCTAGATATCAAGCTGTCAAATATGGAAGCATCAAGTGCCTTTGTCAACAAATCTGCTAGTTGATCCTTGGTATGGACATGTTGTGAAGAAATCAGACCTTTTTCATAGCAATCCCTCACAAAATGATGTCTGATGTCAATGTGCTTGGTGGTGGAATGTGAGACTGGATTTTTGATGATGTTTTCTGAACTCATCTCAAACTCTGCTGCCATGAGTTTTCTGAACTCTTCACACATGGCAGTGCATGTGGATCCAAAAATGATGTCATCCACATAAATCTGGACAAGCATCAAATCTTTTCCTTTCCATTTTAAAAATTGGGTTTTGTCAATCCTACCTCTGGTAAAACCAATGGATAAGAGAAAAGTGGATAGAGTTTCATACCAGGCTCTTGGTGCTTGTTTTAGACCATACATTGCTTTGTTTAACCTGTACACATGATCAGGATGGAAGTGATCCTCAAATCCAGCAGGTTGACAAACATATACTTCTTCCTTGATCTTTCCATACAGGAATGCACTTTTGATGTCCATTTGATACACCTTGATGTTGTCGTTAGCAGCAAAGGCTAAGAACAGGCGAATGGCTTCCACCCTTGCTACTGGAGCAAAAGTTTCATCTTAGTCAATCACTTCTTCCTGTCTGTAGCCTTGAACCACGAGCCTTGATTTGTTTTTGACAACAATACCCCTTTCATCGGTTTTGTTCTTAAAGACCCACTTTGTGCCGATGGGACTCACATCTTTTGGCAGTGGTACAAGTTCCCAAACTTGTTGTCTCTTGAATTGTAGGAGCTCTTCTTGCATGGCTTCTACCCAGCTGTTGTCTTTCAGTGCCTCTTGGTACTTGACAGGCTGTGTGAGTGATAGAAATCCAACAAAAAGACAAATGTTTTGGGCTTGGCTTCTTCTGAGCACACTCTCATTGATGCTGCCAATAACTTGATCCAATGGATGGCTTTTGAGGAACATCAAATCACCTTGATATGGAACAATGGCATTTTGAGGTGAGGCTTGCAAATGTGTATCATCTGAGCTAACCTCTGCTGGTATATTTGATAGTCCAGCCTCTGATTGGAATGGTGGTGGAGGAATTGGTGGTATGGATGTGAAAGTGGGTTGATTTTCATCCATTTGTTGTGGACTTTTATCAACAGATGTTTGGTTTTGAGAGCTGGCAGATGTTTGAGTATGAACCACTGTTGACCTAGCAGAGCTTTCACCATTGCTACTAACATCTACTCCTTTGCCTATAGGATTGATTTTGAAACTTGGAAGAATGCAATCATATCCTTGTTCTTCAAATGATGATTGTGGGGTACGTGCAGGGTTAGTCTTGACAGACAAATCTTCAAATGTAAATTTAGATAGATCAAACAATTCAGCAGGTCCATTTGCTGGGATTTTCAAGGATGAGAGTTCATTGAACTTCACATTTAGAATTTCCTCAACACACTTGGTCCTTGAGTTAAAAACTCTGTAGGCTTTGGCAGTGATTGAGTATCCCAGAAAATAACCACAATCAACTTTGGCTGCAAACTTGGATATTGAATCCTTGATGTTTAAAATGAAGCATGGGCAGCCAAAAACTTTGAAATAAGAGATCAGAGGTTTGATTTTGTAAAGCAATTCATAGGCAGTCTTTTGATGCCTAGGTTTTATCAAAACTCTGTTCTGGACATAGCAAGCAGTGTTTACAGCCTCTGCCCAAAAAGACAGGGGTAAACCTGAGTCTGCAAGCATAATCCTTGCTGATTCAATTAAAGTTCTGTTTTTCCTTTCAACAACCCCATTTTGTTCTAGAGTTCTAGGATGTTGTATTGTCTAATAATCCCTTTCGACTCACAGAAGGCATCCAACTCCTTGTTCCTAAACTCTGTCCCATTATCACTCCTAAAGATCTTTACAGGCAGATCAAATTGCTTTTCAACTTGTTTAACAAAGTTTTGCAAAATATTTGTTGTTTCATCCTTAGAGTGTAAAAAGAAAGTCCATGTGAACCTGGAAAAATCATCAACTACCACCAGACAGTATCTTTTGTGTTTTAAGCTGATGATTTTTACAGGTCCAAACAAATCCATATGAAGCAACTGTAAGCACTGACTTGTTTTGGACTCTTCAATTGACTTATAAGAGCTTTTATGTTGTTTACCTTTTAAGCAGGGAACACAATGCTCTTCACAAGTAAATTGTTTTTGGGGTAAACCTCTAACCAGATTTTGTTTTGAGTGAGTGGAGATAATTTTTAGATTTGTGTGTCCTAGTCTTTTATGCCATAGCTCTATCTCTTTGCTGGAGGCAACTGAGAACAGGCATGCATTTGACATATGATTATCTTTTAACATATCAACCACATACACATTACCTACTCCATGAGCAGTCAACTGTGCTTTAGTCTCAGCAATGATCTGATCAATCTTTGTGACAACCTTTGGCCCTACTATCTGGAAAGTTTCTTTGTGAAAAAGGAACCATAACCTTTGTCACTCATCTGTGAAACACTTAAGAGATTGAATTTTATTGTCAATGAGATTCACATTTTCAAACTTGAGTTTTCCTGCTGAGACACATCCTGACCCTAACACCTTTCCTTTTGAATTATTCCCAAAGGATATATCACCCCTCCATGAGCTTTAAAATCTCTGAGCAGGGCTTTACATCCTGTCATGTGCCTGGAGCCTCCACTATCTACATACCAAAGACTGTCAAGGCAAGTAGAAGCTCCCTGCACATGTTTAGTCTCAACAATGATCTGATCAATCTTTGTGACAACCTTTGGCCCTACTATCTGGAAAGTTTCTTTGTGAAAAAGGAACCATAACCTTTGTCACTCATCTGTGAAACACTTAAGAGATTGAATTTTATTGTCAATGAGATTCACATTTTCAAACTTGAGTTTTCCTGCTGAGACACATCCTGACCCTAACACCTTTCCTTTTGAATTATTCCCAAAGGATATATCACCCCCTCCATGAGCTTTAAAATCTCTGAGGAGGGCTTTACATCCTGTCATGTGCCTGGAGCCTCCACTATCTACATACCAAAGACTGTCAAGGCAAGTAGAAGCTCCCTGCACATGTTTTGAAATGATTAGTTCAGGTGAGTCTCCAAAGACAAAATGGCTTTGGATGGGGTATCAGGTGGTCCAGAATCAAGTTCAGACTGATGAGAAGTGGTTGGATCAGACTTTTGTAACCACTGCTGTGAGCTACCTCCTATCAACTGTTGGTAACCATGAGGATGCCTATTTACCCTTGGCTTAGAAGACTTTTTGTGAGTCTCATAAGTCATAGGCACCTTTTGGTAATTAGGCTGGCTTTTACCTCTTGGAAACTGGTTTGATGGAGGTGCATCTGTTACTTGAATTTCTCTGCAGACAGAGGTTGATTTAAAGCTTTGGTGACAGATGTTTCACATGATTTGAATTTTTGTTTTGCAATATTTGATTTTCTCTTTCTAGAGCTTTTTCTCTAATCTCTTTTACCTTTTTATGATAGGTTTTGAGATAGACATACTCTTGAGTTGGATGATTTGTTTTGTTGCAAATGGTGCATCTAGGAGATTTAGGTATGACACAAGTTTTGTTTATATCATTAGCTTTCAAAAGAAAATAATCTGCTGTATCATGATTTCTCTTTTCACAAACTTTACAAAACAAGTGTTTAACATTTTCCTTCCTTCTCCTATCAAACTTTTTAAGAGTAGATGATGTAACCCCTACTGGTAAGTCTTTGATAGGGATCACCAATGCTTTTGGTGCTTTTATACCATCAAGAGTTGAAAAGTCCATTGGCTTGAAGTTTTCCAAAATCTCACTCAATTGACCAGGTTGGTTTAAACTGATATTTTTCAATTTCTTTTTCTTTTGGTGAGACCTCTGGTTTTTCAAGAACAATTTTGTTTCCTTCTTATCAGTGATTTTAATTTATTCACGAGCCAAATTTGTTGGGACTATTTCAACAAGCTCAGAGTCAATTTTTGCAACATTTTCACAAGTATGGTCATATTCGCTAAAGCCCATACCAAAGTTTATGTTGCTCTTGACTTGAGAAGCATAAGCTCATAACCTTTGCAAGACTCTACCCATTTTCCACAAGTGATCTAGGTAGATTCAAGCTCCTGTTTGCAAACCTGGTATTTTTCTACCATGGTTTGGAGCTGGTCTTTGGTTATGCTTGATTCATGCCTTAGGCTACTCATTTCAGAATCCTTTTCACTTAACTTTGTTTTTAACTCTTTCACAAGTTTTTCAAATTAGGTTCATCTTCCAAAATTTTGTTTCTTAGGTTTTCATTCACCTGTTTTCTGTTTGCAAAAGCAATAATGCATTTTTCAGAATCTTTTAGGATCTGAGGTGATACCTTCGAAGTAGCCATAAGAGCACAATCACATTCTTCTTCACACACCTCTGTGTCCTATGGGTCAGATAGATTGTCCTTTTCAACCTCAGCAGCATTCATTTCAACCACCGGTGTAACTTTTGGTGTAACCACTGCTTCACAACATTCAACCACATCAGATTTTGACTCCTGTTCCACAGACTCATCACCTTCAACTATGGTCTCAAGAGCCAGAAAACATAAGTTTTCATTTTCAAAATCATTTTTGGCTATGATTGCAAAGTTTTCATCAGTTAAATCCTCAGGCAAACTACTCCAATCAACAAAACCTTGGGTAAAGAAGCTTTGTTGTGTAACCTCTGCTGGTGTAGCAGTAGTTTGAGTGACATGTGGAGCTTGCTGCACATGAATTTGAGGTGGTGCTTGAACATATTGAATCTGTGGAGCAGGGGTTTGGACATAATGAATAGGGACAGTTGTTACAGGACTTGCAAAATGAGAAGTGTTTTGCATTTGATGTGCAGGGGTAAACTTGGAATATTGGACAGTGCTTTGAGGATTGGTGCCAGGATGAGTTACATTTGGTCCTGCAGTTTGAGTTTTGCATTCCCTGGTAAAATGTCCCATCCTGTTGCACTTGTAACATTTTATCTTTGATTTATCTAACCCAACTTTTAACCCCCCATGCAATCCTAGAAACCTCCTACCAGTTCTTTTGTAAAACTTACTAGCCCTGACACTCAAGAGTGCCAACTGGTGTAGGATGTCCATTTCTTCCAAATCCGTAGGTTCAAAGTGTTGTAAGTCATTCATCTCAAAACTCATATTGTCAGAGGTTTGGCTTTTACAATTTGCAACAAAAACAAAATTGGGTGTACTAGGATCAGAGTTGAAATTGTTTCAAGAAGTTATGTCAATGTAATGATCAAAACTCTAATCCTTTCCACTACCAGACCCCTCTTCATGATTATAGAGAGCAGTGTTTCCCAGTGTATAGTCATCAGTCACTATCCCAGACTCTTGAAGCTTCTTTTTCTGGTTCAACTCTCTCTCTAAGTGAGAAGTCGACCATGAAGCTGTGTGAGGGTCATTTCCTTATAACCAACAGATGTTCGAGTGACATAAGCTATTGTCCCCCATTTTTCTAGTAGTGATCTTAAGAAACGACTATTGATAGTCGAATTAGGAAAGCTCACATCTACCAGTTTTAATTCGCTTATGAGACAGCTAAATCTCTCAAACTGTTGGGTTAGTGACTCACCTTTTACATGGCCAAATATTTCATATTGTTGATTCAAGACTTCTCTATTATTCTCAATCACCTCTTCAGTACCACCGAATTGCTCTTTAAGAGAATCCCATAACTCTTTAGCACTATTACAATGAAGTAATCCCGCATAAATCTCATTGGGAAAAGCTGAAGCAACTATGCTGAAAGCCTTAGCATCCAATTCGATTTTGGGGAAATCCTGTTTAGAGTAATTTTCGAGTTTTTTAGGGACTTGAGTGTGGGGATCCTTTGTGCTTGGAACCATGGGAACATGAGGTCCAAACACAATGGATCTCCAACATCCGGTGTTCTGTTGAGCGAGAATATGACCCATCCTACGTTGCCAAATAAAATACTCATTTCGTTTCAACATAGGTGGTTTGAACATGGATCCCATATTTGAATCTTTGTGTGTTTTGTGCCATTTCTCTTGTTTACAACAGAATTGTGTTTTAAAAACTTTTGTAGTAATAAAACTTTGTATTCAAGCAAAACTTATCAAATGAAATTAGCAACAAAGAGCTGATCTGTTCAAATCAATTTGATGTTTAAATCAAAATCGATTGACCAAGCTCTGATACCAATTTTTAGGATCTAAGTTTGAATTGATTGTTGTTTTTGTTTCAAATAATGGAAAATGATTGAAAACAGAGACTAAGTGCAGCGGATTAATGGAAAACTTTTACAACAATCAATTGGTCGCTTGTTTTCATCACCATCTTGCTTTTAAGTAATTAAACTATTGCAAGTGATTCACAAACTCCCCCTTAGCCCAATAACGATCGTTTGATAGTAAGAAATGAAGAAGATATGCGAAATTGATCTTTTTAAGAAGACAAGTATAACTGTTACAATGAGCGCCTATTTATACTAAGTATCTAACCACTGATTGTCTTACAATGACATCATGGTTGATAGTGACAGCTAACAACCATAACTAACTATAAGCACTGCTAGACTAAAGCTATCAGTGCATAGCATTGTTACATTGATTTAACTAAGACTAGACTAAACACTGCTGGCCATCCTCTGATCTTGTACTCTTCTATCAGCGGTTGGGAGTTTCTTCTATCAGAGGATAGGTAACAATGTTCTTTACTGAAAGCAGTAAAATCCTATTAGTGGATAGAAACCTCTGATAGTTGGACCAAAGCTTAGATGGTGTGTTTTGACTTTGTATCATCTGTTCCTTTCCAAAGGTCCAATCCCAACATGTGTGTCAGTCATGTCTTGGTTTCTGTATCGGGCTCCATATGGATTGACAGGCTTATAAAACTGTATAGCAGGTCATTTGTACTGTCCCAAGTTATTTATAAATATGTGCCTAGCGCACTTACAATAATTTTGAAAAGTTTTTTCAAAAGTGTCGGTTGATTGTATTTACCTGTGAAAACTGACGTATTTTCAAAAGATTAAGTTACAGGTACAGCACGTAATAGGCCAGAAGCTGCGTAGGCGACAACGTAGAGGATTTGCGACCCTTAGTTGTGCTATGAAGTCTCTTGATCTCTTTTGTATATATTTTTTTACGATCCGCCTATGGATCTTTTTACAATCCGTCTGTATTTACTATTTTGAACTTTGAACACTATCGGGTTGTAATAATATTTTAAATCCAAGACTTCCGATGTGTTGCTCTGTGTTGTTTGGTTATGATGTTATCAACTTACGTCACACTACTCCCCACCGAGCCCACCGGGATACACATGGAAATCGGGGTGTGACAGCCATGGAATGAAATATCGGTATCATGTGCGAATAGGTCTCTCGTAAGCACCATTAATCTTGTATAAGACCAAGGAACAAGAGGGGTAGATCTATCGGGTGTAGTAAGCGTCACTCATGGGTCCTTGTGTGGCCTCATGTAGTGCTTTTGTTGTCCCAGCCGGGTGGACCGGAATGAAATCGTCTAGGGTTGAGTGCTTCCTATGTCGTCACACATATTAATGTCCTTGAAAAATATTAATGATCATAAGTTCATTGATGCTTTACATACCACATTGTTATATACAAACTCTCGAATGTTTTTAAGATCATTTGTTATGAACTCAAAACGCATGAACTCGCCAACTTTTGTTGATGTTTTTAAACTTACATGTATTTCAGGCGACTACGTGGATCTTTGCTTGGTTAGTTACAAGAATTCAAGGTTATCAAGAATACGATGTCACCCTATTTTGAAGGGTTTGGTCCATACATTCCGTATTCGAACGAGATATGGGATGCAAAGCCTTTGGGTTTTAAAAACTATATTTTGAACAAGTCTTTGTAAAATATTATAACTTGTGTTTTCTTTTGTGGTTAAATACTTATGACTTGTAACTTTGAAATGATGGCAATGGATCAACATCGTGCATGTTTTATTTCATATAGTTGTTTACTTATATCGTATGCTGAAGCACCCTAACACGCGTTTTGACCTAAAACGACGTAGCGGAAATGTGAACAATAAAATTTCTTCCTTATAGTTATTCTAACGTACTTTAAACCATTTAAATCAACTTTCTTTAACTTAAGTACATCATTCAATCTAGATTAAGGTAACCACGTATCATATGATTACAACTACGTCACCACTTTTCATACAATTCATGATCTTCAACTCGATCTTCGTCCACTTATCTCCCATGATGACAATGATGATCTGACTAACCTGCGGTCACCATATACATAACCAACACTGTAACACCCCGATCGCGTAAAACAATAAACTGCGGCGGAAACATCAGGGAGTCACGTTACAGGAAATTGTTTCACAGCACATGGTATTTAAAGTTTTGTTTTATTGAATTATTGAATTACATTGTCTTGGAATAACGGAACCAAATACAATCAAATTATCTTTCAAGTTTTAAAGTCACTAAGGCCCGCGTCCATCCTATGTGAAGTATGCAATCAAATAATCAAACAATAGATCCTGAAACATATGTAAAACTAAAACGTCAACATAAAAATGCATGTGGGTAACATAGGTTTTACGATTTAGATTCATGGCTTTGGATATTAAAAGAAAAAGATTAAACGGTTTCAAATAGCCATGAATCCTTGATAAAAAATTGGTTTCTAAAATACTTTGCTTTTTGATAAAGAGATTTGTAGTATGCAAAAATATACTTTGGTTTTGAAATAATAGAATTGATAGTATATCACTATAAACTTTTGTTTATGAATAATTCAATTGATACTATAACAAAATATACTTTGGTTTATGAATAATAGGATTTTGTAGTATACCAAAATATACTTTGGTTTATGAACAATAGGATTTTTGGTATGTCAAAATATACTTTGTTTTATGAACAATAGGATTTTTAGTATATCAAATATACTTTGGTTTGAGAAAAAGAGATTCGGTAGTATATCAAACTATACTTTGGTTTAGCATATCAACTATGCTTTGGTAGTATATCAAACTATACTTCGGTTTATCATATCAAACTATGCTTTGGTAGTATATCAAACTATACTTTGGTTTAGCATATCAAACTATGCTTTGGTAGTATATCAAACTATACTTTGGTTTAAAAATAAGATAAACATTTATGGCTTAACTGGAAACTTTGTATGAACACCTTGTGGACGTTTAATAACACATCTAGCCTTATTCGCTGACAATTAAATTTACAACGAAGGTAAATCTATTTGGGGTAAATTTGGTTTCTGACATTCCCTAATCAAACTTCTAAACGAACCTAGGAAGCGAGAATGGGGTGTCAAGTCCTGTAGCGCTATATCATACTACCAATCGGCTTGTATTTTAGGCATGAGTACAAATACACACCAACAATGGTCTTACAAATTTTGAAAATCATTATTTAAGCCATAGATAACAGTTTCAAATTGTTAATGGATAAAGTACTATGTATATAGAATCATACGGTTTCGAAATCATTAAAATAGTGACAGGCACATATGAATCACCCGAAAACATTTGAAAAATGTAAATGAGGGACTATGTACTCACTTGGGATTGCGTAAGTGTCTTTGAATCAACGGAATAAACAAAGCTAAACATGTCGTAATATGTTAGCGTGTCGTGACTTTAAATGGGAGATCGGATAGTATGAAGTCTTACAAACAAAACGTGTCCTAATGTGTCGGATAATATGTTAGTGTGTCGTGACTTTAAATGGGAGATCATATGATATAGTTTTATAAGATTAACATTCTGATTTGGAAAGGATTCCAAGTGCTTTTGACCCGTTATGACTCGTTAAGGTAGTTTACGCTACTTTATCGGGTCATTTGCGTAAATATATGTTCGGATGGTTAAATATATCTTATGATAAGTATACATGTTGAAACATGTTTGATAATGTTGTAACATTAGTTTATGTTTCAAAACTTTGGTTACATATGCTTAAAATTGATTTATGTGCAAAAAGGGCGTTTTGGTCAGTATTAAAGAACATAAAAGCGACTTATCATAACACTAACCAAACAACGTGACCATAAGGTATAACCTCAGTAGGTTATTCCTTATACAACTATGGTCACAAATGACCAAACGGGCCGGAATCGAAAGTCAAAGAGGTGGTCAAGACCGCTCGACTTACGACCCTAATAAAGCACTAAACTTGAAGTGACGAGTTAGACATGTCAAAACATGTCTAACTAAGTTTATAAAACTGATTTGGTATCAAAACTTGGTGTTTTGATACCCGAAAATAGTTTCGTCGTAAAATACACATTATGTGCATCTTTGACTTGTCATTTCACCTAGTAAACGTGGTAATAAGAAGGAGCAATCGCAAGGGATTATAACCTTCGTGACTACGATCACTTTGCAAAGTTCAATTGAACTTTGACTTGACCAATTATGGTCAGAAACGAAAGTCAAACATAAAGTCAAATAGTTTGACTTTTGGCTTATAAATAGCCAAAACAAGGAAATAGACTAAGGGAGAGTACTTACTTGTGTTGGGAACACTATAAGAACTCAAAATAGGAGGCCTCCAAAGCTGGAAGCAAGCTCCAAGAGAGTGGGAGAAAGAATTTGTAAACGAGCAAGGAAAAATGGATAAAGTTCTTGGCTATTTATAGTGTGAATGAGCTCACAAGATCAAGCAAAGTGTCCCTTGATGTGTCATGATCAGAGGGGAGGTCCTAACACTTGTCAAATGCAGGAACAAAGTTGGAAATTTCGAATTCTTGGGGACCAAGGCTTTGAATATGAAGCTGCCAAGTTTCACCTGATCTGGCCACCCCTTACAGACCGTATGGGGGCGCCTCTTACCGTCCGTAAGGCCCTGGCAGGGGCTGAAACTTTGAAAGAAGGCAGATTTGGCCCCTGGACTTGTTTCGTCACGTTTTGTCACTTTTAACCCCTTTTAACCTAATTTTTAGGCTCTATAAAGGTGTCAAGACGTATATAACTTGGATTTTTCCTGGAAATGTCATGGATGTTGGTTCGTTCGGTTATACGGTTACGCGTTCGGCGAAATTACGTAAAACGCTTTAACGAACAAGAAAATGATCGAAATTGCGCAACGGTTGATATTTTGCATTGTTATCAATAACATACAAGATTTTATCGATTACAAAAATATTTGGATTTGCTTATGTGGTTCGTATTTTGAATACGAACCAACAAACTTTCACAGTTTGACGAAAATAGTCCCTGAAGTTGAATAAGCATGTTTTTGCCATACAGAACCCCTCAAAACTTATTTCTAAGTTATGTAAAGGGTATTTAGGATATGTTAGCATATGTCCTAGTTCCAGAGTGTACGTCATGTTATACTGATTACGTTTGCATCACAGTTTATGATTTTACTTCCAGAAAAGGTTTGAGAGTTTGAGATTGTACACGGACTAAAAATGTTTAAATGTCAAATGTAATTATACAAATCCTAGAAATGAAACACAAGATTTCATTGGATTCGAAATTGTTCGGGTTCGTACAATGGTTGAAAAGGCACAAATATCACAAACACATTAGTAAAAGGTGACATCATACATAATTACACGAATATATATATATATAAATAACCAATAAGCTACATAGCGATTTAACTATGTTTACTAATCCATAATAATATCCTTCTAAATTTGTTCTTGTGATATCTGTGGAAATCCGATCATGTAACAATGACGAACAAGACTATCAATGAATGAAATTTATGATTTATTTGTGAATTTTGTATATTTATTATTTTATTTCCACACAATCAATTCTTGCACGATTTCGAACTCTTGAATCGTTTCTATAAGCGAAACCGTAAGCCGATATGCAAACGAAACCAATTTAATGCAACATATGTTCTGGGAATAGTGAAGTAAGCTAAACATGCCTTAAATAACCTTTACATAACTTAGAAATAAGTTTTGAAGGGTTTGGTATGTCAAAAACAAGTTTATTCGACCACAAGGACTATTTATGGCAAACTGCGAAAGTCTGCCGATTCTCGCAGCGACATACGCTCCGGAACAAGGTCACAAGCTTAACATACCATAAATACACTTTACATGGCTTAGAAATAAGTTTTGAGGGCTTCGGTATGGCAAACTCACACTTTTAGAACTTCAGGGGCTATTTTGCAAATTCTGCGAAACTATGCCTTTTCGTTTAAATCACCATCTGGAACATGTACGGACATCCAAAAATTTTTATAATCGTTAAAATATCATATTTTAGTGATTGGAATGCAAAAATAGCATTCGTCACGCTTTTACGGTCACGCACGCGTTCGTTACGCTTTTCGTCGTATTTAACCGAAAACCGCAACCGTACGACCAAACGAACCGACACCTGAAACATTTTTGAACAATTTTCAAGTCTCTATACTTATTCCACCTTATGGAGCTTGAAAATCAGGTTAACGGGTGTTAGAAGTGCCAAAACGCGACAAAACGAATGTAGGGGCCTGTTCTGCCAATTTTGAAACTTGGGGACCAGCTGAGGGCCATACGGACCGCATGGAGAACCCCATACAGTCCGCATGGGGTGCCCAGATCACCAAAAACATAGCAACAGCTTGTTAATTCGCTCTTTGACTCATCAAACAACTTTGCCACCCTTGTTTCTTCATTGGACACATATGGGACACTAATCTAACTTGTGGGTGAGTCATGGGACACTTGTTAAGAACCTACAACATCAAGAATCCTATAAATACCAAGGTGTTCTTGAATCTTGAACTTTTGAAACCATCTCTTGTGATACCCATGACGAAACCAGGTACACCTTAGTTGGTCCTAAACTTAAAGCATGACTAAAACTATAATTGTGCGTAGACCTTGTGAAATTTTATGACTTGTGTGTTGTGCGAACCAATATATGTTATATCTCAGAGGAATCTGAGAGCACGTCATGGTTGACATGACACTACAAAGGACCAACGATGCGATGTTGGCGTCCTTAGCCTTGAACCACGTGTTAAACGGAGACTTGACGTTTAACAGCGCATTAAACCATTGATGTTGATTATTAGATTATCGGTAGCCTTATTTAAGATTCCGAGTTCCAGGAATAGCTTAGTTTTGTGCCATAGACTGTGACATTAGGTTTGAAAATAATCAAAGCCCGGGCATGCAAAACGAAGCAGCTCCCGGTTGGGGAAACGCATTCGTTCTGGGCATAACATAAGGCAACCGAATGTGCAAGGAACGATCGATCAAGCTTAAAAAACTTAAACGAACATCAATTGAGTCCTTTATGATTAAAACGTAACTGGGTTCGGATTTTAAGACGTTATGCATAATTTTTGAAACCGAGTCTTTTGACACTGAGTACGCATAAAACGGAGTCCGTCACGCAAATCAAGAACATGCAGGACCCAAAAACGAACCTATACTTATCTGAAAGATAAACATCATCTTTTGTCACGCAAAACAAAGCACGAGGTGGCCCTAGGGGGCCACCCCAAGCCGCCATCACCCCCCCCCCCCCCATGGTTATATAAATAGTTTTTTTTCTTTTTATTTTTAATCAAAAATCCTTCAAAAATTCTCCAAAAATTTGCTCTCAAACCCTTATTCTCAGCTGAATTCATCAAGAACAAGTCCTAATTCAAAGGTATTAACCTTGACACTTATGGTTCTAAGTCCGTTCTCTTCGATTAAACGCGATTTCTAGCCGAAAAACGCTTTTTAATCCATGAATTTTGGAGTTTTAAACAAGTTTTAGGGCTGAATATGAACACCACATGAAAACCCTGGTGTTATATGGCAGCCATGGTCACTAATCATTGGGGTTTGATACCCTAATCAACTCTTATTTGACAAAAATCGCTTAACTATTCAATTAACCAAAAAACAATGAATTAAAGCTTGATTGATCTAAGTTCTAGCATATTTGGATGGTACTTGATGTGTAGGTACTGAATATAGCCTTCACACACTTATGGGATCAAGATAAACGCTTGGAATCGGAAGAATCGCTAGGTATATGATCCGAAAACCGAATCTAGGCTAGGTAGAAAATTGTTTTGCCTATAACTTGGTCCGTGTAACTTTGATTGAGCTGACATTTGGTGTGGCGATGTAGGGTATTGTCAGGAAGGTCCACGTAAAATTGTAGAATTGTTGGAATTTTCTACGATGTTTGAGGAATTTTTAACTGTTTTACAGAAAGAATTTCGGAAAAATTATCAAACCAATTCAATAAATCACCAAATTTTACAGAGACATTAAGGAACATATGGGTAATGATCTTACAGAGACATTAAGGAACATATTGGTAATAATCCGCATTTTTGCGAGTTTTCGGTAGCCGGGAACGCACCGAAACGAAATCGGAAACATCTCAATTTTTTTGAGAAGTTCCTGGACATGTATAAGGTGTTCGAGATTTTTTTGGAATTTTTTAACTACTGATGGTATTTAATTTTAATTATGTGGTTAAAATTAGTTTTATAAATAATTTATTTCGGTAAGTAAATTAACAAAATAAATTCCCAAACCATTTTCCCAGAAATTACAGATTTTAACTGATTTATATAAAAATTTACAGATTTTTATATCAAATATAGATTAAATGGGAATTTACGGAATTAAAAATAGATTATTTTAAAGCAATTTCGGCAGTTTACCGTATAACGAACCTGCCGGAACTGGGAACTGACCCAACCCGACAAATACTATAATTAGAACACTGGGAGTATCCCGGGAGATTCCCGGGCAATTTGGGCACCCTGGGTGTGTCCTAAGGTAGTTCGGGAGAATTCTCGACGGTGAAAATGAAAACTCAAATTTGGGCAACTTAGACCCCCCGAACAGTCAAACTCCCTGAATGGAAAGTTAATCATTCTTGGATAACCACGTGTTCGCAATACTGGTATTCCCGTACCATTACCCGAACACATTAAACTACCGACTTTGGCTGGCACGCGAATCGGTGCCCGGAAGACAAACTGAAAACTAAGACTACCCTGACGTCCATCACCATACCAGTGTCCTATAGACTCAATCCGGAGTAAAAACTCCTGACCAGAGCCAAGTTATAACCATTACTAACTTAGATACTGATTTGAGTCCATACTTGGGGGTTCTGGGAACGTCATTGAGATAGGACGGACATCCGTCTACTAATGTCACCAACCGCAAGTAATTTTTTTATAAATCATAAAAATTGAAACTGCGTGCAATACATGCTTATGTGTATATTTGTGGAATGTTGAGTTCAGTATTTTGGTCAGTCAAATCAGCGTTGCGTGTGGTTTTCTTTTTTCAGGTAGCATGTCGCATCGTTCGAGTCACCAGTCGACTTCGCATATGGAGACTGATCCTGAGGAGGATCCGCTGACACCCCTTTTGACATCGAGCTACTCGCCAGATCCTTCTGGTTATTGTTATGGTCCGTACCCATCCAGACCTCGTACTAGGCGTGAGGGGGAGGCCTCGAGCGCCTACCGTTCGCCATCACACCACCCGACTAGCTCCTCGGAGCATAGTCGTACCCCGGATTTTGCCATACCCGTAGGACCTATTCCTAGGAGCCCTACTCCCGCCACGGGGCATTGGGAGTGGGAGCCGGTAGCACCCCGCTTACCGTCACCAGAGACACCGCCTGACCCTTACATTTATTCACCCTCCTCATCTAGCCCTCTTGAGATACCCACCTTTGGCCTCCGATAGACGGCTCGTCGGAGGGTACTTACACCTGTAACTGTGTTTACCCCACCCGAGTCCCCTATTCGTCCGACACCCGTACCTATAGGGACCCAGCAGCATTTTACTGCCCGTTTCTTGACCCCACCTCGAGAGGACCCTTCCCCGTTTCACACATACGAGCGAGGTGGCCCTTCCCAGCCGTTTAGAGAGCCTTCTCCACCCGTCTGGGGTATACCTGTTCCTCCTCAGGAGGTGCCTGCTCCCATCACCGAGAGCAGTTTGATGGGATTCCTGTTTGAGGAGATTTCATTACTGCGGATGGCACGGGATGAGGATGAGCAGCAGAGGAGGTCGATGGGAGACTACCTGATCGTCTTACAGCAGACGATCATCGCTTTACAGCAGGGTATGGGGTATGTTCATCATGAGCAGGATCATTTCCGTGCGTTGGTATATGGATGTATTGGTGCTATTGTAGGGTTGATCGCCGGTTTTGGAGGATTGGCATGGTGGATGTGGCGTTCTTAGTATGGTTTTCTTTCAGTATAGATAGAGATGATGGATCTTTTGTACATCCTACCAAGCATTGGGTTATACCCATGTTGAGGTGGTGATGCAGTCATAGTATTTTCACGTTTTCCTGGTTAGTACTTTTTTTGCATCGAGTCTGTACGTCACTGTGGTGACACATTTTGACAGCACATCTAAGCACTGGCCCTTATGGGTTAAGTCTATGTGCAAATTTTGACGCTTGTATGATGATGACATTAGATATATATATATATATATGACGATGCTTTTGACTATATGTGTCGTGGATTCATGTGTGTGATGAAGTGTGTGTTATGTTTAGCCGAATATGTGATATGTGTTAATTGGATACGTGACATTGATACATAAACATCTATTGTTTATAATAGAATGGCCCTGAAACGCGCATCACAGATGACTGAGGCAGATATTGCACAAATGATAGCGCAACAACTCCAAGCTGTTATTCCCACGATTGTGGCGCAGGTTAGCGCCGGTATTAATGCTAACCCGCAACCAAATCCGCAACAGGACCCGTAGGTCAGAATGATAACCAGAATAATGGTAGGCCGGTTTGCACATATAAGCATTTCATGGAATGCAAACCGATGAAATTCAATGGGACTGAGGGACCCAATGGATTCGTGAAAAGGGTCGAGAAGTCGGAATCGGTACTTAACATAAGTAATTGTCCTGCTAATTGCGCAGTTAAGTATACCACTTGTACCTTTATCGACCATGCTTTAAACTGGTGGACCACTATTGTTCAAACTCGCGGACAAGACGAGGTTAATGCTATGACTTGGGATGATCTCAAGATACTGATGAGGGCAAGGTTTTGCCCAACTCATGAAATTCAGAAGCTGGAACATGAGTTCTGGAACCTGCAGATGCAAGGTGCTGATCATGCAGGTTATACCAACCGCTTCAATGAACTGGCATGTATATTTCCAGACATGGTCCAACCAGAGTCCAAGAGGATTGAAAGGTATATCTGGGGACTGGCCCCAGAAGTGAGGAGTATCATTAATTCGGTGGAATATTGAACCATGCACTAGGTGGTAGCTAGGTCAGGTATCGTTACATATGACATGGTTAGGCTTAAGATTCTGACAATGCCGGGAGAGCCGGTCGGAAACAAGCGGGAA
This sequence comes from Scalesia atractyloides, assembly GCA_947069175.1. NCBI lineage: Eukaryota > Viridiplantae > Streptophyta > Magnoliopsida > Asterales > Asteraceae > Scalesia > Scalesia atractyloides. The sequence continues at coordinate 32,607,699 of CAMTDV010000005.1, forward strand.
GCCCTGGAGAGTAGTCGCGCAAGGGCGGTAGCGCCGAAGAGATGGAGAAATACTAGCCAAAACTATGCCATGATTACCCCCGCATGTAACTCAGATGGCTACAAAGGGAACGCCCCAAAGTTCACTAAATGCGCTTTCCACCACTCTGGTATATGCCGAGCAGTGATATGCTCGAAGTGTCATAACAATGGCCATTTTGCCAAAGACTGTAAGATGACCATGGAACCAAATCCAAAACCAACTCGTTTTCAACCTGCTAGGCCTCAACCTCTTCAGCAGCGACCTCAGCAACCGGCACCACAGGTTGCCTATCCCCGTGCATGCTTTGGATGTGGCAGCACGGAGCATTTTCGTAAGAGTTGTCCGAAGTTAGCCCAGCAGATGGAAGGAAGGAACACCCAGAACCAAGCATCTACCTCTTAATGCAGCTCGAGGTCGTGCCTTTATCATGGGACCTGGTGACGCACGCCAGGAACCCAACATGGTTTCAGGTACGTTCCTCGTTTCCAATCAATTTGCTTCAGTGTTATTTGATACGGGAGCCGATAGAAGTTATGTGTCGATTGCATTTTTGCCACTCTTGAATATGCCTGCTGTTGACCTGAAACACCCCTATACCGTTGAACTTGCCAGCGGGAAACCAATTACCAGTCACCAACTTATTGTTAATTGCCCTATAACCCTTAACGTTACCAGTTTACTATTGACCTTTTACCAGTAGAGTTGGGTAGTTTTGATATTGTCATAGGAATGGACTGGTTGTCCAACCATCGTGCGGAGGTGTTATGTGAACAAAAGGTTGTGAAGATTCCTTTATCCCTCACGGATGCAATTATGGTACAAGGAGAGAAATTAGGTGCCACGTTGAACCTTATATCTACCTTAAGGCATTGAAGTGTATACGACAGGGATGTGACGTGTTCTTAGCTAGCGTCACATCGGAGAAGCCAGCCGAGAAACGTATTGAAGACATTCCAATGGTATGTGAATACCCTGATGTGTTCCCGGAGGAATTGCCCGGATTGCCGCCCAATCGGCAAGTCGAGTTTCACATCGACTTAATACCGGGAACGGCACCCGTTGCCAAGGCTCCATATCGTCTTGCACCGTCTGAGATAGAAGAGCTATCGACGCAGTTACAGGAGTTACTCGATCGTGGTTTTATCCGTCCTAGTTATTCCCCCTGGGGAGCCCCAGTTTAGTTTGTAAAGAAGAAGGACGGTAGCTTCCGAATGTGCATCGACTACAGGGAATTGAATAAAGTCACTATCAAGAATCGGTACCCTCTTCCGAGAATCGATGATCTCTTTGATCAGTTGCAAGGAGCCCGATACTTTTCTAAGATAGATCTTCAGTCAGGTTACCATCAGGTGAAGGTCCAAGAGGAAGATATTCTTAAAACCGCATTTCAAAGTCGTTATGGCCACTACGAATTCCTAGTTATGCCCTTTGGGTTAACTAACGCACCTGCGGTGTTCATGGACCTCATGAACAAGGTATGTAAGCCATACCTTGGCAAATTTGTCATCGTCTTCATTGATGATATTTTAATCCACTCCAAGAGTAAGGACGAGCACGAGTATCATTTGCGTGCTATCTTGGAGATACTACGAACCGAAAAACTATACACTAAGTTGTCTAAGTGCGACTTTTGGTTATGAGTCGTACAATTTCTAGGGCATGTGGTGGATCAGTATGGAATTCATGTAGATCCAAGCAAGATTGAAGCAATTAAGAACTGGCCAGCGCCGAAATCTCCAAAAGAAATACGTCAATTCTTGGGATTGGCAGGATATTACCGCCGCTTTATCGAAAACTTCTCTAGTATCGCGCAATCGTTAACCGTATTGACGCAGAAGGATAGGAAGTATGAATGGGGTGAGGACCAGGAAACAGCGTTCCAGCTATTAAAGAAAAAGTTATGTGAGTCCCAATTTTGAGGTTACCCGAAGGCAATGACGACTTTGTCGTATATTGTGACGCATTGCGACAAGGACTTGGATGTGTCCTTATGAAAAGAAATAAAGTTATTGCGTACGCTTCTAGACAATTGAAGGTGCACAAGAAGAATCACACGACCCATGACCTGGAACTAGGAGAAGTTATATTCGCGTTAAAGATTTGGAGAAATTATTTATATGGTACCAAGTGTACTATATATACGATCACAAAAGCCTCTAATATATCTTCGATCAAAAAGACTTAAACATGAGGCAGTGCAGATGGGTGGAATTGTTAAATGACTATGATTGTGAGATAAAGTACCACCTCGGAGAAAGCTAATATGGTAGCAGATACGCTGAGTAGGAAGGATCGAATTAAGCCCTTTTGAGTGAGAGCCTTGGGAATGATCGTGCAGACGAGTTTGATAGATCAAATCCGGAACACGCAGATGCAAGACCTAAAGGAAAGCCAGTTACCCAGTGAAGGATTGCACGGGAACGAGAAAAGTTTTGTGAGGAAAATGGACGAGGTGTTGTACTTTAAGAATCGAGTGTGGATTCTTGCAAGTTCGGAGCTAAGACAATTAATAATGGACAAGGCTCATAAATCGAAATATTCGATTCACCCGGGTACAGACAAGATGTACCACGATCTGAAAGAGTTTTATTGGTGGCCAGGAATGAAAAAGGACGTGGCCGAATACGTGAGCCAATGCTTGACTTGTGCGCGAGTCAAGGCTGAGTATCAGAAACCCTCGGGGATGTTGCAACAACACGAAATACCTCAGTGGAAATGGGAACAAATCACAATGGATTTCGTGACCCATCTTCCGAAAACGCCTCGTGGTCATGATGCGATCTGGGTAGTCGTAGATCGATTGACTAAATCCGCGTATTTTATTCCGATTCGCACTACATATAAGACCGTCCAGTTGGCTGAAATTTATACTAACGAGATAGTAGCTAGACATGGTGTCCCGATTGCTATTATTTCTGACCGAGACAACCACTTTACTTCGCGATACTGGCAGAAACTACAAGACGCATTAGGGACGCGAATTGATTTAAGCACTGCTTATCATCCCCAAACCGATGGCCAATCGGAATGCACGATTCAGACATTAGAGGACTTGCTTCGTGCTTGTGTCCTGGACTTTGGAGGAAGTTAGGACAAGCATCTCCCAAGTGGAATTCTCGTATAACAATAGTTACCATAGTAGCATTCAAGCAGCCCCGTATGAGGCCCTCTATGGTCGAAAGTGTCGATCACCACTTTGCTGGGGCGAAGTGGGTGACACTCAACTGACGGGATCTAAACTAGTTCAGGAAACGACTAATAAGGTCCATCAGATTCAAAAGCGTTTACAAGCCGCTCAGAGCCGACAGAAGAGCTGGGCGTAGAAAACCATTATCGTTCAAAGTAGGTGAACGAGTTCTGTTAAAGGTATCACCGTGGAAAGGCGTTATCCGATTTGGAAAGTCAGGAAAGATAGCCCCGCGCTAC